>QANX01005188.1:0-326118 GCA_003254975.1 Ochetophila trinervis | reverse complement strand
AAAAAAAAAAAAAAAAAAAAAAAAAAGAGGAAGAGAGAGACAGAGGGGGTGTTGCGGAGGGGAGGGGAGAGAAAGCATACGTTTCGTCTTTAACGGCGAGATTGAGAAGAGCGAGGAGGGCGGACTCATTGGACTCGGGCGAGTCATGAACTCGGAGCATAGAAACAAGAGGCTGAACAGAATCAGAGAGCAGTCGGCGACACCTCTGCGAGGTCTTCGTGAGCCGTCGGATTTCTCGGGCCCCTTGAAGCTTTGAATCAACGTCGTCCAATTGAACAAGACACAGTGCCCGATGAACAGCAGAAGAAGAAGAAGAAGAGGAGGAGGTAGAGCTGTCGGTGTCGGCGTCAGGAGGAGGATTGGTGTCGGTGGTGGGATCATAAGAAGAAGGAGAAGAAGACGAAGAACAGTACTCCATGGAATTTGGAGGGTTTTACAGAGAGAGAGAAGGTAATGGTGTACGGACTGCTCCGGGAAGAGAATCACAGAGATATAGAGAGAGAGTCTGAGTAGCAAGAGATTATAAGAACCTGAGGCTGTGAGAGAGAGAGAGAGAGAGAGGTGGGGTTGGCGTTAAGCAACAGTTAATACATGACTCAGCAGCATTGGGGTGTGTTTTCGATTATTTTTTAATTTTTTAATGTTTGTGGTATATAAATAATTTATTGTCTTTTGTGTACAAATCGAAAACGTTGATAAAAGTAAAATTTACAATTTTTTTTTTTAAAGTAGTATAGTATGAAAATAAATTATAAATAGAAAAGGTTTTGTTGTTTTTTTTTTTTTGGTAAAAGGAAAGGTTTTGTTGTTGATAATTTAGTTCGGTAAAAATCAAAATTGAATTATTTCAGTTTTTATTTTTAATTTTAATAAAAAAAATATTAACCACTTTTATATTTTATTATTTATATATATAAAAGATTTATTTAGTAACTATTTTTGTTTTTGTTAGAGCATTTTTAATAGGTTTTTTCATTAAAATCTATGCGGTAAAAAAAATAGAAATTTTTCTGTTTATGTGGCATAATATCTATTTAATAGACAATGTCTATCTAAAAATTATTTTCAGTGGTTGTATTCAAAACAAATTAAAAATGATCTAAAAGTTAATCAAAATTAATAAAAATAAATATAATTAATGAATTAGACTGTTTTACAGACCTCTAAAAATAGATAGTCTTTTAGACATCTTCTATTTTTTTATGCCACGTCAGCTTAACAGGCTATTTAGATAGAACTATTAAAGAAGATTTTTAAATTAGACTATCTATTTATCTTATGTGGCAATAACTTTTGAAAAATAAAAAAAAACAATTAGAGATGCTCTTAACTTTTTATATTTATAATTTATACAAATTTATATTTGATTAACGTGAAATATCGATTTTAGCAATTTAAGAATTTCAAATTTGGGCTATATCTTTACAAATCTAGATCTTGGCCTAGTAGTCCATACCACATTTAGGCGATTGCGAATTTTAGTTTTTGACCCTGCCTGAGCGGTTCTATATCCATGCTATGTTCAAAAGGTCTCAAGTCTCGGCCACATTCAAGCAGTTTGAGATTTTGACACCATCTAGCCGATCCTGGTTCTCAGCCCATCGGGCTGTCGAGGGGCTTGCCCCATTATAGTCCTGACCCCATTCAAATGGTCTCAAGTTCCATCCCCGTCTGGCGATCTAGAATTTCAATCGTATTCAAGTGATTTTAGATTTCAGCTCCACTGAACAGTCTAAAATTTCAGTCTTATCTAGGCATTCTTGGATCCCAGCATTGTCAAAAAAAAAAAGAAACTGAATTTTTTTATTTCATTTGGTTTGGAGGATTTTGGTTTGTTCGGCGATGTATGGCCTACATAGTTAGAATTCTAGATATAAATAAGTAGCTTTTTTGTTTTTTTCTTTTATACCAATTATGTGGGCAATTATTTATTTGACCCAACTAACCCTATAAAAATACTCTTTAAATGACTTTGTTTCTTTATTAATTTAATACCAAAGCTCAATCTAGGAGTTTTTATTTTCTTTTATTTTTTTCCTCTTATCCCCCATATTTTTGGGGGTAAGTTATTAAATAAGTAGAGTTGTTACCCATCAAAATATCTTATGAAAAGAAAGAAAATTGTTATTAAATGTGGCAGGTAATTATTACAAGGTAACAAGGCAGGTTGATTTTTAATTTATTAGTTTAATACGTTCCAAATAGTTTATCGAATTTGTTTACCAAATATCCTGCTTTGTTATTATTTATTCATTTAAATTTTTATGTATTTATATCAAATTTTCAAATACTAATATTTGTAAAAAAAAAATAAAAAAATTATAAATATTTTGGGATCTCTAACACTATTATTAAAAAGATAAAGACAAATCCATAACACTTTTATGTGATCGACCACCGCATTAACCGTAGTAGCTATTTCCTTCAAAATATTGCAATAACAAAACTTTTATTTTTCCATATTAAAATTTTGAGTTCGAATTTTTCAACTCCATATCATAATAAAAACAAAAACCGATATAAATTATGAAATTAATTGATTGAGAATAGGAGTGGGATAAATTATGTGATTAACGTGAGAAAACAGATGATGTGGAGTGTGATAGTTACGTGTGCATTGCGGTTTTTAATGTGTCATGGGAATGTTATCGTTGACAGAAAGCTGTGGTTATCAATATGACAACAACAAATTTATCTTTAACCATGACAAGTTTTGCTCCTAACAAATATAAATTGACAAAAAAAAAAGTTACTTTTCCCATAATTAGTACTGTATTTTTCTTTAACAATCACTTCCTTCCACATATAACTTTGCCTTTCTTTTAACCAAAAAGAAAAACATATATAACTTTGCCTATCTCTCAATATCTTCTTTTTTTTTGTTCATTTGCTAGCTCAAGAAATGCTTTTCATTTTCTTGGTTTGCTTTCAACTTACCCATTTATATATCCAAGATTATGATTGAATATCAATTTGACTATTTGAATCTTTTTAGAATCCGGGAATCACTTTAATTTGTCTAGCAAGTAATGCTAATTAATTTTTTTTAAATTTATTTATCTACATAAATATGTTCATCGATAATATTTTAACATATTATTTAGTAAATATTTGTATGCATACAAACAATATATATCAGATTATTTTATAACTTTTGTTTATGATTTTTGTTTATAATATTTAGTATTTGAAATTAGCAGGAAATTCATAAAAAAAATAAATAAAAGGTGTGTCTCCTTGACGTTTCATTTTGTCGTCGTCATGCTTTACACGTGTAGTACTTTTTTTTGCTAAGATAACATGTGAAGTGTTTAGTGCTTAATTAGTTGCAAATTGCAATCTTTGCAATTGCAACCATATATATATATATATATATTATATTATTATATATCTACGTGTGTGTATCATTCTTTGACTTATATGTGTGCATGTATATATATATATATATATATATTTTTTTTTTTTAAATTTGAGAATTCTAATTTTTTTTCATCGGAATTCTTTTTATTATAGTGAATGTGAAAATCTCATTTACGATGAATTTTGTCCGTAATGAATGAAAATTTTGGATTAAAAAATTTGAAATTTTAGAACCTGAAAAGTATGAAAAGTATTGTAATCCAAAAACAATAATTATTTTTATTTTTTTGGACAAATTATTTTGTTACTTTAATATTAAAAGTATACACGTATATACAAGAGGAGTTATATATATATATATATAAATGAGTTATTTTGTAAACAATTATATATTACCAATTATGATATCGTGGCGTGGCATATTAATTAGTAACAAATTCATACGTACCCATAAAATATTAATATTAATCTAAACCTTATCAAATAACTTTAACAATCAACGAGTTAGATGCCAATCGATTACTATGAAATATTATTCATACCCTATTATTCATTTTTATTCAAGGGAAAAGAAAAAACAACGTTAAACTCTTGCATACGAAATCAAAAACAAGAGGAGATAAGTATCAATGATCATGGTAGTGACAAATTAAGTTGATGCCAATCCCATGTCAATTAATTATTAATTTTTCTATGATAAAAATGTAAAAAAAAAAAATTAAAAAAAGCATACATATATAGGAAAAACGAAGACAGCAGTATATTTTCAATAATACAACTATAAATACAGAACTATATAGCATAACAAAAAGGATTAAAAAATAATTATTATTTTGTTTTTGTAAAATAATTCTCTTCTTGCTTGTATCCAATTGGAGAATTGCTAAAATTTATTAAGTGATGCTAATTATTAAGGATATGCTTTGAACATCTCTCGACCTTTATATATAATTCAGTCATGTGTGCGAACTTCTCTAATAAGGGATTGAATATTTGGCTAAGAATTTATGAAAATACATAATTTTGCTATCAAGTATTAATTAATTATTTTGTCAACAATCATAATAACCTCCTAAAACGAAAGCAACTCAAATTGGATTTCGAATCACAAAAAATATTTTTATAAAAGTTTTAATTATATGTATTTTATAAAATTTCTCTTTCTCATGTGTAATTAATTCCCTTTGAAAAAAAATAAATTGGACCATGAAAGCTCCATCTCCTTCCTTTCATTAAATATTACATTAAATCTCTAATAATTTTTGGGATAAAATCGCTAATAATTAAACAATATATATATTAAATAAAATTATATATGAATCATTCCTGTACTCTTCCCAGAATTGTTAAACTCCATGCATCCTCTAAATTGCAAGGGAACGGCACGTACCCACGTGGATTTTAGAAAGCGAAAACATACTCATCTCATTATGATGAATGCTCATGATTATAAATATATGTATATATATTTAGAAATCCAAACCCAAAAGTAAAATACATATATATATATATATATGTTTATATGTATTTGCATGATTGGTGAAAGTTTTGAGTTGGTGGGTATGTTTCAATGATCCTTTGCCACATGACACTTCGTAGAGTAGAAGTTCTGCATGCAAAAGCCAACAAATCAATTAAATAAAATATAAAAGAAAATTGTTATGTGCTCTTTTCTTGGAATTCAAGTGATTTTCCAACAATGCTAGCTCTTCTTTTTACTATACAATAACAATTAATTTATACTCCCTCGTGCTTTTTTCTTTTTCTTTTTTCCTTTTTTATTTTTTTTATTTTATTTCATTGTTGGAACGTGATGTTTGGTGTGAGAAAGGATCAAAGTGATAGAGTTTGCTTAGAATCATAGCATCTGTCAATTTTAAGTGGTAGATCTATATATTTTCGAATATAATTAATCTTTTTGTGTATATATATACCACATGTAATAAAACCACTTTTTTTTTATTATTAATCAAATTGCAAAAAATTAAACAAACATATATCAGGCCAATTCTTAATTGAAACTATATGATCCATGAAGCATAGTGGTGAGCCTCTTACTGAAATTAATTAATCAACGACCTTTAGATATGTTTAAATCTAATTTTATGAAGAAGAAAAAATTGCAATAACACAAAAAAAAGGATACATTTTTTTATTGGAGAATAAAACTTTACTAATTTTATGAGAGAAAAATATATGTTTCTGCAGGGACAACCACCGTTTTCTCCACTATGCTTAATAAATGAAATTGTGATAAAGGAATTTATACATTGTTTCCCCCTAAATTTTCCTTTATTTTGCAATTCAATCCTTATTAAATTATAGCAATATAACCTCTTCAAAACTTAATCAATGATGCAGGCAGTTAAATTTTGCCATTATTAATAGATTAAAGTACACAACTTAAAAGTTGACCTTTTCACGGATGGACAAGGTTTTAGATATTGAATTATTTTTAAAAAATAAATAAATAAATAAGCTAAGACATCCATTAAGAAGAAGCAAAGGAAACATCAGAGAAGAGTACGAGTGATTAACGATATGATTATTTGGGGTTAATTTGATTTAATAATTGACTAAATATGATGTTTGACAATACAAGAGAAAACAGAGTAGTGTTAAAATTCTCAAAGGGAGTGAATTTGTTACCTTATCCATAACCATTGTACAAAGTAAAATCCATCAAGAAGAGGCATATGTTAGAAAAATTAGGGTTAAAAACTATATGTTAATATAAAATATGGAAATAGATCACAATCAATAATATAACAAATGATAGAGATTATAGAAAAACTCATTTAATAAATCGAGACTATAGTTGAACTTTGTGTTTTTAAAATGAATTACTCTATTATGGTGTTTATAGTTTTATAGCAATCGCCTTCCAAAATAAAACGATATCTCTTGACAATATTAGCACTCTAAATCATCTTTGACTTGAACTCTTCCATAATAAATGTGTAACGCTTATACTCTTTAATGCTATGAATGTATGAATTAAAATGAATTTATAATTGAATGAAAACTAAATAGAAATACATCTATTTATAAAGTTTGAAAATACATGAAATCAAAAGATATATTCATTCATAAAGATGTCTTAGTACTTTATCAAAAGGTAGCAACATATGTGAAATAATGCATCTTATAAATTGTGAATACACACCTTTACAATTTCCATTTAAAAATAAAAATTCATTAAAATCAATTTAATTTTTCCAACAGCATATATCCATGTGTTTATGTTAAATATCTCATCTCATCTTTAATTTAATTATTACATATTTGGAAACTATTAACCTTTAATTATTTTTTAAGTTATAATTTTGTATATATAAATAAAAATTTGTAACTAATAACAAAAAGGATGCATTTTTACACCATTTTTTCTTTTGCTGAAAGTTTTACACCATTTATTGCTTGTGTAGGCTAAAACTTTACTAATTTTGTGAGAATATATATTAATTTTAAAATAAAAATATAACTTTTAAGTTAATTATATAATAGATTTTTCTGCAGCAGTACTTCTGAACTTTTGGAGTTCTTGCACTATATTTTCTGTACTATTAAAATTATAATACTACCCCCTGGACTATGGAAAAAGATGCACTTCTAAGCCAATTTTATCAATGAGATGTTATTAGTTGATCAGAGCCATACCGTAAAATGAATGACAAATTCACCGACAAAAAAAAAAAAAGAACCATGGATGACAACTTTAGTTGGAACTTAAACTAATAACCCTGCAGCTAGATTATTCGATAAAAACTAGTACTCTAGTTAATATGTATGTATGAATATATATATATATGTAAGTGAGTTTATAATGATGATATCTTTATTTTAGTAAATAAAAATAAAAACATACTATAATACATGAATTTAATCTCAATTTTTGGTTTCATCAAACGGTTCATATGATGTTATAAAATAAATTTTCTCAGCTCTTTCTTTTATTCTTCAAATTTGTGTCGGTCGTAGATGTTTGATTTTTCAGCTTTTCCACGCCGATTTTATTCCTGAATTTTTTGCAGTTTTTTGTTTTTCTAGATTTTTGTGGGTGTTGAGGTTAAAGAAGATGCAGTAATCATAGTTTTTTATTTTTTTGCTTTGCTTTTTTTATTTATTTAAATATTACTAAATTATGTAAACTGTTGGATAAAATCAATTTTTGAAATTAAATTCATATATTATATGATATTTTTATCTTCGATTAATAAAGTAAGATATCTTCACTATATACTCCCATTATATATATATATATAATTAAAAGACATAATTTGAGACAGAAGGAACCGACGTAATTAAGCCTAATTAAACATGGCTTTGAGAGATTACGATCTAGATTATGTAGTGATAAAAATTCCCAAGTTCATGGTTAGGAAAGCGTCACAGTCTCCTTGAGACAAGGAATTGCTCTTATTCCAATGCCAGCTTTTGTTTTCCCCTTTAATTTATTTTCAGTTTTCTCTGTCTGTGCAAACAAAACATGTGGATGATGATCTTCATTGGGTTTGCAAAAGATATACTCTACTTAACTGTCTTTGATGAGCAGCCAAATGTAAATTAATTGTTAATGTTTGAAAGATTTAGTTTTCATGTTATAATTTGACTTCCACATACTTAATCTTTAAATATATCATATAGTTTTGATTTTTTTTTTAATAAAACAGATGCCTCTAGATAGTATTATAGGCATTAAATTATAGATCTTGCACTACAGCATATGTAATATAGTGACATGAATTTATCCAAAACAATTATAAAATATATCAAAATTCGAATTGCCATTAAAAACGGGCTAGTTAAATTTTTATAAAATAAAAAAGAGGCTTAGTTAAAATAAAGTAAACCGTTTATTTCATTATTTTATACAATAATGATATATATTTGTCAAATTAATATTATGGTGAATAATATATTAATATTTAATTGATTTTTTTTTAAATTGTTTATCCATTTAAATGTTTATTTAATTATATTTGAATTATATGAATATGCAAATAAATAATATATTAACACATATTATGAATTTTAATTCCTGTAGCATTGTACTATTTTATATTGGTAGATTCATCTTCCAAAATTCAAAACATGATATATAGATATCAAGTCTTATGAAAGGGACTCATATGTGGTTCCTATATGTTAATCCAAATTATCTAAACAATGAAATACCATTTAAATATTCTTTATTTTTTTAAAATAGAATCTAAATAGAGAAATAGCAACTTATTTTTAAAAAATAAAACTAAAATAGGAAAACAACAACCCATAGAGTATATGTGAGGTATAATATTAATTATTATTAGTGGTTTCAACTTTTTTTAAAGTTGATTAAAATTTTTTATCTTATACAACTGACATGACATGTCTCTTTATATAAGTTTTTCATAAAAAAATTTATATATCAAAACTCTCTCTCTATCTTATTTTTGTACAATAAAAATATCATTATTATTTAAAATAAAAATAAAACATGTTATAAAAGGTGAGCTTAATTTAGATTTTTGGATTGAAAATAAAAATAAACCAAAAGTCTAAATAATTTTGAAAAATCAATTACCATAACTTTTCTTTTAGTTTTAATTTTTTAAACCATTTGGACCATTGGTTTCAATTCCAGATCAAACCCACAGTGACATATTTTTATATTTATTTTAAACAGTAAATATATTTTTATTGTTGAAAAACTATATATAAATATATTATATGTATTATATATGATTTTGATATGTTGGGAGTATAATGTGACAATGCTAAATAGGTTAGTCACTTACCTAACTAAAATTTTAATTATTTTAAATTATTAATTGAACTGATATTTGTAAGTTCTCCCATTTTGTAGGAAACATATTCCAGTTCAATCATAACTTATATACTCATTTATGTATATAATCATAGTTGCAATGCATAACAAACTTTACAAGTTTCATTTTAACTTATACAATTACATAGACAGGTCATATATGCATTTATATATAGAGGATTATATATCTATAAATAGAAATTCAAACTTTAAATCTTTATTGGAGGAAATCCTAATTTTAGAATTTTTTTGTTTTCATGAAATGGTCGTACCATATAAGTTTTTTCCCTCATAGGGACTATATATAAAGATGGGAGATTCCAATTCAAACTCTCCAACTGAAAAGACTCATGGATTTGCCATTAAACTGTTCCAAAAAGATATTATGTATACTATAGGATGACAACATTTTTCACCTATATTTACTAATATAAAAATTCGACACACAAATACACACACACACACACACATATATATATATATATATTCTTAATCATTAGGATTACTCCAGCTAAAGCTCCCATATATATACTAATTAATTTATAGGCCGGTGGATCGGAATAGAGAAATTAGATATGATGGGGTTACACGTATACAAAAAGAATGTAAACTATAGCATTACAAAAAAAAAAAAAAAGAGTCCACGTGCCTAAGCCAAAAGGAAAGAAAGCAGGAAGCTTCGAATTTTTTGGACCTGCAACTTCCCGAAACTGAGACGACTACAAAATGTCATGTAACAAAGATAAAAAAGAATCTCATAGACGTGGGCTTTGCGAAAGATCCGCCGATCCTTTTGCTATTTTCCATTTCTTCTTCTTCAAAATCTATATATTCACTTCTACTCTGCCAGCTAACAATCCCAATACAAAAAATACAAAAAATTAATCAATTAAATCTATACATTTATTTAATTCGTATTAATTTTCTCGTTCCCTTGAACTGTTATGACTCCTAGCTACTCTCTGATCTACTTATAATATGAAAATTAGACCCATCACCATCACCATCAATATAATATAATAGATATTTTAAGTTTTTTGTCTCCTACAAATAGGCTATCTTTGTGCTATGCCCTTATTCATCGAATAGAGAGCTAGCTTTACTAGCAAACTCAAACCTCATTGTTCTTCTTCTTCTTATTCTTCTTCAATGGCAGTTTCCAAAGACAGAGTTCCTCAAGTTTCATCAGCTCCATTAATTCCATCTGATCAATTTCATAAACCAGGAGTCGAAGAGGTAGTAGCTCACTCTGTTATCAACTTCAAAAATGGATACACTGCTACTAGCACTGTTGGTGCTATCAATACCACTTCTTTGCTTAGCTTTGAGCAAACTCACAATGAGCGTGCTTCCAGCTGGGATGATCATGATTATCAGTGGAATCATCATCATCAGATGAATCTGCGGATATCAGAGGAATTGAATTGTTTCCAGACAGCTTCTGATTTTGGCTCTGTGGATAATAACTCAGCAGCTGGGAATAAATTAGATCATCAAAACCAACATGGTGTGTGGTTATACTCTGAATCAACCGTTTCTGCTGATAGCTTTGAGGACTCTGCTACTCATGAAGCTGCAGCAGGATTTCATAAGCCTCACCAAATGGTACCTCTTTTTGTCATGCATGTATATTTGTTTATTGAACCAATTTTATGTCTAGGATTTTCGGGAACAATGTTAAATTTCGGTTGGTTATTGTTTAATATGGTACCGGAACTGCAAGTCTTGAATTCAACACCTGATATTGCTAATTTTCAAAAATTAATTCATCTTTCACTTTTTTTGTGTGGGTTTTCACTGTAGTTTCACCTTTCGTATTTTTTCTCCATTTAGAAGGATTGTTTTTCTCCCCACTTGTCTAACCCACATGTGAAAGAGCTGTTAAAGTATATGACTTAATTCTAATCCAACTCTCACAAATTTGAATTTATGAGAATAATAGTACTGAGTTGTGGTTTGATAGTATAAATTGTGATATATGGTGTGAAGTTGTCTTGGACAATCTGGATAAAAATTTACTTTCGATTATATTGATGTTCTGTGATGGTCTTATTAATGGATAAGAATTTTGGTGACAGGGGGAGAGCACGCATGCTCATAAGAAGCAATGCACTCGTGCAGCCAAGAAGACCAAACCCAAGTCAAGTCCTTCCAAGGATCCCCAAAGCATTGCAGCCAAGGTTTGCTTCTGTCCCAAGGAAACTGAGTTTCTAAAATAATTTAGCAAAGTTTGATTGCAGATTAAGGAAAACTAAAACAGAAAAGAAATGGGGATTCATGGTAGAAAGAATGTTTTTTTCCTCCCTTTTTTCAGAATCGACGAGAGCGGATCAGCGAGCGGCTTAAGACACTCCAAGAATTGGTTCCCAATGGCTCCAAGGTCTGGATGTTTTCTAACTTTATATATCATTATGTCACATTTTGTTTTTGTTCTCTAATGAAAAAGTGTTTGATGCTTTTTTCAACAGGTTGATTTGGTAACCATGTTAGAGAAAGCCATTAGCTATGTCAAATTTCTTCAACTTCAAGTCAAGGTGAGTGAATATTTACATGCATTTATCTCAGAAAGTTTATAATTATTGGTTGTTTTATGATCTCATCAATCAGGCTTTTTCTTTTTGTGTCAGGTTTTGGCAACAGATGAATTTTGGCCAGTTCAAGGTGGGAAAGCTCCTGATATTTCTCAAGTGAAGGAAGCCATTGATGCTATTCTCTCATCTCAGAGAGACAGAATTTCAAGCTCAAAGTAGTAGTACTAGAATTGCTATACAATATTTAGAACTTTTGAGTCCTTTTTTTTTTTTTTTTTTTTTTTTTTCAGGCAAAGGAAAAGCTAGCCTTTGTTGAGGAAGTAAGTGATGGTGAAGGAAAAAAAAAATGATCTGATGGAATAGATAATACTAATTTCTTTCATCTTTTAGTTGTGAAGATCTTGGAATTGAGTTATGGAATTTTTCATATGTAATTGTAGCTGAGACTGCAAATTACTAGTCCCAGTTTCGTTGACAGAAGAATCTATTATTAATTTTGTGCTTACTTTAAGAAAGATAGAATTCCATGTGCAACATTATCTAACAATTTTGAAATTATTATGAAAAATAATATATATGAGTCTGTTAACTATAAAGTTTCTTCTTGGTTTTATCAAGACAATAACTATAAAGCTTCTTCTTGGTTTTATCAAGACAATGTCTCTATTTTTGGTAATTAGATTAGAAATTTATTAATTGGTATAATGTACCGACATACCCAACAGATTAGTAATATTTTTTATCATTACAACAATTTTTAATCTAAAAGAAATGATATGTGTCTCGAAACCATGATATAATGAATACAAGTGTAAGAGATATACCGAGTAAAGTTTCAGTTCATGTTTATGTGAGACTTCTTTAGGGAACACTTCAATTAAAAAATTATTATTGCTCCCTAATTTATTGTTTCTCTATCAAATCAGTATGCTCATAATGTACCTAATTTTTTTTAAAAGTAAGTAAAATCATGGGACTATATGAGAAATTTGTTATTTAGGGAAAAAAAGTGCAAAATGTCTTACCATTTAGAAGACAAAGTGTTATTTACTTTCTTTTTTGGGTAAATAAGTGTTATTTGCTTTCTCTTTTTTCAATCAGATCTCATGTGAAAGGCACAGAATTCTTTCAATAATGCTAAATGTATCGAGTTGTTTACAAAGTTCTATAAATTGATGATGTAGTAAAATGAGGCTTCATTATTTTATTGTTAAAATTAATATATAGATAAATAAATTTTTAAATTAATAAATAAAACTCAATATAAGCTTTTAAAATAATACAAACTTTCACAATTTAAATGACAACAACCATTGCTGATAATTCTCAGTTTTTAGATTCGATAAAACTTATAGTACAAGAATCCCCCTTATCATATCAGTTAGTAAATACAATTGATAACATTGTAACATCCCCATTTAATTTATCAGTTTTGTGGAATTTGTTTGAAAAAAAAAAAGAAGAAGCAATTTTTATTATTGCTGTTACAAAAAGATATTAAATAAAATCATACTCTTTATATTAGTTTATTGACGATTATGGAATGAATATCCATTAGTTTTGCTTGGTTCAAAGGAACAAAAACAATTGAGTGCTCAGACACAATCATATAGGCCATACACTTAATAGATTCATATCCAAAGGTAAATAGGGCTGCTAGGTCACAGAGTCTATATGAGGAAAACAATTTTTACCTCTAGTCCTCTCAATTTGAAAAGGACCAACCTCATTTTTTTTTGGTAAATAACAAGGACCCAACTTGAAAAATTCAAATTTCAACAAAATGCATGAACTTCCCAATGTGAAAAAATGTCCGTACGTATGTTTGTGAAGATTGGTCTTCTTGCCTCATTGAAGAAGTGCACATTGATTAGGAGTACTTGTTGAATAGGCCTTCATGTCTCTCTGTTTTTTAGTTTTTCAAAAAAGACAGAGGGGACCATTAAGCACGTGTCATTTTTAATATGGATCACATGCCTAATTCCTTGAACAGCGCCATCACAATACATTCCCCTAAACAAATACCACATCAAATTAAATGTACCAAATCATACAAAAAAAAAAAAAAACAATTTTACTCAATTCTTTTAGATGGTCCAATCTACATTCTGTGTAGTTTTATAGATATACTCTTCTAATGGGAATTCACTGAACCTTTATTAGTTTCTTATTAAAAAGGTTATATACTGATTTCACTAATAAGCATCCAATGCAAACATATCCAAAATAGAATCCTCTTTTTTCTCTTAATTTGTTTGTGTGTTTTTAATCTCTATATAATCAATCAAACAAATAATATATAATATATGTATATTTATATAGTTTTGATATGTTGGAAATATAGTTTCCATTTTATATCAGTGACGTGATAAGTGTTAAAAATTATTACTTGCTTAATTAAAATTTTAATATTAATTTAATTAACATGACACTTTTAGCATTTGATACGTCAATTTGTTTTCCACAAAACATTACTATATATATATAAGATGGGAATAACCATACCAATAAATTTCCTAACACATGCCAATTATATGACATTATCATATGGGAAAGCATACAGTCAAGTCATGCATATATCCATTCCAGCTCTTTGCTCTAATTCTCATGTGTTTTCTACAATATTTTATTTCTCTTAATTTTATGGATTTAACTTCTTCTTTTTGGTTAGTGGGTTTATTTTTAACATGCATTATTGAATTGGATCATTGATTTCAATTGTATTATCCTGAATGTATATATCTAGCTATTTGAATTCCATGCAGGATTTTACAATTAGGATTTGATTTGATTTTACTATTTTGCGTGTGTGTTTATTTTAGAAGACAAACAGCATATTAAAATTCTCCTGTTTCCCCCAATTGATAAGCTCTCTAGTAGTTTATTGTTCAATAATTGAAGGGCTTCATCTAACTTGAATGATTAGATCTACGGTATTATTCTCATCATTCACATTTCCATCATAAATAATTTTAATTTTAATTTTAATTTTAGAAAGCCTTTTTCTACTGTGTACGGCTTTGAGTCTGACTACGTGGTCACCAATATGTATATATAAATAGTTTTGATTCATGGATTAATTATTTTGCTTAATTATTTTTTGATAAATTATAAGACAATTATTTATAATTATTGTTGAAAATGAGGTCTAATCTACAAACTTGAAAGTAAAGCAACGGCGATTAAACACGGAAACATATCAATCATGTGGTGCAGCAATTTGTCAGCTCTGCATGCTTGAAAAGAAGCTGTATGTTCTTAATTTATTATAAAATTAAACTCAGATTTATATTATTAAATATTTAACACTTCTTATAAACATACCAATACAATGCCAATAAAATGCCTTGAACAAAATTATGGCGTATAATTGGCTGTAAGTTATGATTTGGCATCGCAAAATTAATTGGCTAGAAGAGGAGAAAATTAACAAAGGTTTGGATACATAATTTTAATCTTGATATATATATATTAATTTTCCAAATACTAACATAATAGCAAAGTGTTATTAATTTACCTCTTCTGCTAAATATATAATTTGATAAATTATTTGAGATGGTTCCAATCCAAGACAAAATCTTATATTAATTAATGGAAAACCAAATCATACATACACAGAAAAGCTCCTAGCCTATACGTATATACTAAGAAAATAGAATTGATTGACCCATTATTTAGTTTCCAAAAGTAATAACTAATAATATTTCTATTTTTTTCTTACCGATTTGAATTAGTTTAAATCCTATTAAATTGTTAATAATGTTGGAGTTGGTATCCTAAATATGGTAAGGAAGGATAATCCTATAATATAAGATTACGATATAATTGGAATAAAAACAAGCTGTTAAGCATGTAAAAGCACATGATGATCAGTGAGACAGACAACAATATTTAAACGTACCATTAGAGTCAACTAGGTGGTATTGAAGTCATGTGCTGCTTAGGGAATGGCAGGGTGGAATAAAAATTTTAATTTAATGGAAATTAATATATAACTGGTAGTATATATATTCAAGCTGTGAACTAAAAGCCCATCAGGGTCATCACAGCCCTCGCACGTGCAAGAGATTCCATTAATGTATATATATGATTATGGAATTGATTGGTTGAGTGAGTTTGGCTGGCAGATACTTTTTTTTTTTTTTGTTGATAAAAATGTGTGTTTTGACTTGGACAATGGATATATATATATACGTATTTTTATATTGAGGTACGTTAGAATTTTATGCATATGGATTTGATTTTTTAAAATTAAATTTAAAATTCTTGATTTTAAATTCTATAATTTAGACTCAAAAAATGGTATAATTTATTTTANGTTTTTTCTCAAAGAAAATTACAAATTTATTGCACTTTGTTATATTTATATTTTAAAAAAAAATCAAAAGTTGCATTTCTATAAAAAAAAAGTAAAAATAAATATTATTAATTATTAGCAAATATATAATAAAGATAATATAAAAAAATCCATAATTTTTTTGTTAGACTTTGGTTTTGCAATAGAAAATGAGATGAAGAATGAGAAGAAGAAAGATGAAGAAGAAAAAGATCCAAAATAATGTATAATATAAATTTAATTGTAATTATTTAAAAAGTTTATAAAAGTTTTGGAGTAGAGTGATAACCTTTTTATAAGTATAAAATTTTTATTTTTGATTAAAAAATCTACAAAAGTCTTTCATTTATAAAAGTCATTGATAAATTGAATACATCATTACTTTATAAACTTTTAAAAAATTTTAATTGAATACCTCATGACTTTTATAAAGTTTTTAAAAGTTTAGATTGAATACCCCATGACTTTCTAAAAATTTGGATTGAATACATTTAAACTTTTTAGTTTCACAAAATTTTTCTAAAATTTTGATTAAATACACCCCTTAATTGATTTTTTTTTTCACATTTATTACAAAATGTAACACATTAAATAGATGTGTATCTAGTTACATTTTTTTTGTTATTAAGAGAGTGCTCACTTTACATTTGAACCATTACTGTTTGACACCCTTCCACACCCAGGCGATGTGGGATTAGACACCGATCTTTGCCAATAAAGTAGTCTGCCAGTGCTCTGCACCTGTCCACACTTACCGTGGCTCCAGATTCTGGTTGTCACAATCCACCCCCCTTGGGGCCCATCGTCCTCACTGACACATTTCCGACCAGGTACATGCTCTGATACCATTTGTAATGCTACACACTCTCTCCAACCAAGATTGTTTCCAATTTAGCCACCGTACTTCAGACGGTATTGAGTTTTTGGTCAGACTTCCTGAGGGGTCACCCATCCCATGAATGCTCCCACTGGAGCACGCTTAACTCAAGAGTTCTTTCCAACCCCGAAGTCAAACGCTTTGAAAATGCTTTGGTTATTAAGAGAGTGCTCACTTTACATTTGAACAATTACAATTTGACACCCTTCCACACCCTGGCAATGTGGGATTGGACACCGATTTCTACCAGTAAAGTAGCATGCCAGTGCCCTGCACTCTCCCATACTTACCGTGGCTCCAAATTCTGATCATCAGGTAAAAGGTTATACTTAGAAGACTTTAAGTACTTATAATAATAAATAATAAATATTTAAAACACAAGTCAATAAATATTTATTGACCAAAAATTGACTTTTTTAAGTTATTTTAAAAAAAGCACAAATTTAAAGTTTTTTTTTAATTTTTTTATTAAGCTTATTAGATGTAGAAGTTGAACAAAATATTAAATATTTTTTTTATAAATATTAAATAATTTTTTTACTATCAACTTTTTCTTGACTATTATATTAAAATTCATATCCAAAAAATATTAGTTAAATAATATATATAATAAATTAAAAATAAAAATATTTTTGAAATTATGTTAATATTATAAATTAAAAATACTTTTTAAAATGACAAAAAAATAACTATTAAAGTTTTAATAAAAGCACGTTTTTGAAAAACTCTACTTAAAAATTCTATCTGCACAAATTATATTAAACGAGCCTGTACTATAGCAATATATCCAAATAATTTCTATTTATTATCATAGTAGTAATCATTAGTGAAGTCACTGCTTACGTAGTAATTAATAATTAAAAATATTTTATTTTATTTTTCTGTGTTAACCAATTAAATTGCTATTTGATACATAAAATTTACTGATGTTCTACCATTAATTATAGTTTAATTGTTAATTAGTGTGTGTATTAATACTATATTTAAAAATAAATTTCCTAAAATTTTGAATTAGAAACTAAATATATCAAATAATGCTATTTTAAAAACAAATTAACAATTTTTTGGACATAGTAGGCTGTTTACATTTAAATAAAAAATAGAAGGAAAAAAATCCGTGGTACATGATACATTATCCTAAAGATTCATTTCATTTTTTCTTTTGTTTAATCAAGATTGAAATGGGTCGGATCCAATTTTTGTCCCTTTAAGCTTTTTCTTTTTTGTTGTTGGGATGTTTATTTTGAAGCTGCTTATTCGATATGACAGGGTTCCAAATATCTCACAAAGTAGATTTTTTAAGGAAGAAAATCCCGCATAGTAACCAATTTATCGTTTCCGGATAACTTGGAAGGAGATGAGCGATATTTTAGTACCACGAGTCAATTATCAGCAGTGTATTTTTGGTGGGTCTTCCGTTATCAAGGGACCCATTTATCTTATTCTTATCCAAAAAGTCCACGTGGAAAAGTTTCTTTTAATAAATTTCTTTTTGGACAAGGAAATTCCTTGCTTGACGACACGAATTGTCTATTCTTTCTCGTTCGTTCAATTTCAAATATCCCACACCTAATCACAAAAATATCTAAATTTATTTGTAAATTTACTATTCAATTAAAACTTTTACAGATTTTTACAGATTTAAAAATATGCTTTTCAATTTTGAATTTGATCATATTTAAATAAAATCCTCATCATTTATTAATTTAGAATGTATTGTAATTTATAATGCATAAAAAAAGTTGGTGATATATAGGTGTCAGTGGCATGTCAACCACACCTATAAAGTCCGATGATTATAAGAATTTAAAAGATCATGTTATACTTATTTATTTATGGAAATATCGTAAATTCAAATTTAAAAAGATAATGTAATATTGATGGATTGATATATCCAATTATCCAAATTATAGAATATCAGCTAAATAAAAAAAAAAAAAATATTGGATGTTTTATATAATTTTGCTATAAAAAATAGTAAAATTGTATAAAATATTAAATTATTGAGATCTCAATCATTTTTCTCCAAATATTGTCAATGAAATCTATAATGATTTGATAAATAAAAATTAAATGTATTTAATTGTATTTTATTTTTGAAACCGAAAAATCTAGTATATGAAAGAATAAACCGAATAGTAGTTTATAAAATTATTTTATCATAACATAGTCATCGGTGATGAATAATATTTTTATATTTTACATTGACCATTCAATAAAAATAATTTTTTTTTAAAACAATATCAATGAAATTATAGATACTTTAAACCTTGAATCTAATTAATGTTAAAAAAAAATCATACTCTAATCACATCATAATAATCCATAAAAAGCATGTATACAATACATTAAACTATTTTATGGAAAAAAATAATTAATTAAAGATAAGCTCATTTATATTGTTGACTCTTAATTTTTAAAGTGTGTAAAAATTTACTTTTGAACTTTTAAAATTGGCAATTATACGCTTTATTAATTCTAAATGTTGCTACAATGTAAATTTTACTGTCATTAACTATTAAATAATTAATATCATTTTATATTGTACGTGTATTTCATTTTCACGTGGAATGCCAACATGGATAGTTTCATTTTTTTTGCTTTATTTTTCTCTCTATTTCTTTAAAATGTTTGAAAGATAAAGAGGATTTAAAGATTTGAAGATTTGAAGAATCATAGAATGTTTGAAAGATAAGAAGATTTAGAGATTTAAACAATTATAGAAAAATAATTTGATACAGTTATTTTTGTATTTTATAGTAGGAATATGTTGATTTGAATATGAAATTATTGTTAGAAAAAATAGTGATTTTATGATTAGGTTAGAATATTATCACTGAAAATTCCTAAACTATATCGTGTTTTACATTTTCATTCTAAAACTTTTTTTTTTCTCATTTTGATCACTCAAACTCATATTGTTGTATCACCGTAAGTCATTTTAAAGTTTCTATCCATTTAAGCCGTTAAAAGGCACATGAGGTCAATTTTTATTTTTATTTTGCTAAAAGAAAAGTTATATAAACCAAAAGGAACAACCAACTAAAACATCAAGGGAGAGCCTGCAGACCGAACCCAAGGTTCAAACCAGAAGCAAAAATAGAGGGTAAAATGTCTGGTGTTACAACACCAGTAAACTCGACCCGAGATACCCATTTACAAATCTCATGAACTAAAAAGTTGGCAGCTCTAGGGTCCAAACAAAAGAGAACACATTGAAAAAAGGATAGTAAGACTTAATAGTAAACATGTAATTGGAGAGAGACCAGTGTGCAGTAGTCAAATTCTCCTCAGATAGACTTTGGATAACAAATTTAGCATCACTTTCAAAGACCACCTCCTTCCAACCCTCTTGACAGGCAATTTGAACAGCCTTCATGATTACAAAACATTCCCCAGCAGCCGGAAAGCTACATTTCTCTTTGAACACATGAACACTATGAATCCTCCCATCACCATCTTTAGCAACCACCGCAGCATAAACGAGACAATCACCACTCTTTAAAGAAACATCTGAATTAAGCTTCATATGACCTATAGGAGGGGGACTCAAAACGTTCCCAAAGCCAGTAACCGCCACTAAATCAGAATGGGGCTCCCTGGAGGATTGAAATTCCCTGATTTTTCTTTCCAAAATCTGAATGTTAGTTTTCAGATGGAAAGGAAAGCCTGAAAAGACCAAACCATTTTTGGCCTCCCATAGCTGATTCATCAGAAGCACCGCAAACAACAAGAAATCTGCTGTTTCATTCCTGTGAGCAAATCTGAAAACACCCGGGGGCATGAGCTTGTCCAGACAATCCTTCACAATCTCAGAGGACATGTTGTCCCATCTAACATTCCACTGAGGGGCAAACCACATGGCCTGGGCAACATGGCACTTAAAAAACACGTGGACATCAGTCTCCATAACACTGCAGCCATGGGGACACACGGTTTCATTGTTGCCACAAAGGAGTTAATCTAATCTAGACAATGTAAGGATGCCTTTGTTAGCTAATCTTCAAAAGAAGAATTTCAAGATTTCATGTAAACTTGAGGACCAGATCCGAGACCACCACCCTATCAAGTTATCCTCCATCGGATGTATCAAATGATGCACTGATTTCACTGAGAATTCACCAGACTTTTTTGGGAGCCACACCATCTTGTCATTAATCTTAGCATTGTACCAAAAAATTTATTAAATACTCTTTACCCAGTCTAGATGGAAAAAGCTTTCCAGCACTCCCACATTCCACCTGCCATCCTTCTGAAAGAGAGACTCCACCATGCCCAATCTTTGCAAACAAGCTTCAGTCTTCGGGGAAAGGATAAAATTAAGACATTTGGGGACCCAAAGGGCTCCCAATAATTCACCGAATCACCCTTGCCAATTCGAACACAAATACCTTTAGAAAGTAGACTACGGATGCTAAAAATCCCAGACCAGTACCAAGAGGGCGATTTCTTCTTTTTGCACCGCATAAAAATGGAGTGGGGGAAATATTTGAATTTCTAAGCTTTTACCCATATCCTATTTTCATCACAAGCTAAGGACCAACCCAACTTACAAATCAAAGCTTTATTAGTGTCCTCCAATTTCTTGAAGCCTAGTCATCCATAAGCTTTTAGAGAACAAATTCTATCCCAAGCAATAGGAGTTAGAAACCTCTCATTGTTCTCATTGCCGATCCAAAAAAACCTTCGAGCCATCATGTCAATTTTCCTACACCAAGTAATTGGGAGCTTACACGAGGCTATCGCATAAGAGGGGATAGTGGAGATTACCGACTTGACAAGAGTGGCTCAACCAACTCTAGACAGCAGCTTTGCTTTCTAGCTTGTCATTTTAGTTTCAACCCTGCACCGAATATCCTCAAAGGCTCTAGCCTTGTTGCCCCCCACAAACAAAGGATTTCCAAGGTACTTTGCATCTCTCATTAGCTCTTTTAAGTTCAAAATTGTTAATTTTAAGAATAAAATTGTAATTTTAGAATTTTTTTATCACTATAAGTCCCTAAACTAAATCATGATTTACGCTTTCATCCTAAAATTTTTTTTTTCACACTTTCATTTTCAAACATATATTTCACTCAGAAAAACTTACACATGAAGTTCATGCTGACACCTCTCTCAATCTCACTCTCTTTCCTCTATGCAAGGTTATTAGTTTTCTTTCTTTCTCTAGCTTCATTTGTAAATACAAGAAAAAACAATTGATCAAAAGGGTTTTGATTTTGAAAAAAAAATTGTGAAATATTTAATATGTGTTGGAAGTTAAATTTGAATAATTAAAAGGTAGTGAATTTGGGTAGGTTTTTTTTTTGTCCACTTTTTCTCGAACCTTTGATCTTGAAGACATAACTCATCCACTTGACCACAGGACTAGAAGGTTGAGATGTCATTTTAGTTTCTGACATTTAGTTTTAAAAAATTAAAAAATAAATCGACGTCGTTTCAGTCATCTTCAAGCTTGAAATGAGTTCACGGGCCGTCTTGTTTCAAGAGAAACGAGTCGCCCGATTTGTATTTATACCCGACCTGATCTTTCACCTCCGGTCACATTTTCTGGTGATTTTCGTACTATTTGTTTCATATTAACGTTAGTGATGTCACCCATACATCGATTTGACGACATGTCACCTGAAAACGAATACTCAAGCTTAATATGTAACTATCCATGGATTTTTTTTTTACTTTTATTATATTTTTCATTTCTCATCATTTTTTCTACATTTTAGTTATTCAAATTTAATTTCCAACACATATTAAATATTTCACAATTTTTTTTTTAAAATCAAAACATTTTTTATCAATTTTTTTTTCTTGTATCTGCAAATGAAGCTAGAGAAAGAAAGGAAAATAATAACCTTGCATGGAGGAGAGAGAGTGAGATTAAGAGAGATGTTAGCGTGAATTTCATATGTAAGCTTTTTTGAATAAAATATATGTTTGAAAATCAAAATCTTAAAAAAAAGTTAAGACGAAAGTGTAAATCGTAATATAGTTTATGAACCTATAGTAATAAATATTATAAAATTGCACATGTCTTTTTAACGGTTTAAATGGATGGCTCAAAAAGAACTTACGGTGATATGACAATATGAGTTTAAAGATCAAAATGAAAAAAAAAAATTGGTATTTTTCAGTGATAATAACCCATTAGGTTATTTCAGCAAGAATCAAAATTTGAAAATACACTATAATTTCTGACAAACATAATCACAACTGATATTTTTCAACCAAAAATAATATAAAAATTTGCTAGCTGATTTTGTTCATCAACATCAATAAATATGTAAAAGGTGGAAATAACGCTCACGCAAGAAAATAAAATAAAACAATAGGTTTGGTATTTTTCTTTTTCTTTCTGAAAAGATAGGTTTCGATCGTTTGGTTACCCTGGATCATCATTTTGGAGCATACAAAAACGTTCAATTTTTTTTAATTTTTTTAATTATATATATATATATAAATTCTTTTTCTATTTTGTTTGGGGATAATAATGCAGGAAAGTCATAGCCCCAGAAAGTACGAATCTTTTTTTTATATCAATAAAAAAAAGAAAAAAGTAAGAAACTTGGTTTCATAAAATAGATATTTATATGATTCATAAAGAAAAAGTAGACATTTATATGACAGACAAGGGTTAGGCGGATCTTCAGTTCTGATATAACTCAGGTATGCTCTAGACACACAAAGCCACTCATGGGCACACAAAGTCTCATGCCTCTTAAAGCAATATCAGAACAGAGACCACCTAAACTACTGCAAGATCACAGGACTAAAGGATTTTCTGTTGCACCAGATCCCTTTCGCAGGGCAAGTGCAGAGCATACTCATAGCATCTCTGTTGATGATGAACAAGACATAGTAAAGAAACATTGAGAAAGAAAGAAGAGAATTTAGCTGAACATCTTTGTAAATAGCAAACCAAACATTTTATTTAATTTTCCTCTGAGTTTACAAAAGAAACGAAAAGCTTCTTATATAGAAGGAGAAAAGAAAACATACATCATTACAAGTACTTTTACCACGGGAAAAAGCATAAAGGAAAAGCAGAAAGCATAAACTATTCTTTTACATAAAGGAAAAAGTAAAAGCCATCGAAAGTAAGGAGACTGCACTGTGGTATCACATGCTGTTCTGGCTGGGTGACACGTTGAAATTCCTGTAATCAGGGTCATCAGAATCCAAAGAGGAGCTATGCCTGAAATTTTTCCACCAAGGCTTTGTAGCAGGTTCACGTGGACTATCTGTCTTCCATTGTGGTCCAACATTGTCATCCATCCAAGGGTTGAAATCTTCATAGCCATCATAAGGATTTTTAGAATCTTGGAACAGGGAATCCTAATAATCCGGAGGGACCTAAGAAAGGTTAGTGGGCCTGTCGAGAGGAATATCATCAGCAAGATTTTCAGAAGAACTTAGATCCATAGGATCGTAAGAGGATGGGCCTGGGTCTGCAGGCTTGGATGGACCTGGCCTAGAAGATTTTGATCCTGAAGAGGCCTAATTGAGGATGATAAAAACTTCATCTGGGCCTGGAATATCTTCTAGATTATTAATCTCTTGGAGAAAGGATTGAAGCAAAGGTTTCTGAGTTGGAGTTAATTAATCCTTGGAAACAGTAGCCCATTCATATGCCATTCCTTGAGCTCATAGCTTACCTATTGTTTTATTGAAATAGTAAGGCCTGTGGAAGATGAATATAGAAGATGTTTCTTTTTGCTTATCAGGAGGAAGCTTCCATAAATTCTTGTGCTAGAGGATTTTGTACAGTTCAACTCTCCACTAAGGAAGTCCGTTGAACCATTCAAGAAATGTCCACAGAAGAGAGTCATGATTAATTGGGTCAACCAAATGATCAAGGAGAGGAATGGTTGGGAGGACAAGAGCAACAGAGTGCTCTGTGACACAGCACCAAAGATACCAAAACAGATCATCGGTAAAGGTTTGTCTTGGGTCAAAGTAAAAGGGGACTGTGGAGTACAGTGTATCACTCCAGAGATAAGCTTTGTAGGGCTGATCAAAGCTATAGAGAACATGCTATAGGTGGGAGGTTCTTTTGTCTTTGGCATAGGCAAGGATGATGTGAGGAGGGAAATGATCATTGAGGTCTGAGGAAAGATCTCTTTGGATGGTTCCCCTATCAAGAAGGTGGGGAGGATTTGCCATCAAGATCAATGGGAAGAAAGAGATGTGAGAAATGAGCTTCATAGGTGAGGGCCTTGAAAGGAGGTCAGGGATAATATTATCTTTACCTTTGAGATGTTTGACTGAAAAGTCATACTTCGAAAACCAATCTTTAAGGCGAAGAAGTTGTTTATCAGGAAGGACTTTGTTTTTGAAGTCAAGAACTCTAGGGAATGATGAGTTATCCATGTTGATCAGGAAATGATAGCCAAGCAAATAAAACTCAAACTTCTTGATACCATATTTCACAAGAAGAATTTCTTTGTAGATTGTATGGTAGTGTTTTTCTGCTTGAGTAAATTGACCGCTGGCATGGCCACAATAGTGGCGTTTTCCATGTTCATATTCTTCAAGGAGAAAGGCACCCCAATATTCATCATTGGCATCTGTCTGAAAAATACGATGTCCTGTGCCAATGATTTTTAAAGGAAGGGGATGAGCAGCTATGTCTTTTAGGGCTTTAACTGCTTGAGTTTGAGAAGGGCTCCAGGGAGGAGGATCCTTCTTGAGCAGGGTAGAGAGTTTACTCGAATGATGGGCAACTTGAGGGATGAAATCCCTAACATAATTAACAATTCTTAAGAATTGTTGAATCTACTTCTGAGTGAGAGTTTCATCTGGAAATTTTGCCAATTCCTGAGTCAGGTGATCACCAGGTTGATAGACTCCGTCATGGATATGAAGACCAAGAAAGTCTATAGAAGACTGGGCCATAAAGCTCTTCTGCTCTGAGAGCATGATGCCATGCTATTGAGATATAGTTAAGAACTGGGCCAGTAAAGCCTAATGGGCTTCATGAGTATCAGAGAAAAGAAGGATATCATCTATGTAGACGAGAGTGCTATCCAGAATAGGCTCAAATATTTTTAACATTGTTTTTTGAAACAGAGATAGAGCAACTTTGAGACCAAAATGGAGGACAATCCATTGATACTGGGCATTGGGTATACAGAAAGCTGTTTTGGGTCTATCAAAGGGATCAATACCATTGGATATACAGAAACCTGCCAAAATTCAGCCTTAAAATCAAATTTAGAAAAGATCTTGGCTTTATGAAGCTGGACAAACAGGGGTTGGATTTTAGGAAGAGAGAACTTGTCAACTTTTAGTAAAATGTTTAAAGGTTTTGTAATCTATGACAAGTCTCTTCTTTTTCCGGATAACTTCGGACCTTTTCTCAACATAAAAGGCCTGGCAAGCCCAATTTGATGTAGTGGGTTCAATAAGACCTTAAGCCTGGAGCTGGGCACATTCTTCTCAGGCCAGTTTTAAGTTTGAGAGAGTCATTCCAGAATGGGAGGCCTTGGTAGGTTTATATCCTCATTTTTCTTGAAAGGAAATTTGATGAAGAAGGCCTGGTTTCTCCAGAGAGGGGAGGGATGATGTTTTTCAAATTCTTCATGAGAGTTTGCACAAAGGTGAAGAAGGTTTTCCCGAATATGAGTGTATTGAGGAGAGGCTTGCTGGAGGAAAAACAATTTTGGAACATTGGTATAAGACTTAAATTGATTTCTGTACCTGATTCCAAGAGGAAGGATGCAGAGGTATTGAGCCTGGAAATAGGTGTCCATACCAATCAGAAGATCTTTGTCAGGAAGCTTGCTTTCTAGAACATGTGTCCAAATGACACAGTTAGGGAAAAACTTATTTTCTATCTTCTTTTTTTGAGATTAATTTAACCAAGAAAACTTTGTCATCTGCGGCCTTGAAGTATTCTCGGTGGAGAACCCACTGATCCTCTGGTAGAACAGAGGGGTTCATCATAGTCTTATGAGCACCTGTGTCTATATAAGCATTAAGCTTAATGGGCATGTCATACTTTGAGAGAAGTCTACCTCAACATTGGGAACCGGAAGAAAAGATTGATTAACCTGATAAATTTGTTCTAACCTGTACAGAAGTTCAAGACTGTCATTAGAAACCTCTGAAGAAGATTCATGAAGAGCAAATATAGTATCTTCGTCATCCTAGTACTGTTCTTCATAAAGAGACTCAAGATCAGCTTCTTTATTTTTCTGGGATGAGAGTTCCATTTGAAGACTCTGAGCAAGCCCGACAGATTTTTGTGGCTTGTTGGAGCATTTCTTAGCAAAGTGCCCCTTTTTTCTACAGATAAAACAGCGGTCAAATTTGCTGTTAAAATTTCTCTGTGGTTTTCTTCGGAAGAAACAAACCTTCCTTTTGAAGGTAGACTTGAACTTTCTTTTCTAAGGGAAGGAAGAGTACTTATGAGAATGGTGCTTATTCTTTATAGGGCAGGCGCAATTCTTTTCTTTGCATTTGATTTGAAGATAATGTTTCCTGCAAAGATTCTCAAATTTAGAACCACGGCTCATGAATTTGGTCCAATAGGAATGCTACTCGCATATTTTATTCAGGGTGATGAGAGCTTTCTGATGGATTTCACCAAAGGTAATGTGAACAAGACTTTTTTGATCGAAGGCAACTTCCCTTTCCAATTCTGGTTGAATATCATCAGGGAGAGAAGTGATGTAGACTTGTTTGAGCTCAATGCTATTAAAGCCATTAAGAGCATAAAATAGTTTGGACATCCTTTGATAATGAATATCCAAATCCTTCTTCTTTAGAGAACAACATTTCATGGCGAAATAATCCTTACGGTTGTATTGTTCTTGAGGCTGAGATTTTCTTAGGAACTGAAGTCAAAGTTCAACAAGAGCTTGGTTGAGAGGAAAACTCAAAAATTGGAGTTGTCTGTATTCCCCTAAGGATTGCCACCAGTCTCTGAGGAACCCAGTGGTTCTGGACAGGAAATCAACGAGGATGAGTCTAGGGTTAGCATCGAGACTAACAGCTTGATTGTTTATCCATGCCGCGAATTTTTTGAACTTGTTGTCCCATTGATGATGAGGAGTATTATCAAGGCTGAACAAGGGGCCCATATTTGGTTTTGAAAATTATCAGCCGGTTGAGGCCCTGTAGTGGTGTTGGTTTCACCAACATCTTAGTCAGAAGGAATCTCAACTGTAGAATCAGGTCGGGATTCATGCCTGGTAGTACCAGAGGTAAGCTCTGGATCTGCCATTAAGAGATTAGTGATGTCTGCAAAACTACTTTCACTATATTCTGTGGAGGCAGAGGTCTGAGAGGAATCTTCAGAAGGAAGATCCTATTGGCTGATAGCCATCTGCTAAGGCAGATGCTGGCCAAATAAGCCAGTAGTAGGATATGAGAAATGAGGAGATTGTAGTCATGGACCAGGTGTAGGCTGCATTCTGGGTCTCGAAGTTAACCTTCGTGGAGGAGGAAGAGAAATATCCTGAGGGAATCTTCTCAAAAGCTCATAGGTCATAGTGGGAGCAGGAGGGTAGCAAGAGTTGCAAAGCTGGATTGTTGAGAACTATGAGAAGATCTTCGGAGATCTCTGTGTTTTACATCCTCAGTAATTTGTTGAAGCTGCTTTTACATTTGTCTCAGCTTTGCTACTTTCTCAAGGTATTCTTGGCCAAAGGAACCTTGTCGGATAAGCCACTGAAGTTCGGAATGAAGAAGACCAATCTTATCAACAAGCTTTAGATAAAAAGTTTGAAGTTCTTCAGACAATGAACAAATATTCTCATCAAGATAATGAGAGTGTCCTACAATCTGGTCAAGATTGTCATCAATGCGTTGAAGGGTATTGGTGTTGCTCTGGATGGCAGCAGATTGCCAGTTTAGCACTTCCTCTCCAATGGTGAGAGGAGATATTTCCCCTGCGGGAGTGATTTTCTTTTGAAGAACAAACGTTCGGGTTGGAGCAAGAGCCTTCGGAAAGGCAGGAAAATCTGTATCATATGAACTCTGGGATGCTTGAGACCCAAGCATCATGCAAGGAACATGCTGTCTAGTAGTAGAAATAGGAACTGGTTTAGATTTAGAGCTTTGTCTGAGAAGCTCATGAATGGCGATCCTAGGGGGAGGTGGAGATTTCATCATAGGAGTGATCCAAGGAGAGTCTGGATCATCTGGGTGGTGTCTTTTGTGATGAGTGACAGGTTTACACTGAGATACCGACTTTTTTTTTTTTTTTTTTTTTTTTTTTCTGGGATATAAAAATCCCTTGGCATACAGACATCATCATTATCGTCTATATCATTTTGGCAGTCACAGTCTGGATCACATCTTTCAGGAGCAGTGCCCCAAATAAAATGGCCGTTAATTTTGTCAGTATAAATTTTCCTGCCATCTGGGTAGAATTGTGACACCGGAATTTTTCTTTCAGAGGCAACAGGGAAAATGGCCATAGACTGAGCAAAGGGAAGACCATCAGAGGAAGAAACATCTAACTCTATTACTTCTTCAGGGACCTTGTAGGTCGTCTGGATGGTGCCATCAGGAAGCCGTTGGTAAAAGGAGGCAGGGCCTGCAAGGTAATGGGGGCCTCATAGGATCTCTTTTGCAATTTTTCATAATTTGTCAGCCATGTGGAAGACATTCTATCCATTAGCTCCTTTCTGCAAAGAGGATGAGGAAATTGGACGATTGATGGTATATGAGGTTGCTCAGCAAAGACAGAGATAAAGGCAGGACCTTTCTTATGGACAGGTAAACAAAGATTGATAGCATGATCCTGAAGTCTGTAGATAAGCTGGTGGTGGATTGTGCTAGCAAAGGCAGATCCAACTTGAAGAGTGCCTTGGATTTGGATTTGAAGAGCTGAAGTGAGATTAGGATCTCTTAAAAGCATGTTGAAGTTCAGGTAGAAAGTGAGCATGACGCTATCACTATTGAGGGTGGTAGTGATGGTTCCGATAACAACATGTTTATACAGAGTTTAATGCATTTTTTTGTTACAGTTTTACAATTTAGATTTGCATTTTTAAAAGTGATAATTTAGACTCTCAAATTTATAATTTTGTTATAATTTAGACATTGATTTACTTTTGAATAAAATGATTGATTAATATTAAACTGCAATAAATTTCAAACCAAAAATAAAACATCGCCTAAATTGTAAAATAATAAATCAATGACCTAATCACAGCTTATGAAAGTCAAAAGTCTAACTTGCATAACTGAAAAAATTAAAAATACTAAAATGCAATTGTCCCAATGCAAAATATGCTAGATCAGATTTAGGATTAAATTACTTTTATCTCATAAGAAATCTAATAAAAATTACAGATAGATTTTGCGGATTTGAAAAATAATATTTATTTTTTTGACATTAAAAAATCTCAGTTAAATTTAACAGTAGACAAAATAAATTTATTTTTGTACACTTCTGAACAGTCTAACTTTAAAAGACACAAAAAAGTCCTCTCTTCTACGTTACACATTAAACGGAAAAATTGCTCTCTTACAGTTTTTAAATAATTGTTTTCTTTCTCTCCTATAATACAAAATACATAATTTTCTCTATATAATAGAAATATATCTTCTTATTATTCTCTTATAATAATAAAAACATATTTATTTTCTATTTAAATATAAATATATATATTTTTTAAATAATTTTTTCTCTTTTTTTTTTCCTTCTTTCTGCAAAAAAAAAAAATAAATAAATAAAACTTACTCCTGACAAAAAATGGTGGAGGAAAAAGAAACTTTAAACGCCTCGAAAAAAAATCACCATTGCTATATATAAAAAAAAAACCAGTATAAAAAAATTTCAATTGCATGAAAATAATTAAATTTACATTGCTTTGTTAAAATATGATTGGCAGGCTAGCTTAGTTGGTATGAAAGGTTAAGTTAAAAAAAAAATTTTACAAATTTTGGTTGGAGATAAGTGACAATTTGGAATTTCGTTTGTTGATTTTAAAACTAAATAGTAAGTTTTTGATTAACTATGATGATGCTCAAATGTTATTTTGATGTTATAGATGATATTTATGAGTTGTGGTAAGAGTACCAAATGTGAAATTGATATTTTGATTCAAGATTAAATCTAAAATTTTGCTAAAGACTGGTAGTCCGTGGATTGATTATGTGTTAATTTGAGGTATTTATAGGTTTTGGTTTGCTTTGAAATTTTGAAGGATGAAACTAGACATGTTAAGAAAAATTTAAAAATAAGTTTCACCAAAAAATATTAAGTATTTGATTTCATATGAATTTTCACAGTTACACGTTTGCTACAAAAATTTCAAACAGTAACTATAACTTCAATTTTATAAAGTCCAAAACCATATCAAATCAGTTCTTTCTAAGCTGAAATTTTGTGGAGAATTTATTTTATGTGTCAATTTAAATTTTGAAAATTTTTAGCAATTTTTGTTTTGTAAATCATCCAAAATCAGATTTTCTTTAAGGTTATCTTAGTTGTGAAAATGATTTTCAGATTTGCTTTATTAAAACAAAAATTCATGTTGATCCACTTATTTAGCTCTTTTGGGTTTTACACTTTTTTACATAGGTACTATTATATGTTTTCTTTAACTTGGAAGAGTTTCGTTTATAATCTTCTTCTCTTTGGTATAGAAATAAATCAAAAAGTTTCATTTAATTGTAGAAAATAATGCTAATTTTAATGTTCTACATGTTATAAATCGAATGTAAATTAAAGTAGTTTGTAATACTTGCTTGACTTGAAACTTTACTATACATTGATCCACACGTCTATTAGTCATAGTAAAATATGTATCTTTAATTTAGAAGAGTTTCGTTTATAATCTTATCCTTTTTGGTATATAAATAAATCAAAGAGTTTCATTTGATTGTACAAAATAAAGCTAATTTTAGTATTCTATGTGTTATACATCGAGTGTGAATTAAATAGTTTGTATTGTCTGTTAGACTTGAAACTTTACCATACATTGATCCACACGTCTATTAGTACTTATAGTAAAATTTCAAGTAATTTTAATGTTGTTTGATTTAAGAGAAATAATTATGCTTCAAAAACAATCTTTTTAATTTGTGTTAAATTTGAGATGATTTATGTCATATTTGGTTAATACTTTTACTATTTGAAGTATGTTGCATATCAAATGGTGTTTTGTTATAAGAAATAACTATGTCAATGGTTTTGAGTATATATTGGTGCATTGAGTATGCTATTGAAAATACAATGAACTTTATATGAATTTGGTTAAGTTTTTATATGTGAAAACCGAATGAAAATAGAAAGGCTCGGAGCTCTTGGATTGAAAGTTCCTAGATACCATGGTGAAGTAAATATGGATTGGTCATGGTCCCTGAGTGAGGAGCCCCAAAATCCGAAGGCCGTGGGTGACACTCCATGGGAAAATGCACCAAAAGTATATGCGTTGTTGATACATATTAACTGTTTAAATATGAAGTAAATCGGATGTTTTGACAAATATATTTTATGATTGGCTCTAGTTATTTGTTAAAGTTGATTTCATTGGTTTGCAAAATTTTTGCAATTGTTTCTATTACGCTTATATACATATTTGGTATTCAATTTATTGGTGAACTACATATATTGGCCATATTTTTAGTAATGGAAAAAAAAAAAAAACCAATTTGTTATCTATAGAGCTTATAGCTCATACCTACTTTTCATAAGTAGGTAAAGAAAACAAGAGAATGAAATGACTTAGATATTTTCAGAAAAAACCATTTTAAGTTTTCATTTGAACTATTGAAGTTAACTATTTTTGTATGTGACTTATTTTGGAATGTTAAACTTTGAAATTTAATTTGACCTTAAAATTTACAAGTATTAGTTTATTGCATTTCATAGTAAAAACTATGTATTTGGACGTATCATCGTTTATGTTGAAACTTAATATTTTTATTAGATTTTTGTCATCTATAATTGTATTTGTTAAATAACCAATAATTTCAAAAATTTCACCACTGATTTTAAAAGTATAAACTAATAGGACATGAATCATTATATCTTTTATATTTTTTCTCTAATAGTATTGAATTGTTACACTAACTTTCAAAGACCCAAACCTTCAATCCAAGCTCCAATCGCAATCTAGCACCAAAGAGATAAATTAATTATTTTTTTTTTAAAAAAAAAACAGCTTTTAGCTTTTGAAGCTTAAAAAATATTTTGAAAATTTGAATATTTAAAAAAAAAATACTTTAAGCCTCTATATATGAGATTATAACAAAAAATAACTTTTTATAAAATTCTTAAAAAGAAGCAAAAGCTATCATAAACATGATCAATATAGAGTTATTCAGCACCATATAGTTGTTTAGTATACGAGTCATGAAGTTGGGTTATACGATTAAATTTGTAGAGGAAAACACAGCTTCAAGTTGAAGCTAGCTAGAATAGGACCGAAGATCAATTATGCTAAATAGTTAATTGTCCTAAAATTTAGATTAAACAATTTCATTATAAAACATTCCGTTCAATTTAATAAGATATTTTTTATTTTGAAAACAATTTGTATAAATTTAAAAAAATATATATATATATATATATATATATATATATATATTTGGTCTTCAACAAGATGCTTAGAGTTATCTTGCCTAATTTTCCCAGCTTGATCATATATTACTTTTTACATTGCACATAACAAAAAAAGAAAAAGAAAGTGATTGTAAAGAAGAAAACAAAAACTGAAAAAGAAAAAGAAATTTTGACTGTGCAGACCAATTAAAGGATGGTACACGAATACACGACCTCAGTTCTACAAGTTGACATATAACATCCACGCGTTCAACAGTGGGCACACAGACCTCTGCATGCAAAAACCGTTTTTCCTTCAGTCCGAATTTACAATCATACCCCTTTCCCATTCAACATAAATCTTTTCACGCAAGGGTACAACCGTAATTGCTGCAACACACATCCTGCATAAAGAGAAGCCCGAGAAAGAGGAGAAGAAAAACCAAACACCCGAAAAAGAGAAGATGGCCGGAGCATCTGTTGTCCCGCCTCTATCATGCGCGGTGAGTGTGGCAGTCTTCTTAACCTGCGCACTGACTCTCTCAGTAGCTATCCATGGGTTTGACCCGGAAGACCCAATAATCCGCCAAGTCACAGAGAGCGACAAAGCCCATCATCAGCAGCAGCACAGTACTAATATGGAAAATGGGCTTGTGGGAACCGAGAGGAGGTTCAAGAGTTTCATGGAGAAGTACGGGAAAACGTACAGTAGCAGAGAGGAGTACCTCCACCGCCTTGGGATTTTCGCCAAGAACATGATCAGGGCGGCTGAGCACCAGCTGCTTGATCCGACGGCTGTCCATGGCGTCACGCCGTACTCGGATCTGTCCGAGGAGGAGTTCGAGAGTATGTATACGGGGTTTCATGGTGGTCGTTTGGGGTTTACCAATGGGGTTTCGGAGACTGCACTGCCTGTGGACGTTGCTGATTTGCCGGATAATTTTGATTGGAGAGAAAAGGGTGCTGTAACTGAGGTTAAGACGCAGGTGATCACTACCCCCACTCCTCTCTTTCACATTTTCTTTTGCTTTTTCCTTCTTTTTTTAATTTTCATAATTTAGTAGATTTTCAATAAATAATCTCATATAATATTTTATACATATATCATAAATGAGTTAAATGATAGTTATGATGTAATATTTAATTGCTGACATGGATAAAGTTTTGAAATTAATTAATTTTTTTAGGCAATTACAAGAGTAAATGTAACACGTCTATTCTCCTAGGTATCAAATTAAGTTCTCTAATTTTTCTTTTCCGATATTATTGTTTTATCTATCTGTTTTTTTATTATTACTTATATATTGTCTTTGTCCCCAAAACAGTACCTTTTACTACTAAGTTGTCCTTGCAGGGAATTTTTTTTTTTTTATCAATTAATTGTGTTATATGCATGGTTTGTGATTAATAACACATATCCTTTTATTTTTAGAAGTAGACAAAATTGTAAGCAAGCAAGCAAGCCTGTGTAACATAAGCTTCTTAAATAAAATATGGCACATATATAAATCCATGGAGTGTAAACATTTTAGTGAAGGTCATAATTTTAGTAATATTCAATTCTAGGCTAGACTGGAAACAGGTAGATCAGGAGAAAAACATTAATGCTTCGAAGGTAATTTCATTCATTCAGACAGGACCAAAACAAATATGATATTGGGTTGTACACGCAGCAAATATTGTTTTTTGATCAGTGTATACATTTTAGTGAAGGTCATATTGTTTTTATACAGTAATTATACTATTATATCTATAGTTTCAAACTTAACTATAGGAGTTTTAATTAAATTATATCTAAATGTATTTTAGTACATTTTAAAATTGAATTTGTTCACATATAAATCTTGATACGTTCTAAATTAAAAAAGTTGCACTTTGTCCAATTTAGATCCAATTTAGTTAAAATTGATAAATTTCGTCAATTTAGATGTCACGTGCATAATAATTATCTTTAAATTGATTTTTTCATTTTTAATTTTATCAAAAAAAAAATCATAAATAAATTTTAAATTTTTAAACTTTTAAATTTTTGGTACAATAAAAAATAAAAAAAAAATTAATTTTAAGGGTGACGTAATACACGTAACTTCTAAATTGACGAAATTTGTTAATTTTAATTAAATTGGACAAAAATGCCACTTGCTTTTGTCAATTTTAAATAAATTGGACAAATGTGCAATTTTTCTAATTTATACAAATTAATTGTAAATATCTCTATGTTAACAAATTTAATTTTAGAAGATATTAAAGTTCATTTAGACTATTAAATTATTATAAATTTTGGGTCTTGGTTTCCATGATTCTTAGGCTCTGTTTGAAACTTTATAGTAAAGGAAAATAAATTACATAAGTAAGATATAAGTAAAATGCAATCCTAGACCTCTGCTTAAATTACTTGTGAAGACTAAATATAGATGCATGATTGGTATTTTTAATATTTATGCAGGGCACATGTGGAGCATGCTGGGCCTTTAGCACTACAGGAGCTATTGAAGGAGCTAACTTTATAGCCACAGGGAAGCTTCTCAGTCTCAGTGAACAGCAACTAGTAGATTGTGATAACATGGTTATTTGATCTTCCAACCTTTTTTGTTTATTGAAACTAATCTTATTTGTCTTTTTGCTATTAATACTTATATAACTACTATTAGAAAAAGGATTAATGCAATATAAACAAACCCATTGAAATCTTAATGAAATATTAGATCCACATTGAATTGCACTTCACTTCACAGTAAGAGTACTTTTCTTGACAGAAGGAAATATGGATGCATGCATATTTTAAAATTTTCTTTAAATTTTATGTCAGTGCGATGCAAAGGAGAAAGATGCATGTGACAAAGGCTGCAACGGTGGCCTGATGACAAATGCTTACAAGTATTTGATTCAGTCAGGAGGGTTACAAGAGGAAAGTTCGTATCCTTATACCGGGAGAAAAGGTGAATGCAAATTCCAACCGGAGAAAGTGGCCGTAAAGGTTGCTAATTTTACCAACATTCCGCTTGATGAGGACCAAATTGCCGCAAATCTAGTCTACCAGGGTCCTCTTGCAGGTAACTATATTATGATATGATCCACTATAAATGATTGTTTGAAAAGCATACAAAATTCTAGGAGGCTAAATTGTGAAATTTGTAGTTTCATCAATGCCTTATAATATATATGGACATACCATATCTATATCCAGAGAGTTGCTATTTTCCGAACATCTTTATGGAGACTATCATTAAAATTATGTTTATAGTGACAAATAAAAACAAACTATTAGCGATGACAGTTTTAAATTTATTACTGAAAATATACTAAATGACAATTCTAATAGAATGGGATGGGATGGGATGTCTTGCTTATAACATTTCTCTGTATGTATGTGTAATTACGGTTTCATGTTTATGCATAGTTTATATTTGACACAAAATGCAGTGGGGTTGAATGCTGTTTTCATGCAAACTTACATTGGTGGAGTGTCATGTCCATTAATCTGTTTCAAGAAAATGCTGAACCACGGCGTGTTGCTGGTGGGTTATGGTTCAAAGGGATTCTCTATTCTTAGACTCAGCGACAAGCCGTATTGGATAATCAAAAACTCTTGGGGCAAGCATTGGGGAGAAAATGGATACTACCGACTTTGCCGAGGCCATGGGATATGTGGTATCAACACAATGGTCTCTGCAGTTGTAACTCAAAATTAAAGCTTTTCCTCAACCTCAGATACTACTAGACAGCATATGTTTCTTACCTGGTTTTTTCTTCTCCTCAAAGGTGGCATTAGTATTATGGTTACTATGTATGTGTGACTTTCTTGTTCTCCTACTTGAGCCACTTGTGTTATATATTTTGTGTTATTGATCTGTTTTCAGTTGAGAGGTGTTTATTATTACTGTGTTCATTATTAGTTGGAAGTTCTGATATTTGCTTGTTGGTAAGATTCTCCAATTGCATTGAATAGAATCATGACCAGAAATTGAAGAGGCAGCTTTGTTTTTTTCAAACTAAATAAATAAATGCCACTGCTGCAATAATGAATGGTTATATGATGCTCTGATTGAGACCCTGCTTGCCATTTATTGACAATTCATTCATAATACCTAATACTATTTAGGGAACAAATGCAATTGTTTATATCCTGTTACAAGTTTGAATCGAATGTTTCCTGCAGAAACGGTCTTTAGTTTCAATTTCAAAGCGATTGTTTATGTATTTTTCTCAAATAATGCTCTGAGTTAATTTTCGATCTCAATATAAAAAATATTAGAAATCAATATATATATATATATATATATATTTATGGTGGGTTCCTTCTACACTGTTCAAGTTTGATTACAATTCATTAATACCTTCAAGATTAGAAAACCATCATTTGTACTCAGGATTTGTGAAAATAATCAGTTACGTACATTCTAATTTGTTGAAGTTTATTTTTGACTAAATTTATTTATGAAAAGTCTACTTACCTATTAATTTCAAAATGAATTTATTTTATGATCTTTTTATACAATAATATATATTAAAAAAATGTAATCTCTATTTATCTTTTTTATTTATATTTTTTAGGTCAAAATGCATTTTAATGCTTTTTAAAATTGAATTTGTTTACATAGGAATTGCTATAATTAATTTGTACAAATTAATACCATATAAATTGAAAATAATTGCACATTTGTCCAATTTAGTTAAATTGATAAATTCCGTTAACTTAAAAGTTATATGCATAACACGTGACTTTTAAAATTGATTTTTTATTGTACTAAAAATTAAAAAAAAATTGAAAAAAAATTGAAATTTATTTATAGCTTTTTTTTTTAGTTTTTTTTTTTTTTTTTAGTTTTAGTACAATTAAAAATGAAAAAAATAATTTTTAAAATAATTTACTATTGATTTTTTATTGTACTAAAAATTAAAAAAAATTTGAAAAAAAATTGAAATTTATTTATAGCTTTTTTTTTTTTTACAATTAAAAATGAAAAAAATAATTTTTAAAATAATTTACTTTGCACGTAACTTTTAAATTTTAACTAAATTGAATCAAAATTGGATAAAAATGTAATTTTTTTCAATTTAAAAAGTATCAATTTGTTCAAATTAATTGTATAGATTTCTATGTGAACAAATTCAATTTTAAAAGTAATTAAAATACATTTAGATCTATTGTTTATCATTAGATAAATGAAATTTGAATTTGTTGTAAATGGTATTTTATAAATTAGTTTCGTCAAAATTCAACTCCAAAGTGACAAATAATAATCATCTAAGTTAACTTCAAAAAAGTAAATGATGAATTTTTAACTTCCGAAGTGTTAAATAAATTAATATCATACCTCCAAATAGAAACAGAATTTCCCTAATTCTTTGAGAACTACTAGATCTTATCATTATAGATGAAGGATAAAATGCAGGCTTTTAGACAATTTTTAATATTACTTTTTTATTTAAAGATTGTAATTTTTAAAATAAAAAATATTTTGAATAATTTTTAGAAAAATTAAAAGTGAAATTTTTTATGAACTTAAATATCATTCTTTATAATTAATGTTTATTTTGTATTTTTCATAAACAATTATAATTTACATTTTTTTTTTCTCCCTACACCACAATAGTATTTTAAAAAATTGAAATATGAAATTATAATTAATATATTTAATTATAACTTTGTATAAAAAATTATACAGCAATAAATGAATTTATTAAAAATTTTATATAGTAAGTAAATTTGACTTTTCACATCTAGAGATCCAAGCTACACTCTTTATTTATTTATTTTTAATTTATAAAACCTATTAAAACTATGAAAAAGAAATATAGCTCTTTATAATATAAAATATATGAGACTTTTAAATAGTCTATTGGAGATACTCTTACTTTTCTAAGTTTTTTTTCCTCTTTAAATAATCGGTACTTAACAAATTAAATTTTGATAATCCTAAATAATTTTGGTCATAACCTTTTAAAATTTTATTTAGTTTCTCTTGGTTCTAATTTTTAAATTATTTTAAAGGTATTTAAAGTTAAAACTTGTTGGTATTCCATAATTAAAGTTGATTTCGTTTTAACTAAAATGACTTGGTATATTTATAACCATTAGATTAATTTGGATGAGGTGGCATGAAGTTATGAGTTTAATTTTCTGTTTCATTAAAATGGAGATGATGCTTATCCAAGGTACTCGGAGAAGAAAATAGACAATTCTAATCCTACATTATTTGGCCCAAAGTTGATTAATAATTTAATTTCCAAACAATTTTTATTAGGAAAAGAATAAGTATTATACTTGAGAAATAGGTAGAACTAATTTTAACTATTTTGTTGAAAATGACTGTTTTTATCTAAGGCCCAAATAAACGGTATAAATAAAAAGTTACCAATACGAGCACTTAATTTGGCATTCAATTTCTTAATGCAGCTACAAGAAATCAATTAACTATTGAAAAAACATCAAATTCTACAATCAGCATTTCTGCCTCAGATTTAGTATGATAACAACACTTTAATAAACATACCATGCCAAGCTGCTTAAATGAATTGTTAAAACCACTTCTACCTTAGAAATAATGTACTATATACATAAAACCACAAATTGACACCAGAAAATAATGTTTTCTCATCCACTTTCGCTTTTACATTGTGTTGGAAAAAACATGGACATACAGACACAGTCTCTTTTTGAATCCTTTACCAAAAAAAAAAAATATCTTTTTGAATCAGTACTTTTCCAATACTGCAACCTGCTAAAGACATTACTTCAAAGCAAACCCTATGGAATCATTCTCAAATGGACTCTAGATGTATTGTTAAAACTACTTCTACCTTAGTTTGAGTTTCGATGGGAAACAATTTTTTAGGTTTTTCTTTTCTTTTTTCTTTTTAAAATAAATTTATAACGATTATTCTGTGAAGTTCAAAAGCACATATATTTCTCGTAAAAACGAAAACATCTTCAAGTGAACATTATGTATCCTGAAGATAAAAAAAATCAATATTATATTATTGTCAGTTATGGAAGCAAAATTTGAGTATTCTGAAAGTATCCAACTCTCGTCTCACATTGATGTGTCCATGTACAATCTACATCAATATAAATGAGGGAGTTTAATACTCTTGAGATTACAATTTTTATTTTTTTATTTTTTCAATTGTGGATAGTCTGGACAAGATATCTTCAACTTATCGAATTGAAAACAAATAATAAAAGTGATAAAAAAAAATTATTCTACGGTTGATTTTTTAAACCAAACTTGCCTAATACACTTATATCATTTCCTTCTTTCTTTTTCCTTTCTTGCGAGAAGATACATAAAAATAGAAATATAAGTACCAAACACAGCCAGAGAGTAATCCACCATAAGTATCTCAACAACCTCTCTTCACATTGCATAACATATATACCACATAAGCACGCATTAAACACAATATTAAAAAAGTGATTGATCCTCTTACATAATGAAACAGTTGTAGTAGGATTTTGCTCACACATACATACACTACTATCACTACTATCTAAACTAAACTAAACAAACTAAAACTCTTTGTTCCCAAAAAGCAAAAGACAAATTGGCTAAAATCAACACTTAAGAAGAAATGAAAAATAACTTAGCCCCAAACCTCTCCTGCTTCACATTCACAGGCTTGAAATGCCTGGATTTGGAGAAGCAAATGCAAGAAAATCAGGATCATTCTCCAACACAACCATCAATTTGTCTTCCAATGTCACCCAAGCTTCAATCCCATTTCCCCAATGTGAATCCACAAATATAACCAAGTTCCTAAAAGCAGCTCCAACTTTCCCCATAACTCCAAGCCAATATGGCTTTCCCCATCCAAAATCAAGCTCATTGAAGAAACTGCTACTCCAGCTGGTGAAAGCAAAAATGTCTGGCTTTTCAGACTCCATTGAAAGCATTGTCTCTAGCTGGCTCATGAACCCTGACACGATGGAAAACCCATCTTCTCCTTTCAAACTCTCCAAGAATTCAGCGTCGAACAAACCCAGTGCTTCATTCAAAACCCCAACAAGCTTGCTCAGCTCCATCTCTGTTTCTGAAGCAGGGTCAGCAGCCACTGTTCCCCACCAGAACACGTTCCCTGTGGACGCATCCAGTGACTTCATTCTCGGCCTCAGGTTCACCGCGTGTGCCAACACCGAAGTCCTCGCCGATCCCGATATGGACCGAGAAGCAGCCATGGCATGCTTCCAGATGAAACATGTCAGTGTCTCAATCCGCGATGGTTTTGGGACACTCTGGCTCTTTGCCATGGTCTTCAAATTGGTTATGGATTTAGCATCGAACACGAATCTCCTAGTGATGTAATTGCTCTCTTTGAACCACAAATTGTCCATGAGAGCTAAGTGGTTCCGAGGCAAATCTCTCGGTGGAAACGAGGACGATGATGTAGAAAGATCAGGGTGTTTTGCTCTGTTTGGATGCCCTGAAAATATAGCAGCCCAGGACTTTAGAAAAGAGCTCAAAGTGGCTCCATCAGCTACCTTGTGGCACAAGGAAAGTCCGAGTGCTATTCCACCGCAAGCAAATATGTTCACTTGGAACGCAATCTGGGGAAGAAGAGCCGAGGAGGTTTCGTTTTCCTTGCGAAAGGGATGCAGAGGAACGAAATTGTTGAGGAACTCTGTGTCTTTGAGGTTTAAATAGTCAGACATTTTGCAGCTGACTTTGGCTTCCAGATATGGAACACCCACATGGAAATCGTCGATGAGAATGTTGTTTTTGGTTCTTCCGGAGAAAGGGTAGAAGAGATTGAGGGTCTCGGAGAGGGAGGTTTTGAGATGGGTTAAGGTTTTGGGGAGGTTGAAGTTTGGATCGGCAATGGGGTAGAAGAAGACCAATGAAGGGTAAGTGACAGGTGTGAGCTGGTCGAAGAGGCAGAGTTTGTAAGGTTGGAGATGGTTAAGAAATGGAGAAGATGGTTTTACAGTTTGCTTTGACATGATAGTGACCTCAATGTTCACCATTTTAGCTCAAACCGAGTGGGCTTTGGGCGTTTTTGAGCTAGAATGTTCAAGCAGATCAAGATGAGAGTGGAGGTTTATATACAAGAATAAAATTCCATTTGGTATAGCTTATGGAACTTAAGTTTTTAGCTTTAAAGCTTCATATCATGGAGCTTTTGAAAGAATAAATTTTATTAAAAGTTGAGTGTATGGTTGCAAGCAAAAATGTTGCATAAAAAGCTGCATTAAATGATTTTCGAGTATTCCCATAAGCTAAAAAAAGAATTTTTTTTTAAATAAGCTCAAAATTTTTGCTACTCTAAAACGATTTTTTTTTTTAAGCAACAAGTGCTTGTTAATTCGATAGTGAAACACGCTTATACCTTCCAAAAATAATTTTATAATAAAAAAAAATACCAACCGGCCACGAATACCTAGTAGTTATTTAGCAAGCAAATTTAAAACAAATTTATTGCTTGTGTAAGACCAAAATGGATACACCTCTTTTAAGTTCATATAATAAAGTAGGGAAATGGATTGGTGCTCCCAAGGACAATAACTTGACCATTATATATAGATAGATATGGAAAGGAAAATAGATAAAATGGGTAGATAGATAAATAGGACTTTGACATGTCTCCTAATTTCCTCTCGTTCATGACATGAGGATTCTTACCAAACAGTTCAAATGATAATAACTACTAAAGTCAATCCTTATTTTCTGAAGTGGTTAAGGTTTGGAGCTAAACAAAATCTTTCATCACCAAATTATCATATGTCCATTTAGATTGTAGAGACCAGAGAGTTCCATTATTGCATCAAATTGTGAAGCTGCAAAATATAGTCTTATTCTTTTTGCATCACATTTTATCATGGAAAAAATGATATATTTGTTCCCCTTCTAAAATTTATGAGTTTTATATTTAAATTATCCAAATTGTTATATTTACTATGAGATGTGCAAAAACAAAGTTTCATATATTTGATAAACGTGGAATCCTAAATGATATATATGTATCAGGTATAGATTTTAAAAACTAAAATTAAGTGATAAATAAAAAATAAGTGTATAAATAAGTCATCAAAAGTTTAGGAATCTAAATTATTTATTTTTTTATTTATGATTTTATTTTAGCTTTTAAAATTTATATCTTAACATAACAAATATCATGTATACCTAATAATAACATGACTATATATATATATATATATATATATAAGACGAGATGTTCCTCTTGTTTAGTTCAATTTTAAAATGGAACCTAAAGAGATAATAGGTTTAGAATTCAAACAGAATGGTATATATGCACAAGATAAACCTCGGATGTTGGTGAACCCTATATGGTGGGGCTGCGATGGTAAAAAAAAGTCTAGGAGTTCCTACTCTAAAAGCATTAACATTTAATGTTCTCTTCTTTTTACATTAAATATGTGAAGAAGACAAAATGAGAAGGTAAATTAAACACATTTGATAAGGTAGTTGAAGTTTATATTACCAAAAAAAAAATGGTAGTTGAAGTATAAAGAGACTTGCTTCAAAGAGACTTATCTGTCTTCCAGTCGCGGCACCCCATATTTACCTTAAATGGAATGCAGCCAAAGTGATTGATGAAAGAACGCAATAAAGAGAACAGAGTGCTTTCCCCATTTGCATATATACTGTGCATTCTATTTGCATATATACTGATCAATCAATTGGTTCTTTCAGACGAAAAGTTTGAATTTTTTGCAGCTTTTTTCACGTGGATCTCAATCAACCTCAACATTTAAACACAAACAGCCAATCTCAGAAATAAAATTAATATTTTTCTCTTCTTTTCTTTCTTTTTTGCTTGAAAATTTTGAAAACTAATATTTACTTTCTTGACAATAATCTGATCATCATTTGAACATTTGATAACTTTGTAAGATGAACGGTATTGGATTATTTAACAATTCTATCATGAGTGTCAATCTTAGATCTACTATTATTTGGATGTTCATCCCACCAAATGTGGCGGGACGTTGACAATAAATTGACAGGATGCCTAGAGAAGCTTCTCAGTCTCCGTGAACAGCAACTAGTAGATTGTGATAACATGGTTATTTGATCCTCCATCCTTTTGTTTATGGAAACTAATCTTATTTATATTTTTGCTTTTAATACTTATAAACTACTATTAGAAAAAGGATTAATGCAATATAAACGAACCCATTGAAATCTTAATGGGATATTAGATTCACATTGAATTGCACTTCACAGTAAGAGTACTTTTCTTGACAAAAGGAAATTTGGATGCATGCATATTTTAAAATTTTATGTAAATTTTCTGTCAGTGCGAGAAAAATGCTTGTGACAAAGGCTGCAATGGTAGGCTAGTGACAAAAATGTCTACAAGTATTTGATTCGGTCAGGAGGGTTACAAGAGGAAAGTTCGTATCCTTATGCCGGGAAAAAAGGTGATAGCAAATTCCAACCGGAGAAAGTGGCAGTAAGAGTTGCGAATTTTACCAACATTCCGTTTGATGAGGACCAAATTGCTGCAAATCTAGTCTACCGGGGTCCTCTTGGAGGCAACTATATTAGGATATGATCCACTACAAATGATTATTTGAAAAGCATATAAGATTTTAGTGAGGCTAAATTGTGAAAATTTGTAGTTTTGATCAATGCCTTATATTACCATATCTATATCTATAGAATTGATGGATTCCAAACATCCATAGACTACCATTAAAATTACGTTTATAGTGACAAATAAAAAAAAAAACTAGTGAAGATAGTTAAAATATACTAAATGACAATCTTAATGGAAATATGGGATGTCTTGCTTATAACAACGTTTCTCTGTATATATGTATATAATTACGGTTTGATGTTTATACATAGTGTATATCTGAAACAAAATGCTGTGGGGTTGAATGCTGCCCCAATGTTCATGCAAACTTACATTGGGGGAGTGTCATGTCCATTAATCTGTTTCATGAAAATCGTTGCTGGTGGGTTATGGTTCAAAGGGATTCTCTATTCTTAGACTCAGCGACAAGCCGTATTGGATAATCAAAAACTCTTGGGGCAAGCATTGGGGAGAGAATGGATACTACCGACTTTGCCGAGGCTATGAGATATGTGGTATCGACACCATGGTCTCTGCAGTTGTAACTCAAAATTAAAGCTTTTCCTCAACCTCAAATACTACTAGACAGGCATACGTTTCTTACCTATAGTTACTATGTATGTGTGACTTTCTTGTTCTCCTACTAGAGCCACATATATGATATATTTTGTGTTATTGATCTGTTTTCAGCTGAGAGGTGTTTATTATTACTGTTTTTATTATTACTTGGAAGTTCTGATATTTGATTGTTGGTAATTAAGATTCTTCAATTGCATTGAATGGAATCATGACCAGAAATTGAAGAGGCAGCTTTTCTTTTTCAAACTAAATAAATAAATGCAGCTGCTTCAATAATGAATGGTCATATGATGCTCTGATTGAGACCCTGCTTGACATTTATTGACAATTCACAGTTCATAATACCTAATACTATTTCGGAACAAATGCAATTCTTTAGCACTTGAGGGTGTAGCCTAGTGGTTTAGCCAGTCGGACTTTTACATCTGCGAGTACAGAATTGAAATTTGAGTTTTGGTAGCTTCATTTAGACTCAAGTGCTCCCCTCCGCTGCTACCGCACGAGAGGGAGGGAGATTTTAGTGACACGGCTACCATCGCGGACTCCCACTGGGTTAAAAAAACGCTGGGTCAGTCCACTTGCTAAATATTTTCTGGACCTATAACCCTGCTAAGGGTAAGTCCTCTTTTTTTCAACAAAAAAAAAATGCAATTCTTTATATCCTGTTAGAAGCTAGAATCGAATGTTTCCTGCAGAAACAGTCTTTAGTTTCAATTTCAAAGCGATTATTTATGCGTTTTTCTCGAACAATGAACTGAGTTAATTTTCGATCTCCATATAAAAAAATATTAAAAATCATTATATATTTATGGTGGGTTAGTTCATTCTTAAATTTTTTAAAATTTCCATCTGCACTGTTCAAGTTTGATTACATCATTAATACCTTCAAGATTAGAAAAACCATCATTTATCCCCTGAGATTTGGGAAAATAATCATTTACATTCTAATTTGTTGAAGTTGATGTTTGACTAAATTTATTTTTAACTTCCGAAGTGTTAAATAAATTAATATCATTCCTCCAAATAGAAACGGAATTTCCCTAATTCTTTGAGAACTACTAGATCTTTGTCAGCATGCCTCCGCGGCTGGCCACCATGGCAATTGGCAAGTCATTATTACCATTATTGAAGAAGGATAAAATGCAGGCTTTTAGAGAATTTTTAATTGTAATTTTTAAAATAAAAAATATTTTAATTAATTTTTAAAAAAAAATGAATTTTTTTTATCAACTGAATATCATTTTTTATAATTAGTATTTTTTTTTATAAACAATTATGATTTTTTTTTCTCTTTACACTACAATAGTATTTTAAAAAATTGAAACATGAAATTATAATAGTATATTTAATTATAAGTTATAACTGTGCATAAAAAATTGTACAGTAACAAATAAATTTATTAAAAAATTTATAGAGCAGGCAAATTTGACTCTTCACAAATAGAAATTCAAGCTCCACTTTTTATTTTTATTTTTTTTAATTTATAAAGTTTATTGAAATTATGAAAAAGATGTGTAGCTTTTTAAAATATAGAAGACATAAGACTTTTAAAATGTCTATTGGAGATGCTATTACTTTTCTAAGTTTTTTTTTCCTCTTTAAATAATTGCTACTTAACAAATTAGAATTTGATAATCCTAAATAATTTTGGTCATAACCGTTTAAAAATATATTTTAGTTTCTGTTGGTTCTAATTTTTAAAAAAATTTAAAGGTATTTAAAGTTAAAAGTTGTTGGTATTCCATAATTAAAGTTTATTTCGTTTTAACTAAAATGACTTGGTATATTTATAAGGATTAGATTAATTTGGATGAGGTGGCATGAAGTTATGAGTTTAAATTGATTATCTGTTTCATTAAAATGGAGATGATGCTTGTCCAAGGTGCTCGGAGAAGAAATTAGACAATTCTAATCCTACATTATTCGGCCCAAAATTAATTAATATTTTAATTTCCAAACAAGTTTTATTAGGAATGGAATAAGCTTATCTTACTTTTCTAGAAAATTATTAGATTATATATATGGTAAAGGTGTGCAAAAAAACTAACTAATCGAATAAAACAACCGATCAAATCCAATCCAACATGTTTAGATTTGTTATTTTAGTGTAATTGGATTGGATCGGTTTTGAAAAATTAAAAACCGAAATTCGGTTCGGGGGTTTAAAAACCTACCAAAACGATCTAATCTGAACTGATTAATTTTTTATTTTTTATTTTTACAAAATATATGTTAATTAGTTTAATATTATTGGTATGTAGGCTTTTTTATATTAGCTTAAATTTGGAGTTAGATTACTAGATTATTGTATTAGTGTAGTAATTTTGTTTTAGTATAATATGTTTATTTGTCCAGTTATTTTTTAATCATTTATGTGTTAGGTTTTGAAAAAAATATTTTTTTTATAAATTATTTAGTGGGCGCTTTATGTGTTAGGTTTTGAAAAAAAAAACATAATTTTTTAAACAAAATTTAAGCACAACAAATTTTTAGTATAAAAAATAGCATAAATATCAAATATTAAAAGTAAAAAAATTCAAAAATTAAATTTTAACAAATTTTAACAAATTAAATAAAAGTTGAAATCAAACCAATTAACTAAATTTATCAATCTAATTACTAATTAAATTGAATTAAATTTAATATATAGATCGGAAAAAAATAAAATTGATTACTAATTAAATGATATTAGTTATTTTTAAAATAGATAAAAATAAATAAATAAAAAGGCTTTCGTGTTGAAACTCGAACCTGAAGCCCAAGGACAAAGAGTCCAAACTAGCTCCGGTGCTCCAAATTAGCCCAGTAATTTGAAAACCTAACACACGAAAGCCCTTTTCCCTCTTCTCTCACATCGATATCTGATCACTACCCGCCTTCCGTCTCATCAATTGCAGCTCCATTAACCGCCGCCAGGTTGAATTGTGCCAATTTCTTGAAGGGTTTCAGTGTTGGCGTTAAGGCATACATAACCCAGTTGTGATTTTCAATAAATTTGGTAACTTTAGGAAATTCAATAGCTTCATTCGAATGGATGAGGAGGTAGTAGAAATTTTGGGAAATAACAGAATTGAAGACCTGAGTTGGTTATGCTCCCTTTCCGAATCCGAGCTTGTAAGTATTTTACCCTCATAAGCTTTGCTACTCCCTTTGCTTTTTTATTTTTTGATTTATTAAACTATGATAATTTGTGGGTTTCTTGATTTATCCGGAATTAAGCTAATTAAAAACTGGTTTTGCTTTAGGTTATGGTTGTGGTGGTTGTGGCTAACTTCCTATATATGCATATGCACACATATATACATCCATAAACATATACATATATATTGTCAAAATTTAATGAACTGACTTCAGAGCAACATTGTGACAGGATATGTTGATTAGCTTGAAACTGCTAGTCCTTCAACGTGCAAAGATGATTGGGAATGAAGAATTAACGAAGAAATTTGACTTGAAGATGCTTCGAGCTCTTGGTATAGTTTAAATTCTCTATTTGCCTTTAGTTTCCTTTAATTACATGCCTACTTACTTTGAGCAATTAATTTTATTCTTGAATGGTAGCATAGTATGTTATGATATATTATATATGGGTTCCTTTTGTTTGTGCATTATAGTTTGGATGCTATTATATATTAAAATATGCTTTGGTAGCACAAGTTTTAAGATCCTTGTAGTGCCTAATCTATCGATGCTCTGGCATTTGCAAACAAGCAGAGTGATGGTTTGGATAATAATTCTACTCTAATCTTCTTTCTTATCACCTTCTATAATATTGACCATTTGACCTTAATGGCATGATATGATTTGAGTCTTGCGGCTATAATTAGCTAATGATATTTACTTTGTCATAGCTTCTTGAGTAATGTTATTGATGGTCAACGAATGAGACTTAAGTTGAATTTTTTGAAAAGAATTTTTTTGTCAAAGACATTAACCAAAAAATGTCACGTGTGAATCAAGTCTACCCATGTGGTATGTAGGTTGTTTATTATCATTATTTACCACCGTTCATACACAATTAGAAAGATGAGACAGAGATAAAAAAAACTTTAATGATATAAACTTGTTGAACCTATAAAATTGAGAAGGAGAAAAGGTGAAAATGAGTTATTTTTTGGAGTGCTTTATTGTATACTGGCAACGATAGTATTGTGCTTGAACTCATTAACAATATCATAAATTAAAAGTTTCACCTTTTCCTTGCATTGCAATCTATAGAATACTTTCGAGGATTAATTTATGTAAAATATATTCTTCAGAAAGCTTGCAAAGTAAATAAAGAGGATTCTATGGGTCCGGTTTTAAGAAAAGTATTGGGAAGCCTATCCTCTGTAAACAGACATAAAAAAATGATTAAATAGTCTCTGCACACTCTTAAGTAGTATAAAACTCTGGAGAAGAAAGAAAATGAATCCCATGCTACCATCCTCTTCCATGTCTCTGAAGAGGATGGTAACCATTTAGGACCAACCACATGCGTTTCTTCGGGCCATTCTCCAATTTAAAGTTGCTTAAATTAATTTTAACCTTGTTGGGGAATACATATTCTATTCTCTACGTTTTTTTAGCTTAGAATTTTCTGACTTGTAGTCTCTTGATGAGTTGTGCAGGGCTTGTTTTGATGGAATACGCCAAAGAGAAGGTCGAGTCATTTTGTCCAGGCTTGGCCAATTCTGCTACATTAATGGATTGTTGTAATTTATTAAACGTTGATGTTGAAGATATTTTGAGCATTGAAGAGATAATGGCGTGTATGGGCTATGATTCGAAGAAGAGACGTGCCAAAAGGAAGGTTAGGCCAGCTTAGTGTTATTTTCTTTATTTGAGGTTTATTGATTCTAAAAGAGATTATGTCTCTGCGTCCATGTAACGTTTCCAAACACAATGAATAGATAAAGTGAATGAGAAAGCATTAGTTTTGGAAAATATGAGTGGTATATATGTATGGTACATTATTTCTGGAAATTAATGGATTAGAGAATTTTCATATATATAATTTCTATACCTAGCAAGTTACAAAATCATGAAATAAAAATTCAACCAAAAAAAAAAATTATGAAATAAAAGCTAGCATTCCTCAATGTTGTTTTTGTCGATCTCGCTTGGGTTCTTTTTCTCATTTTTTTCGAAATCAAAAACCATATCACCAGTTGAGATGCTACAAATTCACATGGTTAGGTTTGTAAGCAAAAGTGATCAGTAAGACAAAGAAGTTTGTAAACATAAGCTACCTTTTATTAGTAAAATAAAATTCTAATTCGGTGTTATATACGAGTTTATATATAAAAAAAAATTTCCATTGTAGTTCCTTTATGTTTAGGAATTTTGGCAGATTTAGCTGTGATTTTTTATATTTTTTGCAATTTAATCTTTTAATTATGGTAAATTAACACTGCTAGTCTTTCAGACGGTCTGCTATTAATTTTACATAGATATTTTCACATTTTCCATTTAAAAGCTTCATTTTCTGCATCAATAACCGTCTCCTTCTCTCTGCTCTCTTTCACCTCTTCAGTGAATATTTTGATAGTACAACAAACCCACTGCTGCGTAGAAGCAACAAGGCCGCCAAGAGGAAGCCAATGTGTTAAATCAATGGGGTTTATCTTGGATTTTCCATCTCTAACCTGCAACCAAATCAAACTTTTTAGTGCAAACAAGTAACAACATTGCAACAAAACTATAACATTAATAAGTACGGAAAACACACATAATCACACAAAAAATCAGTTCCAAAAATTTATATAGTAGATAAATTGACAAACTTCAGCTATCCTAGTAATTTCTCATATAAGCTCCACCAATTTTGAGAAATAAAATATGAAACTAACAAAAAGACACGAACAAAATGCGAAGAGATGAGAGAGAATGAGGCAGACATTGATGAAAATGAAGCTTTTAATTGAAAAGATAACAGCAGATTGACCGAATAATTATTCTAATTTACCCATAGTTAAGAGACTAAACTGCCAAAAAAAAAAACAAATTAAGGCTAAGTCTGCTAAAGTTCCTAAATGAAAGGGACTTGCAATGTAAAAAACTCTATTATATCACTTAGAATGAATCCATCAAATTATCAAGCAGGACCTTTGCCAAATCTAAAAATTAACCAAAACAGAAAGGTACTAGATAAATTGGCAAATTTTTGTTAAAAAAATCATGCAGAATCCAGAAGAAATAAAAGTTCAACAAAGGTTGGCAAAGTTTCTTTACCGCTTCTTCTTTTATACTGGATCGAATTTAGTTGCAATTAACTATAATATAAGATCATTCGTGATGATTATATAATATATAGCTCTACAGTTACTTGGATCTAATTAGCAGCCATGGATAAATGGGAGCTGGAAGACACCAACCATCCATATGCCAGGCCATGTGCTTTCCCTGCCTTTTACCACAATGAATTTCTACAGTTATATATACACATATATATATGTATTATATTATATATAACATCTAAGTATACAGTTAATTTTGGAGCTACATGACAACTTTAACACCAGAAGATCACATGTCTGGTCTCTAGTGGTATCAAGCATCAACATTTCCAGTATAAATCATCAGTACTATCCAAAATTTGTTATTTTTTTTATTAATTTGTTCATCTTATACCAAATAAGTATATTGATGCAGTACTGACAAAAAAGTATTTAATCCTATATATATATATATAAATATATTTCTTACCTGCAACCCCTGGACACTGCTCTCAACTCTGAAGCCATGAATGGCAAAAAATAAATTACGTTTTACTTTTAACTCTACAAGCTTGCTTCCTTAATTTATTGATTCTACCTTAAAAAAGGCTGATGGATCTTGCTTTTCTTCTTGTTAAAATACATAACCTAATTCATTAGGGATATTAATTGTGGTTTAATATAGTATGGAAGCTGTAGATTTTGTCTTTCTCTCCAAATCAGGAATTGTCAGACTAAAATTGTTTTTCTCTGCATATTCTAATTTAGTCCCCACCTATTAGCTCACATGTTAAGAAGGTGTTAAAGTATATAACTCAAATCCAATATGGATTGTGGTTTATACTTCTGAATAAGAACATTGTTGGGTTCTTTGTGGGAACTCAATTTTGAATGCAAGTATCCTCCCCATCTGTACGTTTGTCATTTTTTTCATTTTCACCAAATCAAAAAAATAAAAAAACAAATGCCAAATATGAACAAATCTGGAAAATGGAAAACCTCCAAATGCATCTTGAATCCCAAATAATTTAATATACATTAAAAACCATTTACAATTTCCAACATTTAAAATTATTCCTTTATGTATGTATCCACGGCATATGAAACAAGAGCAGTACTAGCACAGGCTTGAAAAATTATAACGTTTGTTTTTTGAGCTTGGGACAAAAATCACAAGGTCATGACACCTAACCTGCAAATAAAACTCCAAATCTCCATAATCCCAAATTCTTATCCTCATAGTTGTATTGCCAGGTTGTTCTAGTGTTTTCTCACATGATCATTCTGATTATTTTAAGCCCATGAAGTTGAACTGCCATTATTATCAAATAGCACTGTTCTCATAATTGAACTCGGCAATTACAACTTTGTTACCATATGAAACCACAACTCAATATCACTGTTCTCGTAAGCTCAAACTTATGAGAGATGGACTAAAATAAAATTATATGCCAAAAAAAAAAAAAATTCTCCACCTATAAAAGCCACTATGCTAGACGTTACCAAAACACAAACCATTTGCTTTCCAAGTCATTTCAAAAAGCTAATTTGGTTGTCTTATTTTCTGAAATGGCTTCTAAGGCTTTAGCATCCTCTGCCCTCCTCCTCTCCCTCAACTTGCTCTTCTTCACCATGGTGAGCTCAACTTATGTCCCAAATTGCCCGCCATCACCGCCCTCAAACGGTCACAATAACCACCATGCCCCGGCAACTAATCCTAAGCCCAGTTGTCCTAGGGATACCATTAAGTTAGGGGTATGTGCCAATTTGTTGAATCAAGATTTGGTGCACCTTGTGATTGGTCAGCCTCCCAAGACCCCTTGCTGCACCCTCATCGAAGGTTTGGCTGACCTTGAAGCTGCTGTCTGCCTTTGCACTGCCATTAAAGCTAACGTTTTGGGTCTCAACCTTAACATCCCCATTTCATTGAGCTTGCTTCTCAACTACTGCGGCAAGAATGTTCCCTCTGAATATCAATGTGCTTAATTAGTACTCTCAGCTGTGCTAATTTTTTTTTTTTGTTGTTATCACTTCCTGATGTTTTGCATTCTAGTTTTCAAAACTAAGATTGTTTATTGGTTCATGCCGTAAACATTTTGTGTCAATAAAGATTTTTAATAATGTATTGAAGGACCCTCACCTTCATTTTATTTTGCAATAAGCTTTCAATGTTACGTACTGTATTAAGTCTAGTAAAATTAATATATATGGATATTAATTAAGCTGTATTTAAATGCAGGGTTTCCTTTCATTATGAACATGTGACTAATGTAACCTTGTTGCTTGAATTTCATTACAGTGCTGGTGTTTCAAATGTTCCCCCCGTAATATTTTTTTGGAGTGCTATTGATTGATATTTGCGAGTGCACGAATCCTTCAAGTAATAAAGTAGTGAAAGTAAAATATCGTTCCCATGAAGATAGTGAATAACTAAGTACCAAGGATAGTTAAATCTAAATATTGTTTCAGAAGTCGTTAACTGAATGATAGGATAAAAACAAACAAAAGAATCGAAGAAACCAAGATATACAATTCGATTTTAGTAACTACAAACCCTAATGATTGTTCATGTAAACCACAGCAAAAACCACCAAAACAAGAGCGGAACGATGAGAGAGCTTTTTATCCTAAAAAATATCCTGATTTCAAACAAACCAGACAACCAAAATCACAGCAAAAACTGCACTAGCCCATAAAGAAGAAAGCTGGGGCCTTAATTTAGAATTCAAAGCACCCTTAATCAAGTTTGGAATAGAATTTGCACCAAATTAGCAATAAAAAAGATCACCAATAACCTTCCAAAGATAGTTTTGTAAAACTACAATGCAAAAAATAGATGATCTAAAGTTTCAGAAGCAAAAGAGCATAATCTACACATGGAAGCAATGGAAAAAGCCAGTCTTTTGTAACAAATTCTCAGAAGTTAATTTACTATACAAAACTGTCCAAACTAGAAAAGATCTAGAAGCAGGAATAAAAGGCTGCCAAATCAATTTACCCCAACTGATTTTCACCCCTCGAGTGAAAATGATCAAAAGCTTCAGGAAGCAATCATATTTTTCGATCATGATTTATACACAAAATCATTAAGATCTAAGGTTGAATTCTTCTAACATGCTAGAATCCTTTAAACATGTTGCGTGTATGAGTAACATACAATTACAACAATGTATTTATAATGCATGAAACATGAAATTTACTATATGTCTGAAAAGTGTAAATCGTCTTTCAAGCTCATTATAGTATATAAATCATCCATGAATTGATCAAGTCCACAAAAGCATTAAGCACAATAGTGAACTCTTAACATTAATAAGTAAAATAAGGTTCTAAGACATAAATCAAGCCTTCATAGCTAGGGATACATCATAGCCCAAGTTATTCGGTATGAGTATTTAGTCCATAAATAAATTAAAATGAACATAAATCAATACCAATAAATTCATTGTAAGGAAAGCAAAATTAAAGAGACGAGTTTAAGATAAACTAATGTGTAAAATAGAGAGGTCGATGAAGTTCAATTGAAAAGCATTGAAACCATCACAAGCTTCCCAAAAGACATCCAAGCCGCCACTCCTTAAGAGATAGAAGAGACCTTGCTACCACTTTAATCTCCCAAAAGTTGGTTTGAGATTTCAAGATCTCTCTCTAATTTAGCCTTGAGTTATGGAAGAATGGTTTAGGAAGAGAAAAGGAATAGAAAATAAATAAATAAATAACTAAAAAAGTACTCAAAAGCTTCAACTGTGAATTATTCTAGATGCTGCCGCATGAAAATATATGTAATATAATAATAATATTTAACATTCAACAATTTTTGTTCGAACTGTCCCTCTTCCCTCTGAAAATTTCTTTGGATTTAGGACTTTCGTTTTCTAGCGAGAAAGAATAACCTTGGGCTATATAGTTCTTTTAGGCACCATAGCCCACAGGCAAATACTGTCCAAAATCAATAAACAAATAAACGTCTTAAGAATCAGTTCAATACAATATGTAAAACTACAACACTGAGAATTAATGGCAAGCCTAAAAGGAAAGAATAATACCAGCTACTTTCAAGTTTAGAAAACAAATTATGTCAAAACAGATAAAAAGCATGAAACATTTCTCAAGTCAACTACTAGTTTAGCATAATTCCAAATGAGGCAGCAAAGAAGCTGGAAAAATGTCTCCAGGGTACTGGATGCTAGCATTTATATTAATTCTGAGAACATCCAAACGTATACATGCACCTTCCAAATATCAGCCAACCATTGTATATATTGTGTTAAACACCCTCCAAACAAATATTCCCATAATATCAAAATATATTTACCAAAGAGTCCCAAAATTGGGTGTGACAGTCACTTCCACCACCAAAATTGTCGAAACAAATATGTCTTCCTCATTCGCGTATTGTATGTCAAGAAGGCTCGGGCTTTGACTGGGTCGGCATTTAAATACTCAAATGCATACATCTGTTTAGCCTCTTCCAAGCCATCAATCTCCATCACAGCCCTTAAGAGTTCAGAGGCATCAACAGAGCATTTGCTTTGTTCCATTGCATCAGCCAATCGCCTTATGCTTGATGCAACTTCCAACATTGCATCCTGAAGAGCCTCTGAACTACGTAGGCGTTTTGGAAGCTGCCTAAGAGGATGGACCAGAGGAGGCTCTTGACTACCATCTGGCATCTGGGCATACTCTGGTGGTCCAGTATATGACTCTGTTCCATCTGTTCCACTTAGGTCTTCTGAACTTGGAGAAACAAATGATGCTGAATCATCTTCATCATTCTTCATCTCATTTGCAATGTTTCCATCCTTCAACTTGGCCCAACGACTAGGAGCTTGATAATTTCCACAGACAATTTTTAGTTCATCGTACATCTCTATTTGCTTTCCTCGAAATCCTTTTGCATCAGGGCGTGCCTAATGAAATAAATCAACATACTATTTCAGCAAACAGAACCGCAAAATATTAAAGGAAAAATGAAAACGGAAAAAAAGAGGGATGAAAAAGAATAACTTCCACTCACCACAATGTATCTCTTCCAAAGATCTTCATTATCACACTCAATCATCTTTGTATTTGGATTCCACCAGAACCCATCTTGACTTAGCATATCCTTCATGATCTTATACCTCTTCTTTATAGTCTTAAGACGATTAACAACTTTTTGATTATTCAAGTTTAGGTTAAAACGAGAGTTCACAGCAATACAGGCAGCAGTATATGCATTTTCATTAAAACACTTGTCAATTTTATTTCCATTTTTAGCTTGAACAGCAAGGGCTTCAATTAAACACTTGTCCATCGCAATTGACCACACAACATTCCTTCCTTTGTGCTTCATATCCCTCCTCTGTCCATGCAGGTCATAATGATCCATTCCTTAACCCATAAAGGATAACTATGTTAAATGAAATAGAATTGCCAGGATGCTGAAACAAAAAAAAAAAAAAATCTATTTTTTTGTTTTCTGATTTATTGTAGAACGTCATAATTATGAACTCTACAAACTAGATGACTACTGAATTATCCTAGCGGTCAGTACATATGCTCTAGTCTGGACGAGGTTTAACATCATGCACATAAATCATGCATGCCATGGAAAATAAGCATATCATAATTCCACGTGGAATATCAACCTCTCCTGAAAGTTTTTAACCCAGCATGACCATCTCTTCAAGTTGCAGTGATCACACCAACTTTAGGGCTTGGGTAGGTTGGGGTTGAGTGCATCTCCATAGGAAATTAACATTTTGGTTTTCATTGGTTTCAAATTTTCTTTACTCATTCTTGTTATTCATATAAATTGAAGGTAATAAAAATGAACATCTTCAACCTGTTTTGCTTTTCTGGTTGTAACCCTCATAAATGCTTACTTCAACATTTATAAATAAAATGAATGCTACGCAGGCTTCTAAAGTGAAAACTTGCCCATGGCCATCATATCTATAAAACGAAAATAAATAAAATTTCTTACATATACAATCATGTACTTCAAATGCTATGAAAATAGTAGGTCTACTAACAAAACATTCTCTGTCGGATTGACCAATTTACATATTAACACATACAAATTAAGAATGCAGCCAGCTTTACAAGCTATGACCAGTATCGAAGTTCTAATCTACTTCCACCCTAACAATGAGAGTTTGAGAGCAACCACTTGTAGGAACAAACCTGCCATTACTCAATACATTGCTTTGTGTTAGTTAGTTCAATGGGTTGAGCTCGTGTCTAGCCTGGCTCTACTGCTTTATGTGGTCTTCTTCCTAAATGCCATTCTGCCCTAGAAGTTTTAACTGTGCTCTAGTGCTGTTTCATGTTTTCACTGCACTACCTCATAATTCTCCAATCCAGCTTACTCGATGTGGAGCATGCTGCTTTAAATAGATCCGAGTTCTGGTACACAGCCAGCAACAAGTAAATTTTACCCGAAGCTCGGCGAGACTTGTCAGAGGCTGCAAATTGATGGACCGTCCTTTCCATTTCAATCCAACTGGACCCAGGACATCTCTTTTCTACTCCAGGTTCCTTCATAGTAACCCATAAATTCGTAACCTCTCCCCATCAATTCACTTCACCATACATGTTAACTAAAAGGTTGTAATACCCCCCTGTTGTACAGCTGGAATTCAATCAATTCATTAACAGCAACTTGAGCAATCTCCAAGCTCCTACAAAACTTATATCCCCCTAGCCGGGGCCCCCAAATTACACAGTTGGGCTTGGATTTCATGCTTCCTATTAAATCCAGTGCATCTTCAAGCAAACCAGCTTTGCTTAGTAGATCAACCACGCATCCATAATGTTCAACTTTGGGATTGATTAAATATTTACTGTTCATGCTTAAAAACCTTCTACGACCTTCTTCAACAAGGTCCTGCATGAGTGCAGGCACTTAAAACACTTATAAAGGTAACCCATTGGGCTTAATTTTCTCCTCTTCCATCCTGCTAAAATCGCTGATGCTTCCTCTGCATACCCATGAACAGCGAGTCCTTCAATTATAGAATTCCAACATAATAGGTTTTTATTCTGCAATTTGAAGAATACCAAAAGGGATGTATCCAGTGAGCCACAATTTCCATACATAACAACCAATGCAGACCCGATATAAACATCAAGATCATACCAATTATGCATAACAAAAGTATGTATTTCTTTTCCCAAGTCAAGATATCCAAGCTGGCCACAAGCCAAAATCACAGTTGACAAAGTCACTTCATCAGGATTGATCCCATTCATTGTACACTAATACTGCTTCTCTAAATTTCTTGTTCTGTGAATAGCAAGCGACCATGGTTCCATGAAATTATATCCCTAGTATGCATCTGAGTGAACAACAGCTCTGCAGACTCCACATTCCCAAGTCTCACATATGGGTCAATCATTGTGTTCCAAGTAGCTATGTTCATTTCAGGCATCTCTTCAAATAATATCCTTGCACAACTCATATCACCAGCTCCAAACATGAGCTTAAATCATCATAGCTATAGAAAATGGATCTCTATATAGCATTTCTTAAGAGACCCTTCTTGATTCACTTATACTACACAAAATTTGAATAAAAATCAATCAAAGCAGTCTGTACAACACATGAGAATCGAACCCATACTTCCAAATGTGGCCCTGAACAGCCCCAATGAAGATAGTGATGTGCAAGCCATAATTACGGCAGAAAAGGTATAGCTCATAGGCAAAACCTTAACCTTCATCATATTTACATAGAACTCTAAAGCTTGAATTGGGTAACCACAATGAAAAAGGCCTCTAGTTATTGCATTATAGACAAATCATTAGGATTTTCCATTTGGGTAAAAGCTAAAACTGCATAATCGATGTAGGAAAAGGTAGAACAAAGCGAGAGAAATGATTCAAGTAAGAGTCCTGGTTTACATTGGCCTTGACCAAGGAAGCGCATACACATTCCAACTCTCGAGCATTTAGAAAATTGCTTTGACGAAGCATGGTTTTTCTTGCAAGACCTTTGCAGCATTATCCTTATCCTTGTACATATAAAGCAACTTTTTGGTAAATCAGTGAGGTAAGGTTGTATCTCAGACTCCTGATCACCAGTAAAAATCTGATACAACCCCGACCCAATTGTAAAAAACAATTACTGACCGCATAAAATATAAAGAAGCAAGACCAAATTCATTTTGCATCCATTTTGCACCTTCAAATGATTGTTCTGACGTTCTCATTTGTAAAGTGGAAGTAGACTAGAACTTCAATACTGGATATAGCTGGTAAAGCTCGCTGCATTCTTAATTTGTAACTGTTAATCTATAAATTGTTCCCATTTAAATCTGACAGAGAGTTTTGTAAGTAGACGTATTATTTTCATATGTAACGTAGAAAATTTTATTTATTTTATTTTATAATGATGGCCATGAGCGAGTTTTCCTTTCACAAAAGCAAAAAACGGTTGAAGATGTTCTGATGTTCATTTTCGATTTTCAGTTTAGTCGGGTTTGAAAGTTTAAATACACTAAATCACCATACAAGGAGGGAAAAGAAACAGAGTGGGAAAAAAAAAAAAAAAAGACAGAAAACAACTCATGCAGAACAATTTCAGACCACTATCTACAGATCTTAAAAACAAATATAAAAAAGTATACATAACAATTTACAGTACCTTCTGCATGAACATATAACCGATTTGGTAAGCACAAACAAAAGGGCAACTCATAATAACTACAAAACAAATTACTGACAATTCTAATCCCAAATCAAAACCCATAACCAAAAATGAAATCAAAAATAAAAAAACCGACGTTGAATTACCAGATTTTTCTCAGCAAACCAAGCTTTCTCTTTCTCTTTCTCTACTTGAATTTCCCCCTTACTATTCTCAAAGTCTCCTCTTTCTAGAGCTTCATTCTTCAATCCCAATATCGAATTCGAACAGGTTAGGGTAAAATAGTATCCTTGGGAAATTTTAAATAAAGGAAAAAAGAATTAGGTCAAGAAAAAAAAGGGGGGGAAAAGGAAAGCAGCTAGAGAGTGGGGGGTGTTGAAATGGTGCGGACGATAGAAAGAAGAAATTGTGCGTGAGATTGAGTGCTGTTGGAATCGGCCATGGAGGAAGATTTAGAGAGAGAAAGCGACGAAAACGACGGCCCGGCAGTGACGGAAAAAGAAAAGGCAGTGGGTCACTGAGGCCGGCGGTTAGTTGCTGAAGAGTGTAAGCGAGAGAGGCACAGGGCTTTCTGGACGAAGACGCCAGAGTGAGCTTTTGGCTTCTATTTCCTCATTTTCCTATGTGTGCTACCTTACCATAGTTGACCACTTTTGCCAATAAAGTTACACCACGTGTCACTTCCTTTTTATGGCCTTTTTTGGAAGGGTAGTTGACACGCTGGCTGACACTTGCACTGATTAAACTATACAGAAAAATGTTACTGCCACGTTTTAATGAAATTTATATATTATTTAACAATTTAATGGAGTGTTTCAAAAAAATTAATTTTTCTAACTAAATTTTTAGTATATATTTAAATGTATCTAATTAATGTTTTGTTAATTCAGCATGAGTTTTATTAATCATCACAAATAGCAAAACTCAACTATACACCATTAATTTGATACTTTTTGGGGTTTTTAATTAAAAATTATGTTTTTCTATAAACTTATTATATATTTATATATATATTTCCTCTTTAAAATGAGTAGGAAAGAAAAAAAATAGGGAATTAGAAGGCATAGGGATGAACATTTTTTTTTATTCTTTTATGAATAAAAAAACTTAAAAGGTTGGATCTTGGTGTATATTTATCCGCATCAATCAGAGCAATATGTTATGATACCTTCCGATTAAAAAACGGCTCAACTTTTATGTTTACATATTTATTTTCATGTATAGACTCGTGCTGCAATGCCGTATGATTATTTAATATCTCTAATATTATTAAAATTCATCTTTTTTATTTTAAAAAAAAATGATGGCACTTAAAATATTTTTTTTTTTTTTTTGTCACAATACAGTTCTTTACCAACCTATTTATTAATACATTCATATATACTATATAATGTTACTGATGCAATGCTTTTATGCTTGATTCTGTTTCTCTATTACTCAATTGGTAAGTATGACCTTTACAGCAAAAGCAAGGTTCAGATTGATCATGTCGTAAAGGTCAAACCGTTCTATCTCTTTCTCATTGAAAATGTACTATATTTTTATATAATTAATTAATTCGTATATCTTATTTATTTATCATTAATATAATATATTTTAGAAGCTGATACTTAATGGCGCCAATTTTGTTTATATAACGGACTAATACTCGCAAGAATGAAAATATAAAAGTTAGCTCTATAAAGAACTTCAAACATACAAGACCATTAGTGCAAAAAAAAAAAAAAAACCTTTTATTTTATTTTATTTTTATTTTAAGTTACTCATGAACTGCATTTTCCATATCTTAATTGATTTTTAATTGTCTAATCCTTCGTAATGTTTTGGTTGTGGGTGTTTGAATTGGAGTTGGTTGGTTGTTTCTAAGTTTAACATTGAAAAACCAATCTAGAAAATGCAGTTATTTTGTATCAGCAAAATTTTTGAGGTGTGGCAAAGTCCATCACTCAACAAACAGTAATGAATTGTTGTGATTGGTTACTTATTATATACATGAAAGAATAATTATAAAGAATTCTATTGAAGAGCAAAAACTTATATATAATTGTTGTATAATGATGTGCTACAATAGATCATATGTAAGTAGAGATATTCAATAAATATTTTATAATTCATGTGATTGTAAGCGATTATAATTACATGATATGTGATTAATGTTAAAGAAAAACATAGCGCAACTAGTGTGTGTAGCTTTCTTCTATTTGAAGGGCACATTGAAGAACAACCATTGAAAATGCTATAGAAGAGCATATTAAAAAATAATGATAAGTGTGCTATTGAAATTGGATGAAAAAATAATAATTACTTTTTTTTTTCTTCAGAAAAAAAGAAATTATAATTAATTGATTGGGTTTTAATTTTTATTTTTTAGGAATGAAATTACTTAAATTTAAAGCGTAGAAAATGGCTATAATTTGACCAAAAATCTTTCTTTAGATTTCAGTTTTTTTTGTTTCAAACTCTAATATAATAAAAAAAAGGTTTAAAAAAGATGTTATGCGTGACAAACTATGAGTTTGACTTATATGTCAAGTGTCCATTTAAGAGCTATCTCCAATGGCTTTATAGACTACTATCTATGCAACATAAGGGTTGGAAGGACTTACAGTCAATGTGGGATGAATGTTTACTTGATAGACTCTTAAAATTTTTGCACAATTCTTGCTTAGTATAGTTGGTGTTGAATGAATCTTAACGTACAAGACATTGGTATTAATAATTTTTTTTTTGTTAATTGCATTTATAAAGTGTAAATTTTAGATTTGTAAATGATATTTTAGCAATATAATAATTAATTACTAGGATCTAATAAAAAATAATTTTCATCAAATAATTACTAATTAATCTATTACCTGTCGTTACAAACTGAGTTTGACACCGAATAAAGAAAAAAGTTTCAGTGACAATTAACCATGGCTAAATAGGTGAGACTCAAAGTAGCTGTAAAAATGCTCTCTCCATCCACCGCTCATGGAGGACATAAAAAACTTCTTGCCGAGGTATGCAATTAATTAGTAATTAGAGTTGTCACACATCCTATTTTTAAAAATCCAGGTAAAAGTTTTGATGAGAGTCCATCATATAAACTTAACAAAACTGGTTGGATACTGCAATGATGGAACTAAAACAGGGCTCATACACGAGTACATGGCCAATGGACACTTGCATTCACATCTCTCAGGTTAATCAGCTTGGCTGCTGCGTTTTGCAGGCTATGATTTCGATAATTAATTAACCAACACAAGAACGAAAAAGAAAATAATTTTGCTATATGTTGATAAGTTTATGTGATATTTTATAATTGAAAATATTAAGTTCTATTTAATAACCTCGCAAAATTTGTAGATTTTACTAGCAATCTATTATAAAAAATAACAAATAGCATTTTAAGAAATAAATAAAAATTCAAAGCATTTTAAAGTGGGTAGTTAGACTTTAAATAGCATTTCTCGCAGCGCAAGGTCAGAAAGTTCAAATTAATAATTTTCTCATCAATTCATCTTTACCATTTCCCTTTTAATCTCCCAATTTTTATTATTATTACGGTGTTTGACAAGTAAGCCTGAATTATCTGCATTACCATTGTAAGCCCCCAATAATCCACAGAGATGTGAAATCTAAAAATATCTTGCTAAATGAAAATCTTCAAGCAAAGATACCTGATTTTGGTCTATCCAAAACATCTACTAACTGATAGTCCTACTGGACCTCATACATCGTCACTAGATGGTGGAACTCCAGGATGCATGTAGATCCGAGTCAGCATTTTATGATAAAGGTCTATGCTTTTGGAAAACTTGTTAAAAAGAAGCAAGATTAACATATTCTATTTATCCAAAATTAAGGTATGATTTTAAGAATGTTCAAGTGAAATGAAGCCTCTGAATTCGATCACTCTGCTGAATCCCTCTGCTAGGTAGGATTTTGTTTTGTGTTTAGTTTGTGTGTGTGTTTTCAAAGACAGCCTTTTGTAATTTAATCAATTAAGTTGGATCACCACCTGGTAAAATCCTCCGGACATGATATATACATGGTCATAATTAATGCATAATTTCTTTATCATTTTCTATTACTTTTAAATATAGTTTTGGATATACAGATGCATCTTTTTGGAGAAAGAAAATAATACATTAATATCCAACATATAAATAATATATGCAAATCAGGACCATTAATCCATCCAAAATATCCTTGGTTTCATTAATTAAGAACGAATTCATGTAAATATGTTCAAAGACTAATCAAATAGTCAGGTATGTATGTGTGTGTGTGTGTGTGTGTGTGTGTAACTTTCCTTTTATTCAATTACCAAAAAAAGAAAAAATTCCTTTTATTCTTCCAGAAGGGTCAAGATTAAGGTGAATTTTATACTGAAAAAAACCAATGTCTATTTAAAAGAGATAATGGCCCAAGAAGAAATAATGTGCCCTTTAATATTTTGACTTATATGACCATATAAACACAAGCTATATCTGTATAAACAATGATGCAAAAATTGAAAATTTCGGCAAAATTACAGTTTTTTTATGATAAAAATATTAATTTAAGATTCTAAAAAAAAAGAGTAAATTTTCATAATTTCTGTAAAAAAATTTACGATATTTCTATCAAATTTTTTATAATTTTTATGGAAATTTCTGATATATTTGTGAAAATTTTATAAAGTTTTAAAAATATTATAGTTTTTTTTATATTATAATTATTTGTTGATGACATATTTTCTCTAATATTTCTATTAGATTAATTGAAATTTAAAAGCAATGATAAAACAATTGAAAAAAAAAATAATGTAAAACAATTATTATAGTTTAAAAACAAAAGAAAAATAATTACAATTTGAAAAGAAAAAAAAAAGATTATTTTTTATCCATTTGGCATAATTTTAGTTTATTATACACTTACTTGATTAGGGCTCAATTCACTCTTTCTATAAACTTCTTTAAAAAAATTAAACAACATGATATATAAGATATAACTTATACTTTTGCATTTTGACAGTGTAATTTTAAATATCATAATAAATTTACAAAAAAAGTAAAATTAAATTTAAAAAAGAAGAAGGAAAAAATAGTAAAAAAGAAAAAAGACAAACATAGATATAATAAAACTTGAAATAAAAAAATTATTTGAATATTTTTTTGATGAATATTATTTGAATATAAATAAATGCGAGGAGTATAGATACAAAAGATAATATGTGAATTTGGTTCAAAGTAAAACAAATGTGAATTTGTTTAAAAAATTATGCACTTGTATTATTATTTTAATTAATACTTATGTTATCACTTAATAATAATATTTTGGTTACTGTTAACAAGTGTTATAGGTCACTTGATTATGAAAAATATGATTTTCATTCAATATTTTTTTAATTTTTATAGATAAATTGATAAAGTATTTAATAAACAAATATATCTTGAAATTTTATTAAAAATTTACATTTTCTTTTATAAATTTCTGCAATTTTTTTTTTAATTTTTATTAATATCGATATTTTTATTAATATTTCTGTATTTTTTATTTTCGATATTTATGTCGATATTGATATTTTTATCATGAGTAAAAACAAAGGTCAATAGGTAGCAATCTCCATATCCTGTATATGCTAACAGAACAGTCACAAGATTAATTATTACATCCACGTTTCACTACCATTTAAATCCTAAAAGTATAACAACACCATCTACAAGTTACTGGATAAATAATATTACCAAAAAAAAAGTTACTGGATAAATAAATAAATATATATATATATATTCATGTTAAGTGAATACAATTTTTTTTTTTTTACTATAAATTGTGTCAATTTTTTGATATTCAATTAGGTTTGTCAGAAAAGTGCGGATGTGGTGGCCGGTATTTTTTTTCAATGCCAAAATTAAAATTATTTTTCATAGATAATTAAAAATGTCTAAAAATAAAAGTAAAAAGAAAAAGAAAAAAGTAGTTTGCAAGTTTGTTTTGGATATTTTTAGGAAGATGAACAATGACTCCCTTGCCTTTAGTCAAAATTAATCTTGAAAATTAGTATATATTGATGGCTGCCCAAGAATGCCAAAAAAGAAAAAAAAAATTGAGTGATGGGAGTTAGTGGCAGCCCTAGGGTATTGTGCCAAAAAATGAAAATTTTATTTTATTTTTCTCCTCTATTTATCTTTATCATCAATAGTTTTGATTTATGGTGAATAATTCCACTCGATGGATAAATGAAAAATGATATAATTTTATATTTGTTTTGAATTTTAAATATTTTAATTGTATGAGCTTCTACAACGTTTAAGCATTTAATTGCCTTGATAATAGATAAGAGAAATAGGCTAATATCTTAACAAAAAAAACTCCGACACTACAAATTAAAGAAAAAAAAAATGTGTATCTAAATAAATAACCTTTAATGTAAAAGTGTACAGTAATTTTACTAATGGAATAAGTCTACACGAGTGTAAAAATACACACAACCTAATTAAAATGTCAAGAGCGGCACCACCATATGCATGTTTTCGCGAGTTTAGTGACTAAACTGAATAAATAAATAAATGAAATAACAAAAAATCAAATCCGACCTGCCGGATTCGAACCAGCGACCTAAGGATATCTAACAGGGTCAACCCACTACAGTCCTCCGCTCTACCAACTGAGCTAAGGTCGGCTTGTTTATATGTTTCAAACTAAATTTTTTTATTTCTTTTCTTTCCCAAATACAAGTATAAATCTTGTCCTGGGCTTAACTTATTTTAAATCAAGAAAATTTGCCAAAATGAATCAAAACTAACTTTATATCTTTTATTTCAGAAATCTAACATTAGACATTTCACGAAAAAGAAAAGAAAAAGAAAGCTAATTAGGCAGGATCAACTTTTTTTTTTCTTTTTTTGGCAAATGAATTAGGCAGCATCAACTTTAATTGAGAGAGAGAGGAGAATATTCAGCAAAAAGAGAGAGAGGAGAATCAAAATTTTTTATTTATTTTTGGAAAATAAGGAGAATCAAAAATGGTGATCCAAGTTGCAAGCTCCAAGCATCCCCAGCTGATCATTGATTGATCATTGAAGTTCAATATCTCCAACTTAACAGTAAAATGACCAAAATACCCAAGTGTATCAAATTTTAATATGGATTTCATTGGAGTAGGTAGAGGATATTATAGTCATTGAAATAGTCTAAAACTGTGGTCTATCCACTCTGAATCGCATCCACGTCAGGAAGACAGACACAGAGAAAGTGTCTCTCAGAAAACTGTGGAAACTTGGAAAAGAAACTGGATGCAGAAAACAGCTACAAAATCATATCAAAAAGAATAAAAACAAATTAATAAAATGACATGTTGAATTGCATTCCTGCTCCCCATTTTCAACCCAAACTCGCATATTGGAATTTAAAGTTTCGTAAACCCAAATGCTTCCCGAGTTTTAAGCACACCAAGGTACGGACTTTGCATCTTCTATGTATTTATGTTAATGTCTATTTCTCTGGGTTTTATTTATTTATGGGAAATTTGCATGATAATGTCAAATGGGTTTGGTTTTTTTTTTTGGCTTTTATAGCTAATGCATTGCAAAAATTTGGAATTTTAATTTGGAGTTTTGTCGGCTGTGATTTCTTATGGTGGATCTGTTCTGTTTTTTAAGGAGGATGTGCTGCTTTGATTGATTTTATTAGGAAGCAAGTTCAATAAAATATTAAATCTCAAGTAGATTAGCTAGTTTTATTGGGTGTCAAATGAAGATTAACAAGTTCATGTCGAATTTCGAAGCAATAGATGGGTTATTGAATCATGATGTGCTGCTTAATTTTAATATTGTTTGGTTAGAAATAATTGATATGGGTTCAGTTTGAAGCTTCATTTGGAAGATTTTAAAGAAGCTTTTATTTGAATTAGGGAGACGAAATTTAGACTTTGTAATTTTTTGGTCAGCTTACTTGTTGATTTATTGGCTCATATGTCAAAATAGGAGATGAGGTTTTACATTGGTTATCTGGTTCTGTGTCTAAATAGTTAATACTTCTGTTCGGTTATCAAAGTGGGAACTCATTTCAAGTACTTATATGAGAGTTATGTAGAAGATGACCATGAAATTGGTGTTTACTTTGGAGGTCAAACAAAAATGCAAATGTATATTACTATTTTTGGAGTTTGGAGAATCCTGTTCTCCACAAACAAATGAAACTGAAACGAAATACAATATAGTGTGCTTATGTAGCTATATGCATTTCTCTGGGGGAATATGAATTTGCATCCTAAATTTATTTTGCTCAAAGAACTTTAGATTAGTTTGGAGACTAAGAAATTGAAACAAACAAGCAGAAATTGGAGGATGTAAAACAGGCATTTATTATGCATAATACACAAAATCATTATTAAACTTCCACTTTTATTTCTGTTTGGAAAAATTCCAGAAAACTTGAGAAAGTACATATTGGGTGTATATTTATAAGCTATGGCGGTTGAGAAAAATAAGATTTACTATAATTTATGTTGGATTTAATTAACATTGAAATATAAGTTATTTATATGGAGCAGATTGTCAATACATTGTTCCAAAAGAGAATTTTAAGATGTCGCACATTTTGGTTGGCAAACATACTATTTTTTCCCAGTTTTGCACATATCCAAATTTTGAAGCCTAAGATTCTAATTTATTTGGAATTTGGATGAAAATTTGGTTAAATGCAATAATGGTATAGTGGGAGTTTAAGTATCTTGCTGAACAACTAAAGATGTTAATTTGGAAAGTATATGAAGACAAGGAAGTTAAAAAGGAAGTATATTGATTAGCTTACAAATACGTTTCAATATTCATTTGTCAATTTTAAAAAAATTAGTAGACCGAGAAAAGTATTTCTGCTTTCAGAAAAAGGTGTGAGAGATGGTGGAGGTACCACTTTCCTTGTCTTTTCCTTATTTATTTATTTTTATGTAAGCAGTGGAGTCATCTTTTTTCTAATAAATTCTAAATAAAATTAAGTTTCGGAAGATGCTATTAGTTTTCTTTTTCGGACAGAAAACGAATCGAAGATGCTATTAGTTTGAACAGCGCCAATTGCTTGCCCATGGTTGCTGTTTAACTTGCTCCCAATTCAGGTACCTTGCAAAAAACCTAAATAAGCTGGGAATTTAAATGACCTGAAACTAATACGTGCCAAATAGAGCAGTTTATACCCCAAGCTGAATGTAAGGATGTCAAATGCATTTTCCTATCTTGGACATTATATGAAAAATTCAAGAAGATAGTTTTTGCAACTAACTAAAGTCATATATGATCTATAGACATCTTACCTATACTTAGCTTAGAGTATCATTATCTTTTGATGGATATTTATGTAATGCATGAATGCTGAAATTACTGAGGCTTTTTCTTCTTGGTTTTTGTCTCTTTTATCTGTTTATGGAACATAACTATTTATGTAACAGTACTCTTTGGAAAGCTTGCTGGTCCCCAGGGAGCTATATCTGTTACTGTTAGCCAAAGTTTGGGGAGATCAGAAAGGAAATACAAGTCAACAATTATTGGGTGAGTGCAAAAGGGGAATGATCATCCATGCTAGATATGATGGAGGTGAATTCTGGAAATTCCCATTCCAAGGAAAAGAGACCTTTGGATCACTCTAAATCAGCCATTCAAGGAAAAAAGACTACAGAAAAAGAAGTAAATACTTCTGTATTTGTCAATTATGGTAAGTACGTTTAAACAATACTTTTGTTAGACATGTAGTACTAATGGGGTTGATATAATTCAATAACCACATAAATATAACATCAATAAGTTTAACTTGTTAGGTATTGCAACTCTAGTTTCACAAATTTTTGGCTGCACTGTGAATCTTTTCACTTGTTTTGATGTCTGTCATGCAAATAAACAATAATTTGATGTTACTTTTGGAAGGCTGCTAAGGTATTTACCAGTCTATCAGCCATGTATTATCTCTTTAATCATTGTAGTAGTTTTCCCTTTTATGAAGGGAGGGATTGGGCCAGGGCAAGATCCTGTAGCCTTATAGCAACATTTATGCGACCCAAAACAAAGTCTCTTGTTTTTGTTCTTTTGTCAACATTTAATTACTTGGTAATCTTAATTTGGTTCTTTAAAGCATAATCTAGATTATTTGTCATGCAGCTGCAATTGATTGGCATGAGAATAGAAAAAAGTGGGTTGGTGATCAATCTCAACGAGGTAAAATAATGGCGAAGGATGAAATCATAAGGTATATCCTCTCCGTTAAATTTCTTTATTTTTGAAAGAGATTATTTCTTATAGTAATGGTTGAAGATTTTATACCATTTATGTGCTTTGAAATGATGGATATAATTTAATATAAATGGAACCCTATGTAAATGCTGCAATCAGGTGAAGCTAGAAGATTTTAGGTTACATTGAAATAAATATTAGTTGCTAATCTTTTTGTACTTAATTTTGCCAACAGTGTCATTTCGTATAAATGATATTATTTATTTTAGAGTATAGTCAATATTTATTATAAAATACTGGCATACTGTTCTGGAAATGAAAATTTTAGAGCATTTAGTGTTTGGAGTTCCAAGTACTTGTTGTTTATGCAATTAGATTCAAATGTTAAAAGATACATGGAACCAAGGTTTTCAGCAATGTTTGATAACTGTTTAGAAGATATGTTTGTCATTGGCTGCTGATAAAGTGATGAATGGTATTTATCTGCTCTGTAAATAAAGATTAGATATCTATTATTGAGGTTCCACCCAACAAGAGGTGGCATAATCAATCAATAAATATGCGTATGTTTTAAGTTAAAAGGATTTGTTTGGTCTTCTTCTTAAAGCCTCTGATACAGGGACAAGAATAGTAAATAGTTATTCAGTTGCATACAGTGAGTCGATCTCATACAAATAAAAGGGGATACTTAAAAACATTTTTCTCCTAAAACCATAACACTTCTTTCACGTTGTCCCTTACAAATACTCTCCGGTTGCACTCTAAACTATGTGTATCAGCCTAATTATTAAAAAGTATGAAGTTTCACTCAAAAATTTGATAAAATTAGCAAGGCACACCTTATTAGAGGAACTTCCATATGTTTCCTTAGGTAATCTCATGGTTAATTTATCATTTGAAAAATGTGCATGAAGTTTTGGAGTTTATATTATATATCTATAGAAGTTTCTATATCTTTAATTTATTTTTGCATTAAAATGTTCAATACCATATGAGGCTCTGTCCATTTGTTTCTGATTAGCTACTCATATAATATTTAGAAAGTAATGCAAAATTTATGTTTTGCAGCTGGACAACTGCATACGAAGATCTACTCTCAACTAATGAGCCTTTTTCTGAGCCAATTCCCTTACCTGTAAGCTTCTCATATTAAAATTGTTGTCTTTCAGGGTGTCATTAATTAGATACTCTTTAGCTTATGAAAAGAGAATTGGACAATAGTTTAATTAATATATATCGAATTCCAGACATTGTTATAAACAAAATGGAAATTCGTGTTCGGTGAATCCATAGGTTAAGTTTCAAAGACTTGATGTATGAAATGATTTGTTGCAGTCCGAGAAACCTATAAATTTAAAAATTCTAAATTTTCCCATATGTGCAATACTGATGATAACAGTTTCAAATTTAAGTTTTTGAAAATGACTTTTAGTTGGATTGTAACAATATCACCAAATGCATTGAGATCAATTTCAACATGTGGAGAGAATGGGAGGGAGAAAAATGTTTATGTTCATTTCAATAGGATCCTACGCAGTTTCATGCAGGATCAACATTTTATGATTTCTTTGTTTCAAACATTTTCTCAGTTTTAGAAGTTGAATTAATTGGTGTATTATGTGCAGGAAATGGTGGATTTTTTAGTTGATATTTGGCATGATGAGGGCCTTTTTGATTAGATGATAGCTGGTCTTAGTGATCAATTGGTAGAGAGATGACTAATCAAAGGTGGAGAATTCTCAAAACCTATTAGGATCCATAATCATGTGGCTGATTCTTCAATTAATTTATCAAATGAGATAGAAAAATTCAGTACTCAGAAAATTTATTACGAACAAAACCAAGCTTTATCATTATTATTTTTATTATTATCATTTTTAATTTTCAAGAATTCTTTGGACCTTCTTTTTGAGTTGTAGAAACTTTCATGTATAAACAATAAAACTATAAAAATAAAAATAAAAATAACTATATATATTGTTAAATTATATAACTCAATTTTAATTTCACCTCTTACAAATTTAAACTTAGAAGAATAGTATTACTAGACTGTGGTTTCATATGGTATCAGAATTGTAAGTCCCGGTTCAATACCAGTTATGTATCCCATGCTGTGTCAAATTACCATTATAGTATTGTAATTATAGTTATTTTTGTGTTTGTACTTTTTTCTTCATGGTTCTATAAAAGATTTTGTAGAATTTCTATGGAAATATGTCTCAATGTTTCATGTCAATTTTTACTGGGTCTGTTTTACCTTATTAAACATCATACTTGTTACAGAAGGTAAACTTGGGTGCTAAAGTATATTTGAAACAATGCTTCTTATAGGAAATTAAACTTTTAAAACTGTCTTTCTTCTGCGAAAACTTGGACTTTCTTTTTCATTTTCCTCTTTGCTTTTTCCTGTACTTTTTTTTTTTGGTAATATGCTTTTTCCTTTACCTGATGGTTTAACTCTAAAAGATATATAATTTTTTTTTTCTTTGGGACGACTAGATGATATTAGATATACAATAACATTTGAGTTTTTTCAATTGTGACAAAGAAAAAAAAAAAAAAAAAAACCCCGTATAAATAGGAATATCGCATGTCCATTTACCTGCTACAGAATAAAATTGATTAAAAAATGAATAAAATGTTGTTTTACTTTTTATTAATTTTATTCCTGAGGAATATTAACTTGCAAGTTTATCTTCAAGTCGAAATTTAGTAGAAAAATCAGTATTTTTTTCTAGTTAATATTGTAACTCATTATAACTGGGAAATGGGAATTTTCAAATATATTTTATAGATGTATTTTTAGTAGTTTTTACATACAAATGTTGTTGAGTTCCAAGTCAATACTCCGGCAAAACAAAAACAAAATTTAAAAATGCATATGCCTTGTAGACTTTTTCTCAATTTATATCATGTAACCGTTATGCTTTTCTTTTTTCTGTTTTTTTTTTCCAATCTTAAATTGGGTGAGGATATATTTTTTAATTATTTATAGAACTAGTAACGGAGACACAAAAAATTTGGAAGTATTGTTTTTATAAAATAAGGTTTTATTTTGATAAACTTTTTTTCCTATTATATATACAGTAATGATATATTCACCTAATTTATTCACTGAAAAAGCACGTATTAAGATATTATTATCTGATTATTAATATACTTTATGAAAAATAAACATTTAAATAGATAAATGAATCAATTAAATATTGTCATTTAATAGACTAAATTATTTAATAAATATTTTAGTAACTCTACTATATATATTTTTGACAAAGTTCATTTTTTTTATTATAGATGATTATCATTTAATCAATTTTATTATTTATGTATACTTGGTTTTTCAAGAGAAAAAAAAAATAGAAAACAGGAAACATAGATGGAACTCTATGCTTACAAGATAATATTGCTGAAATTTTAGTTCGGAAAGGCAATAGTAAAAAATAAATATTTTTACAAAAAGGCTGAAAATAAAGAGTTTGAATTTTAAGGAAAAAAAGGATGAATAATTTGAAGTGGTCAGGGGGCATTATTATTTTTATTTTTTTATCTAAATATACTTTATTATTTTTTAAAATTAAATTTACTTACATATAAATTTTTACAATTAATTTGTATAATTGATACTTTTTAAATTTAAAAAAATTACATATTTATCTAATTTAATTAAAATTGATCAATTCTATTAATTTATAAATTATTTGCATAACACTGTAGCATTCAAAATTGATTTTTTTATTTTTTATTATACTAAACAATTTAAAAAAAAATTGAAATTCATTTATAGTTTTATTTTTTATTTTAATTTTTTATATAATTAAAAATGAAAAGTTAATTTTTAAATAATTTATTATGTACTTTATTTCTAAATTGATAGAGTTTAATTTTAATTAAATTGAATAAAAATATAATTTTTTTTAATTTAAAAAATAATTATATAAATTAATTATAAATTTTTTTATATGAATTAATTTAATTTTAAAATGTATTAAATAACGTTTAACTTTTTTTTCTATTATTATTATTATTTACTTTTATTTTTTCTAAACCCATAAGGGCATAATTAATTGAACTAAAAATTGACATCGAAATACCACCGTTGACTCACAGCCACCCGCGGATGTGAAAGAGGAAAAAGAGAAAAGTTGGTCTCTGCAAAATTATTACGCGCTTAGATCCTAAGCACTTGTTTTTATTTTCCATATTCTCTCAGCATTTCTTCTATTTTTCCTCCTTCATTTAATTATTTATTTATTTTCGGTTTGGTTCTTGGAAAAATTTTCCATCGGAAAGGAAAGAGGAAGAAAAAAATAAATGGAAAAATTTAAGAGCATGTTAAAACCCAAGCCCAACCCACAGGAGCAATTAAGGGATTGGCAAAGACGACTACGCCAAGAGTGCCGCAACATCGAACGCCAAATCAGAGGCAATGCTCTTTATCTTATTATTCTCATTCTTCATGATAAATCTCAATTTTTTTTTTCCTTTTGTAAATTTTTGCTTCTGGGTTTCTTTCAGTTGGTTAAAATTTGTATTTGTTTTGCTTGTTTTTTTATTTTTCTGACATGGGTTTTGTTTGATTATACTCTAAAAAAGATCTGGTGTTTGTTTTTAGATGTTCAGAGAGAGGAAAAGGGTGTACAGAAGGCCATTAGGGAGGCTGCCAAGAGAAATGACATGGGCTCAGCAAAGGTTTTATAGGATTCTCTATCTAAACCTATACAACCAATAATGATTTGGTAGAATGTAACTGTTTTCTTTTTCAAATAGTGGTTAAATAAGTTTATTGATGCAAAAAAAAAAAAAAAGGACTTAAAAGATTACTTATGGCTTTTAGGGAATGCATTTTTTAGACTTCTCTTTTGAGGATTAATAACTATGTTTGCAAATGTCAACACGGTATGTTTAATTTTCTTATTTTCATTACTTTATGGTTGTGACCTTGTGGCTGTGAGTATTAGAAACTTGTTGGATGGAAAATTTATAGCCTTCTTGCATGATTTAATTAAATGTACATTGTAATTGTAGTGATATGTCTTTTGACTTAGCCTGTTTTTGTGAATTACATTCAGGCACTTGCCAAGGAAATTGTGATGTCAAGAAAAGCTGTAAATCGTCTTACTGAAAATAAGGCCCAACTTAATTCAATATCCATGCACCTTGGAGAAAGTGTTGGTATGATACTTCACACATCTTGTATCTAAATTTTATGCAAACATTTATATCATTATATTTCTAACATTGTTAAAGCAGTGTAATGATTTCTCTGTTTTGTAGTTACTAGTTCTTAGATTTTAGAATGTTTGAATCTTAAAAGGCAAAGGACACAAATGAATAACAATTTTTGTTATAAGAGAAATATAGGCTCTCCAAGTTTAGTTTTGTTTGGATCTGTGTTACTTTAAGAAATGTGTATTGCCTTTTTTGATTGATTTTCTCGTGTTATTTGAATTAGTTTAGAACATTCACATAATTTCGGCTATGGCGATTTGATGTGGGGAACTTTTCATTTTAGTTCTTCTTAGCAATTGGCATGAATGCAGATTTCAGCCAAAGAGTACAGGTTACTAAAACTACAAATAAAAATAATTTTCTATGGAAATTATTTACATTAGCGATTACAGAAGTTGAATATATTTTCTTTGTTTTCCTTTAATGTTGGAAGAAGATTTAGTAACAAACAATAATGTTAGAAAAAAATTTAGCAACAAACTACTAGTTTTAGGATAGGAAAGACAATTATTGGCTATTAAAATTGTTTTTATCAGCTATGCTAACTAGGAAAAATGAACCTAGTTCACATGTTTTCAGGTATTTTCATTGGGTTGATAGCAGATAAATTGATGGGACATTGGATATCATGTAATTTAATGGTGCTTTGAAGTTTTATTGTAATTCTATAGAAAATGTGTTGTGATACAACTTACAATACTTTTTCAGTGTTACTTTAGCAATTTCAGAAACTACAAAAAAAAAAATCTAAACTTTGGGCATATTAACATAGTGCTGAAAAGGAAAACACATGGCCATTTGTGCATTTTTTTATCTATGGGCACAAATTTTTTTATTTTTATTAGTTTATTTAAAAAAAATGCTATCTAACTCCTTCCATAAGGTGGTGCTTTTTGATAATCTTTAAAAAAATTCATATGTTTGGATGGGATTGCAGCTATTGCCCGTACTGTTGGTCATATCTCTAAAAGCGCAGAGGTCATGAAACTTGTCAATAACCTCATTAAAGCTCCAGAAATGGCTGTCACAATGCAAGATTTTAGCAAAGAAATGACGAAGGTAATATAATCTCTTGGCAATTTCCCCTTTCATCTTTAATTTTGACCTATTATTTTCTTCCTCATTCTCTGCCCACTTATTTAGTGGATTCTGTGACTGAATATGACATCTATGGAATTGATGTTTGGAAATAGTAGAATTCCTTTCCAGTAGAAGCTCAGCTGTTTTTGTACTGCAAAATATTGATTGTTTTCAACATCTTTAAGCAATCAGATGTTCTCAATGCATTGAATATTGTTCATGTTCTTTCAAATATGTAGCCAAAATGAAGTATCCTTGGCTCCTTACTCTTAGACCATGCTTGATTTCCTTTTAGTTGAAGACAAAATACGGCTGTTATAGATCCTTAGCTTCAGGTTTATTCATTATGTTGCACTGGTTAGATTCTTTTCTAACATATAGCTTTTATATTCTTTGTGATCTTTTCTGACTTATAGCTTTTATATTCTTTGTGATCTTTTCTAACATAACATATAGCTTGTAATTCTCTGTGATCTTTAGATTTGACACTTTGCTTTTACCAGGCAGGAGTGATTGAAGAAATTGTAAATGATGCTGTTGATACAGCATTGGATTCAGAAGATATCGAAGAGGAAACTGAAGAAGAAGTTGAAAAGGTTCTGACTGAAATAGCTGGTGAGACGGCTGCACAACTTCCAGAAGCTGTCAGGAAAGAGAGGACAAAGCTACCTGCCCAGAGAGCCAGCGCTTCTACTTCAAGAGAAGTGCGTAACATGAAATTCCTTTTCCAACTTCTTGGCATGAATTTTGAAAGTAGCAAGGAACTAACTTTAGCTATTTGTTTTTTCAGGAAGAAGCTATAGCAGAGGGTGTAGACGATGAGGGAGAACTGGAAGAGTTAAGGGCAAGGCTTGCTAATGTAAGATCATAGATTTTTCCCTATATTTATGTTGCTTATTTCATCCTCGGTATGGAGTAGAATGTGAGTTTGTATATCATGATTATAACCAACAGATCTGTTAGAGATTGCAGGCATAAAAAGAAAGAAAGTAAAATGTATCGAATGCCATATTTACATTCTTATTATATCCTTACCATGCAATTGGCGAATCTCTATTTAGCGAACGGCATTATCGTTATAGGATTTGGAGGAGAATAAAGATAGTATTAAGAACATAGTGGTAAAATGGGAGTACAGTAGAGAGGGGTTCAGTTGGGTTGCCCCAAATTTTTTTATTTTTTTTTCCTAAAGCTAATTGGGCCATAATGATGACAATTAAAATGTGCTTAGGAGAAGCACTTATATATAACAATTGTACTATAGTAATCTTGTGTAATCATGTGTAAGGTAAATTCATTTAACTATAGTTATGTACAATGTCAAAATAAAACATATTGGTCTTAGTGTTCGACTATAAACGGTTTGTTGCAACATATCATTCATACCGCGGTGGAATAATAATTTTTTTGAAGTCTAGCATTGTATGAGAATCATGACAAATGTTGGTGTTAGAGCTTGTTTGGAGATAGAGTGCACAAGTGCAGCACACCTTAACATTGGTAAAATTTAGACTAAAAATATATTTAAGGCCCAAAGTGTGACAAAAGCTCAAATTTTTGGACCAAAATGTCCGAAAAAGAAAGAAAGAAGGTTAAATAATCAATATGCAAATATGACTAACAGTTCGGAACTGACTGTTCTAAAAACCGACTAATCGATTAAAACAACCGATCCAATCTAATCCAACCTGATCGGATCGGTTATTTTAGTGTAATTGGATTGGATCGGTTATGAAAAATTAAAAACCGAAAGTCGGTTCGGATCGGATCGGTTCGGGGTGTTAAAAACCGACCAAAACTGATATAATCCAAACCGACCATTTTTTTATTTTATTTTTATTTTTTTAAACAAAACATATGAAAATTAGTTTAATATTATTAGTATGTAGGCTTTGTTATATTAGCTTAAATTTAGAGTTGGATTACTCGATTATTGTATTAGTGTAATAATTTTGTTTTAGTTTAATATGTTTATTTGTCATGTTATTTTTTTAATCATTTATGTGTTAGGTTTTGAAAAAACATATAATTTTTTATGGATTATTTAGTGGGCACTTTATGTGTTAGGTTTTGAAAAAAACATAATTTTTTAAACAAAATTTAAGTAAAACAAATTTTTGGTATAAAAAATAGCTCAAATGTCAATTATTCAAAGTAAAAAAAGCTCAAAAATTAAATTTTGAAAAGTCTAAAAAAATTAAATAAAAATTTAAGCGAAACCGACTAATTGGATTGGATTTAATGTATAGATCGGATCGGATTGGAAAATAAAAAATTGATCACTAATTGGATCGGATTGGTTATTTCCAAAATAGGTCGGATCATAACCGATGCACACCCCTACTAATAATGGAACGGACTGTATTAATAATCCTTTTCTTTGTCCTATTTTTTTTATCAATTCGTCCATAAAGTGCAAGTTCTTTCTACTTGTTTGGTAAATGGAGAGAAAAATATTATAAGTACAATATTTTGACACAACTTAATGTGCAATTTTTGCAAAACCAGACCTTCTTTGCTGAACATCCCTCCCCTTTTTGTTTTGTCCTATTTTTATCATCAATTCATCCATAAAGTGCAAGTTCTTTCTCTATTTTTTATTTTTATTTTTTTGGGTAAAATGGAAGTTCTTTCTACTTGTTTGGTAAATGGAGAGAAAAATATATTTTCAGTTTCCATTTCAATACTTGCAATAAGTTTCTTCGCATCAACAACAATGTTGTTTTGGATAATTTGGATTTAAAACTGCTAGTGTTGTTGAGGTGCCCTTTGGTATTTTCTTACGAATTAGATTTGTTGTCAAAGGCCAAACGATTCATATTTTGAGAAGGAAAAAAAAATATGATTGGATAAATCAAGAAAATGTATAACACTACTTCTTTCTTAAAACATTTCAGTATGGCAAGGTTCCAATGGACATGTCAATTATCACAAGTTCAAGAAAATTATGGTACAATGCATATATAAATGAATAAAATTAAAGTTTTTATTTTTATTTTTATTTTTGGTAAGGAAAGGAAATAAATGTAGTTGCATAATTGCTTACAAGAAGAGGAGTACAGGGTGGGAAGCTACAATGTTTGCATGTTTCGCTTCGCTATCAACTTGTTATTTTATTAATTTTTGTTTTTTGCTTAACCAATATTTATCTTCTTTGTCTAAAAAAAATTATATATTCTAAAATTTAAAGATTGCATGTCTGGATGAAATTTCCGTTTTTACTAAAAATCTGTTTTTAATGAAAAATTTAAAAATTACCGTTGTTAATAATATATTTTAGCGACATTCAAAATAGACTATATTTATAGTAATGCTTTTTTGCACTTATAGTCTTTTATGTTTAGGGTTTTTTACAGATTTAGCATTTATGTTTATTTTTTAGTAGTATTGGTCTCATATGTTGACAAAATTATCATTTACTAGTCTTTTTTATAATTCCGTTTGTATTCTGTTAGTTTACTCCATGTGCAAGTCAAATGTCAGGGGCAAGTATGTCATTTTGAAAGTTATTCTTCTATTTTTTCCCTCCTCTACCCTCTGCATATAGAACAAAATTGCCGGTTTGACCTGCGATTTAGTATAATAAATGACAAACATCTTATCTATTTCACAGTTAAAAATTTAAGTAATTCCCTAAATGAGCAGTCTTCTTCTTTTTAGCACCTACACTTTTACTTTCATTCTTCCCAACCTTTATTTTCTATCTCCCAAGCTCCACAACGATGATGTTTTCATTGTTTACGCCGCAGCATTCTGTCATGTGATTTTTTTCTATATACAGAGGGTGGGGGAGGGAGAAAAAGAGAAGAATTTTCAAAATGACATGTTTGCTCCTAGCATGTGACCTGCACATAGAATAAACTAACATAATACAAACAAAATCATGAAAATGACTAGTGAATGCTAATTTTGTCAACATATAAGATCAATACTGCCAAAAAATAAATATAAAAACTAAGTTTGTAAACAACCTTAAACATATAAAACCATAAGTGCAAAAAAACTTTATAAACGATGCGATCAAAATTATGTCTGGATATGTGGATGTAGAACCTCTATGTATATTTATTTATCTTCTTATAAAAACCAATATTTATCATTGAACCAAAAATAAATTTTCCTCCAAAAACTCAATGGCGATCGTAGAACAATACATCGCCTTCATCGATTGGAAAACTGTCTATGCTTTATTACTTTCTCTAGCAAAGATTCAGTAAACTTATTCTAGCCTAATATATATATATATGAAAAAATTTGGATACCAATTATATTTTATTTGTTACAATATACATATATATGAAATTTTTTGGATATTTGCTATAGCATATAACACTTTCTTTTCGTACTTTTATTTTTTTTATTTTTTCACATTGGAGATGGTGATTTGAATTTTGGAAGTAATGGTTTTGTAAAATATATAATTTTTTTGACCAAGAAAAAATACAATTTTAGAAGGAAAAAAATATATATAATTTACCGATTTTCTTCACTCGTTGGTATAATCCACGTTACTATCCTTTCTTTTTTCTTTTCTGGGTTGGATAAAAAAATGATGGAAAAAGCTTAGTAAAACAGAGCACTGTTAGCTTTATTGTGAAAGAATCTTTTTAATATATCATATGTGGGAATTAGTAACATTTTTAATTTGATAGAGTTTTGTAACTCGAATGAGAACCTTGGCCCAGAGGATATATTCACCTCCAAGCTTTTACCTCTGTACGGTTGAACTTTTTTAGCCCTTGGATCCGAATGATGATTTAGTCATCTTGGACGTTGAATTTAGATAACAATCTTTCTCTGTCTTCCTTCCACTTCCACTTACTTACAGGGCCCCACCAATAGAATTAAGTCGGTTGCCATGGATGGGACCCATCCGATGCCTTGCGTTGCGTGCACCGTTTAAACGGTCAGCTGCTTTACACGCAACGAAAACAACAACATCTCTCCTTTCGGTGTCGTTTTTCATTTATGTCAGGCTTTTTCTAAGTCGCTTTTCCCGGTTCGGTTTTAATTTCCTCTCTGCTAAGCGAAAGCGAAACGGCACGTCGCAACTCACCAACCTCGACAAATTCTTTATTCACCTAACAAAACAAAGAGTAAAATTTTTATATAAAATAATATAATTATTTATTGAATTTACTTGTGTAGTTACTGGAATTTTTCTCCATTCGCGCAAAGAGCCACAACTAATAGTCTTGCACTTAGTTCGTTTCGCGGACCGTTAGTTTCTCTTTATTCTCTCCAGTTTTCGCTCTCTAAAATATCTTCTTCTTCATCATCCTTTTTGCAAACACGTTATATGCATTTTTTTTTCCTGTGAGAAATTACGCCAGAGAAAGAATTGGAGATGGAGTCCTCGAAATCTCTCTCTTTCTTCGTCTTTGTTGTTCTTCTTCTCGCTGTGATCCTCTTTCCTTTGTCTTCCGCGACGTTCATGGATGGCCTCGGACTGGCCAGGTCCAGTTTCCCTTCCATACAAGCAAAGAGGCTTATCAAGGACCTAAATTTGTTCCCTGAACACGATGTCAATGTTATTGAATCTGCTGATTCAATCGCTTCGGCGGCCGAGTCGAAGAAGATCGTCGAGAAGCGGTTCAGGATGCCCAACCTTGTCGAGTCTGGGGGGGTGTCTGTGGATGACCTCGGTCACCATGCCGGTTACTACAAGATTGAGCATTCTCACGCCGCAAGGTCTGTGCTTTCCAATGCTGGGGTTTTGGTTTTCTAATTTAAACGCTTTTTTGTTGTACGGTGTAATATAGTGTGGCTACTTTTTATTTATTCATTTTATTTATTTATTTTATATATAATGTTTATGCTTATAGTTCAAAGTAACTGACCGAATTTTATATGCACTTTAGGGTTTTTTGGGTGACTTTGGATATGTTTGATTTGGGTTTTTAAGGTTCTGTGTTTTTTCCTGGTTAATTTACTGTTACATTGCCAATTTGTAGCTGCTCCATCTCTGTTTTATTGGTTGGCGAGGGGAGGAATGGGGGAGTGTGGTTTAGATTGATATCAGGGTTGCTTATTATGGTCTCCATGTATAATTGCTATTACACACTGAACTGGAACCTCAACATCTAGGCCAACTTTGTTATTCCTTGAATGGGAGGAATGATTGCATATAATATGTGAATATGTAGGAATTAGAATAATACTGGCTCGGTTTGGTTATTAACGATCACTTATTTTGGTAGCTTAAATTAAATCATATTTATGTTGATTTTTTTTTTCCACTCTATATAAGTGGTAGAGTTTGAAGTTTTTTTGGGCTCATGGTTGATATTGCTGTTCCGTTGCTGCATGTAGGATGTTCTACCTTTTCTTTGAATCACGAAACAGCAAGAAGGACCCTTTTGTAATCTGGTTGACTGGAGGTCCAGGGTGCAGCAGTGAATTGGCTGTATTTTATGAAAATGGTCCTTTCTCTATTGCAAATAACATGTCTCTTGTGTGGAATGACTATGGTTGGGACAAGGTATTTTCTCTTTCTTTTGATCCTTTTGATCCTTTTGACCTCTTTCTTTATGGTTATGATTGGATTGGGTTATTTTAAGCCAACATCAAGTACCTAATGGTTGATTAGTATGGTAGAAAGCATTTACTGGTTCATTACCTGGAAATGATTTCACAAGCTTCCATATTTTTTGTTTTGAATGGTGGAATCACCTAGTCAGTTGATAAGGAAATTGAAATATTATATCAAGATAGAAAGCTGCATCTGTTTTTCTTCTTCCTCTTTTTCCTCATTTCTTAAAAGTGTCCTTGACTTCTTGGTTCTTGCCAAATAAAAAAAGTGCTCTTGGTCTACTTCTCATTGGAAATTTGGGGGAGAGGTAACAATGATTTATTTTTGTTTTACTTTTCAGGTATCTAATCTCTTGTATGTTGACCAACCTACTGGGACTGGCTTCAGTTATAGTACTGATAGACGTGATATTCGTCACACTGAAAAAGGTGTCAGTGATGACCTGTATGACTTCTTACAGGTTTGTTTTTAATCCTTTGCCATTATGTCCAAATCAATTTGTAAATTTTTTCTATTTGCTGATCCATTAATAATTACTATTATTAGTGTTTCTTAAAGTGCTTAAGCTTAACTAGAGTGTGATTCAATATTTTGGAGAAAACACTGCATTCTCACCCTTTCACCTTTGGAATTTGAGAAGAAAGCCCTGACTTTAGTTATTAGATTTATCAGTCCAATAATATTGACATGACTTAATGTGCAATTTTTATGAAACCAGGCATTCTTCGCTGAACATCCCCAGTTAGCAAAGAATGACTTTTACATAACTGGAGAGTCATATGCCGGGCACTACATACCTGCTTTTGCTGCTCGAGTCCACCGAGGAAATAAAGCAAACGAAGGAATCCATATAAATTTAAAGGTATTACTAATATTTCCTTCTTTATGGTTTTAATGGGTCATTGTAATGTTTACTGAACTCTGGAAAAATGGTTGAACAGGGATTTGCCATTGGTAATGGGCTTACTGATCCTGCAATTCAGTATAAAGCTTACACAGACTTTGCACTGGATATGGGCATTTTAACAAAGTCTGAATATAGTCGCATCAACAAAGTGATTCCAGTTTGTGAAACAGCAATAAAGCTTTGTGGTAAGCAACATACAAGATTGGTCCTTCCTCTTTTTGGGTTTAACTTATTTTGAAATTTATCTTCTTTTCCCTTAAAAATTATCCCTTCAGGAATGAGTATGTAAATTAGAAATTTACTGTTGTGCTGATCATCTTAAAATATGTGAAGACCCTCCTTCTAAAGGTTTATCCTCCCATAAAAAAAAAAAAAATGATCTTTTAGTTGTTTGTCACTTCATCTTTGGTAAAATATAAGTTCTGTAGTACGCTGCATCTTTGGTCAAATACAAGTTCTATTTTGAACATTTAATTGTGTTTTCAGGAACTGATGGTACAGTCTCTTGCATGGCTGCATACTTCGTTTGTAATACTATATTCAACAGCATCATGTCACATGCTGGAGATATAAATGTAAGATGACCAATTTTTTTCACCCTTGGTGTTTGAGTAACAAGTATGATTGGTCTGTATGCTTTTAATTCTGAAGATAACCTATTTTCTACCAAAAATGACATGAAGTTATTTTCTCAATGGTTACAGAAATCTGTTCTCAAACTTGAATAACTTTTAAAGTAGTTGCTTTGTTAACTTTTTTCCATCCCAAAATCCAACTAGCTAGGCAGATTTTATTTATTTATTATTATTACTATTTTTTTTTTTTACTCTTGTAAAGATTTGGATAATTGCAACTCAACTTATGCTTTTCTCCTGAAGTTTTATTGCTTCTACTGATACATGCTTTATTTAGTATCTTTCCAACAAATGCCACATTTTTGTCTCTCCAACACTTAATTTCAACTGGATATATATATATATTAGACAACGCTTGTGCTTTTTAATACTTTTTAAGAAATTCTACTTCTGGGTAATGTCCAGAATAATAGTTGTTATTGTAATTGGAGTTCTGAAAAATCTGTTGATCCTGACATCTTAAGAGAGCATTGGATTAGAAACTGCAAGTAGATCTTATAATTTTGACAAGTGATGTTCATTATGCAGTACTATGACATCAGAAAAAAATGCGAGGGAAGCCTTTGCTATGACTTCTCAAACATGGAGAAATTCTTGAACCAGAAATCTGTTAGGGATGCTCTTGGAGTTGGGGACATAGATTTTGTGTCATGTAGTACTTCAGTGTATGAGGCCATGCTGGTGGACTGGATGAGGAATCTTGAAGTGGGTATTCCTGGCCTTCTTGAAGACGGAGTCAAGTTGCTTGTATATGCTGGAGAATATGATCTAATCTGCAATTGGCTCGGTAAGTAATCTGGCTTAATACCCCAACATGAGCTATGCATCCTACAATATTTTAGATTGGATCATCTACAGGAATTTTTATTTATTTTTCGTTATAAAATGTGATTTTTAATTGGTATGAACAGGGAATTCAAGATGGGTACATGCCATGGAATGGTCTGGTCAAAAAGAGTTTGTAGCTTCTCCTGAAGTTCCTTTCTTAGTTAATGGTTCAGAGGCAGGAGCACTGAAGAGCCACGGGCCTCTCAGTTTCCTCAAGGTTTCTCTCTTTCTCTCTCTCTCTCTCTCTTATACACATTCTTAACACACTTAGATTTGCATTCCTAATTATCAAGGGCCAACTCTGATGAACTGTTGCTTGGTTTGTGAAACAATAAACAGGTTCATGATGCGGGTCACATGGTCCCGATGGACCAGCCCAAGGCTGCATTAGAGATGTTGAAGAGGTGGACACACAGCTCACTTTCTGAAGGCACAAGTGACGAAGAAATGTTGGTTTCTGAGATTTGATCTCTATCTATCTTTGACTTCTTATACTTGAAGTTTGGCTTTAATGGTGGCTGATTTATGGTTTTTATGGTTTCATAAAGGTCTTGTAAATATAATTCCCTAGGTGGCGGAAGCCCCTGTAGGGAGCAAATGGTTTCCAGACAATCTAGTTATGGTACTTTTTACAACGAACTAAAAGAGTGTTTTTCCGAAAGCCCATATTTGTATATTCCTGTTGTGTTCTTTTGTTTTCTTTCTGTTTGCATATATTTTTTTTTTGGTAATTTGCACCCAAGATATCTAAACTATGTCGGGTTTTACAAACGGATATCCAAACTATTTTATTTCGCAGTTAACTACCCAAACTAAACATTTATGTGCGCCGTCGATACCTGGAGGCATTTTCTTTTGAAAAGTTCCGTTTTCCTCCCGCGAAGTGCACGTGAGCCATGTCAGAGGAGCATTTACAGTCTTTCTTCCCCTCGTCTATTCGTCCTCCTTCCTCATCTCTGGTTCTATTCCTTTCCAATTTTTTTTTTTTAAATTTTCATCCCTAAATTATGATTTCTAAACACTGATCTAAGGCTATAAGCTAGAAAAACAGCTACTTCACACTTTCTCTTCGTGTGCACAACCCTATCGAACTTTCATAAACCTCAACGACCAAAGTTTGGAAGAGCAGAGGTTGCCTCTAACGGTCTTCAAATCTTCTTCGCATTTCTTCAGACGGGTACGGGGAAATGGAGGGCAAACTCCACGATGATGGCGGACTTATATATCGTAAATGGTCTCTTATAATTTGATTTTTCGCAATCTTTGTATTACAGTCAGACTTTAAAATTAGGATTTTTCTTGGGATTGGATTGAATAAAATTGAATTTTGCAAATGATGGGGACTGCTTGTTTTTAATTGGGGTTTGGGATTTGTGATGGTTATCGGTTGTGGAGTTGGGTGTATATATAGTGGTCCCAACATGTTTATAGCACTGAAGTTGATTTGAACTTTTCAAATAGCCCCTGTGTGAGCTTGTCGTTGCAGACATGTTGGGACCACTATGTGGAGTTTGTCTTCTGGATGTGTACTGGTAGTTGTGGTGAAATATGCTTTCAAATTATTAAATAGTATAAAGATAGCTGTAAATGTTGTTGTTTAATGTGCCAATTGGGTATATGTGTACAAAGATTGCTTTTGACTTTATTCCATATACATATATATATATATATATGTATTGTTATGTAATTGCTGTTTCACTTTATTTCATATATAAAATTCATATAAAACTGTTGTTTAGGATGCTAATTTGTCTTTATCTGATGACTGTATGGATTTGAAAAAAAATTACAAGTTGTTTGCATTTATTATTATTTTGGTTCGTAGGGTGTATAGATAATGTGCAAAATGGTAGTTGTATTTGTGTTGATTGTTTGTTGTGTATCTGTAATGTAGCTCCTAGGTCCAAATTGTTCACACTAAAAGTGTACCATGGTGGTCAGTTTGAAACAGTAAAGGGTAGAGAGATATATGTTGGTGGGAAACTGGATTTTGTTGATGATTGTGATCCATATAGGATAGGGTTTTATACCCTAAAGAGCATAGCTCAAGACCTAGGACATTATGGTAATTTTGGTGCATATTTTAGGCTTCCTAGGAAAAATCAGGTAGAATGAGATGATGGGTTATGTTACATATTTGGTGATGAGGAAGTAATAATGATGTCAACCTATCTTCAACCCTACAATAGGGCTGAATGTTACCTAACTAAGTTTACCCCTCCCAAATCCTTCGCTTTTGCATTACCATGCCAAGCAGTGCAATACAAATGTCAACCCGAACCTGCCCTTGAACCTGCACCTAAACATGCCCAATATAAACCTCAAATAAGACCTAGACCTATTGAGTATAGCTCACTACAATTAGTGGGTTCCCAAACAGAAATGTCATGTAGTAACTCTCAACCCCCATTGGATTCCCAAACAGCTAATGAACTCCCATTGGATTCCTAAACAGCTGATGAAGCACCNCCCCCCCCCCCCCCCCCAACTGAATCTCAAGCCCAAGCTCAAAACTACCCCCATTCTCAATCCCCTGAAACTGACCCAATACCCCCCACTGAATATGAACCTATACTTAAAAATCAAATCTCATATGAAGCCATACATGAAAACCAAACCCCATGTGAAGCCCAAAACTCACCCCAAACTGAAGCAACAGAGATTCAATCACCCATACAGTCTGATTCAAGGGACCAAACCTCACCACTTTCTAATTCTTGAGCCCAAACCTCGTCAATAGACTCTGCTGATGATGAGAGCATAGACTCTGATTTTGTCCAAGATGAATATGTACAAGATCAGGATGATCTTGCTTTCGATGAATATGTAGACCCTACTGTGGAGTGGGCTGGTGTGAGGGTTGAAGTCCCTGTAGGTTCAGAAGATGGCACATGCAGTGGTGTTGAAAGTAAAATAGAAGGTGAAGTGTTATTGGACCCAATAACTGATGAGGACACAGGAAGTGAAACAGATCTAGCTACTAGGAGGGCAAGGCACAGACAATTTCCTGAGTTCAACATTGAAACTAACTTGGCTAACCCTAGATTTAAATTGGGGATGGGGTTTAGCTGTGTTGAGGATGTGAGACAGCAGTAGTTGCTTATGGGATTAAACAACAGAGACCTCTTAGATGTGTTCATAATGATAAGAGAAGAATTAGGGCAAAATGCCTAGGCAGAGGTGTGCATGGATCTGAGTGTGCCTGGGTATTATATGCTTCTGTGGAAAGAGATGACAAAACCTTTAGGATCAAAACATTTAATGACAAGGACACATTTGGAGGTAAGATATACAAAATGGGGCTGCACCTCATTTTATCAGATTGTGAAGGCTGAATATGAAGCTGAGGTTAACAGACATAGGTACTACAGGACTAAGAAGAAAGTCCTAAATATGATAAAGGGCTCGGATGCTCAACAATATGGACAATTGTGGTCTTATTGTGAGGAATTGCAGAGAAGCAATAGTGGCAGTAGTGTTTGGGTCAAAAGTGAGTTTGCTGGAAATGTAAGTAGGTTTATTCGGGTCTATGTATGTTTGGCTGCGTGCAAGCAAGGGTTCGTCTAATGTTGCAGGCCAGTAATTGGCCTTGATGGCTGCCATATCAAGGGGCAACATCAAGGACAACTACTGACTACTATAGGTGTAGATGGTGATAATGGAATTTTTCCTATTGCATATTGCATTGCTGAAGTTGAGAACAAAAATAGCTGGACTTGATTCATTGAATTCCTAGTACAGGACTTAGGAATCATAGATGGCTCTGGGTGGGCTTTCATGAGTGACAAGCAGAAAGGTTTGGTGAATGCCCTAGAGGAGTTAGTTCCAACAATAGAACAGAGGAGCTGTGTGCAACATCTGTACAAGAATTTTGTGAAACAATTTAAGAGACAAGAATTGAAGCAGACACTGTGGGCAGCAACAAGGGCTGGGATAGTTCCTAGATTCCAGACAGAAATGACTAGAATGAAGGAATTGTCCCAACGAACCTTTGAATGGGTGAATGACATACCACCAACTCAGTGGAGTAGGTCACACTTCAAAACAATGCCTAAGTGTGATCTACTGCTGAATAACTTTTATGAGTCCTTCAACAGGGCCATTCTGCCTGCAAGAGACCAGCCAGTAATTAGCCTAATAGAAAATGTTAGGGTATATTTGATGAATAGAATGGCCAAGAGAAGATAATATGTGGATAGGTGGATAGGAATGATTGGGCCTAAAGTCAGCAAGATTGTGGAAGCCAAAATGGATGGGGCAAAATATTGTGTAAGTGATTGGGCAGGGGATCTACCATTTCAAGTGAGGGTATCAACTGGAAGCCAGTATGTGGTGAATTTAAGGGCACAAACCTGTTCTTGTAGAGATTAGGACCTCACTGGCATACCTTGTGAACATGGAATGTCTGCCATCATGTCAAGACATATGAATCCAATGGATTTTGTGGCTGCTTGTTACAAGAAATTGACATTTATAAGAGCGTATGCACCTATTGTGCATCCAATGAATGGCCCCAGTATGTGGCCCTAATCAAATTTAGCACCACTTACTGCTCCAGTGTGTCACAAACAGCCTAACAGACCCAAGAAAGTGAGGAAGAAAGGAGCTGAAGAGATTGAAGGCATAAAATTGAAGAAAAAATGTATCAAAATGACATGTAGTAAGTGTGGAAGTTCTGGTCACAATGCAAGGTTGTGCAGAACCAATAGAGGCCAACCAGGTGGTCAGGTATGACCCCATCTAATTTTTATTTTTCCTATTGATTTTGATTGTTTATGTCCTTTTTATATTGTCATTTCATTCATGCACATATTTAATGTTTTATTATTATTATTATTATTATTATTATTATTATTAAGGAACATGGTGAAGCATCAGCCCCCACAGCAGCCCCAGCACATGAAAGCCTCCAAGTTGCAGCTCCCAACCCAACACAAACATCTCAAACAAGGGTCAAACGTGGAACAAAAAGAAAAATTGCAGCTCCAGAACCCTCCACAGCTCCAGCAGCCCCCATAGCTCCAGCAGGCCCTCGAGTTAGTTCCAACCCAAGGCAATCATCTCAAAGAAGGGTCAAACATGCCTCAAAAAGGAAAAGTGCAGCTTAAAAGCCTCCACAGCTCCAGCAGCCCCCACAGCTCCAGCAAGCCCCCAAGTTGCAGTAGCCAACCCAAGGCAATCATCTCAAAGAAGGGTCAAACGTGCCCGGAAAAGGAAAAGTGCAGCTCCAGCAGCCCCACAACAAGCAAGCCCCCAAGTTGCAGCAGCCAACCCAAGCTAATCATCTCAAAGAATGAGCAAACGTCTCTGCTCTGCAGAAGTTTTTAGATAGGGGATGAAATTAATTATGTTATGTATTTTAGTATTAAGATATAGTTTTTTGTCATTTGGTACAAATGCACAACAATCTGTATTGTTATCAATTGGTCACACTTCAGAACCAAGTCAATATGTAATGGTATAGTTTTGTTTGTTGTTAGGGTACAATTTTGTTTTTCAGTAAGGTAATATTGGTAAACCAAGGTAATATGTGTTGGTATATCAAAAAACGAAGTCAATATGTACTGAATGAACTGGATGTTGGTAAACCAAGCCAATATGTGTTGTTTGTCAGTAAGGTAATATATAACTGCTTCATGTTTTTGACATTTGAATTTTTGTATGTTAACTACAGCAGAATTTCAATTCCAACTGTGCCCAAAATCTCAAATTACCCAATCTAAATATATATATATATATATATATTAACTACAGCTCAAATTACATAGGGTATTATATCAAAATCTCAATCTCAAAATATGTATATAGCAGTCAGATACATTTTCAGAAAACCAAACCAAATTTGTCAATTACAATCACCAAATATATATATTAACTTCATCATCTCTAACACAGGTGTCAAATACATTTTCATACACTTCATCATCTCTAACACAAGTGTAAATACATTTTTTCAAACTTCATCATATCTAACACAAGTTTCAATACAGTCACCAGATACATTTTGATCAACCAAGCCTATCAATCCTTACATTATAATTTCCACCTATGTAAATATAGCCTAACAAAAATATACATAACAATAACACAACCATCACCAAACATAAGATCCTCTTCAGCCACATATTTTTTTTCTCCATCTTTGACAGTCCTCTTAGCAAACCCGGTATTATCTGTGTCGATCAATGACACATGGGCGGATCATGCCAAACAAAGAAACCACATCATCTTTTTCATTTCCCCTGCAAAAGTAATCATATGCAAAATTATAAAGTATCTAACTCCCAACCAGAATACATTCACTACCAATTATCAACATCAACAGGGCCATTCTCAAACGTTTGCTGCCAAACACTTACTATGTAATTTCCACAGCCATAAAACATTCTCTCTAGGTTGTTCACTATCCACAAAGTTTTCTGTATGCTAGGCAACCAACAATAACACATCGTCGAATTTCCCTTACTCATGCCATCCATGTCCAGTTTTTGAAAACCAGATAGCACAATAACAATCGAAGATGCAGTGTTCACCCACTTTCATCCCTGCTGTGCTGCCTAGTTGAGATTTCAATAGGCTTCTTGTGTCCGATAGTTAGAGGCAACCTCTACTCTTCCAAACTTTGGTCGTTGAGGTTTATGGAAGTTCGATAGGGTTGTGCACACGAAGAGAAAGTGCGAAGCAGCCGTTTTTCTAGCTTCTGGCCCTAAATCAGTGTTTAGAAATCAAAATTTAAAGATCGAAATTTAAAAAAGAAATTGGGGGAGAATGGAACCAGAGAGGAGGAGGGAGGACGAATGGAGGAGGAGAAGAAAGACTGTAAATGCCCATCTGAAATGGCTCACGTGCACTTCGCGTGAGGAAAACTGAGCTTTTCAGACGGAAATGCCTTCAGGTATTGATGGCGCACATAAATATTTAGTTTGGGTAGTTAACTGCGAAAAAAAATAGTTTAGGTACTTATTTGTAAAATCCGACATAGTTTAGATACCCAGGTGCAAAGTATTCTTTTTTTTTTTTTTTTTAACAGAATTTGACCTTTATGAGGGTTTCAGTTTCGCTTTGTTAGTTTTCCCAGAACTCAAATTTATCCAAATATACATTTTTCTTTGCTAAATAGAAAAGAAGAATCTAAAAAATAAAAGACTAACGGTGCAAATAACCTGATAATAGTAATACTAAAAACGGCCTTTAAATTGTTTCCGTAAAGACTATAGAATATATAGTGGACAAAGGATTTTTTTTTTTTTTTTTTATGAATAGTGGACAAAGGATTTGCAAGTTATAACAGCAGAAGTTATCATCGGCCTAATAGAGCCTTTGTCATTAGGACAAATTACAATGTAGAGGTTTTCATTTAAGAAACGATAACATAAAAAGAGAAGGAAAATATCATAAAAGAGTCCAAAAATAAATTAAGGGAATTATCATTTATAAAGTAGCCTACGTGTTGGTCGGAGTGCAGGGGATAGAGGCTTTCATGGCTTTTGCTGTTTGCTTGTCTCAAAATCATGCTCTGAATCATCGTCCGCTTTTGCTTCCTTCAGTTTCGCCATACCCTTGTGCCGTTTCACGGATTTCAACACTTTCTTCTTCATCAGCCAACAAAGCTCATGACTTAAAGCTCAACCACCTTTCCAGAACAGCTTCTGAAGGTTCTCATACCCTTCTCTGTTTTCTTCACTTTACCATATTTTCAACTTCAATTTTCATTTTTGAGATGAATTTGGAGATAGGTTTTTGCTGAAGTACATGTTCAAACATTTACTGGTAGTTTTTTCTTTTTAATTTTTTTTAATTTATGTGGTTGTTTGTATTTGGTTCTTGTTGCCACATCATTGTTTGCATATTGTTCTCGAAAAATCCTTCCTAATTCTGCCTAAACCTGGGTTATATGCATTGTATTACTTCTCGAATGAACCATTTAAAAAAAAAAAAAAAAACTTATTATTATTCTTGCCCTTAATGGGAAAATTTATTGATTACTATGCATTTTCGTTTCCTCGAAATACAAGTAAAGGATTGCCAAAATAAAAAAATAAATTCAAGTCGAGTATATAGCTTGGTGGCCTTTTGGGGGACTGAAGATGTTGGGTTAGTAAAAGGGCACAATGCATTGCTTCCGATTTCCTGAAAAAAAAAAAAAAAAAAAAAAAAAAAAAAAAAAGAAAAAAAAAAGTCCGACGGAGTATGGTAGGATTTATCGTTTAAAAATTTATGTCTCGTCTTCTTATATTACAATATTAATCACCATGAGAGCTTCGTAAATAGGATGAAACGATTGAAATCTAGTGAAGTGAATTATATGTTTGCAAACCGATGAATTTATTACTTCCTGTAACCAAACCATGTAGCCTCAAATTGGTCACAATTAGACATTAGCAACTTCTGGAAGACAAACAAGCGCAGAATGATATATTTAAAGCAATATTACAATGATACTTTCATTCAAAAGAAGTTCCACCAGTAGAAATCACCATCGTTCCAATAAAAGCATTCTTCTTAACATTGAGTTCCTTCTAAGAAAGAGGATGGGTTGCTTCTGGTTGCTTATGTTGTGAAAATATGACATTTTCCTTCTGCTTGCTACTCACTGGTGTCTCCTTTCCCTTAAATATGTATACTTGTTTAATTATCTTTCCCATCTTACAGGAATTCCTCATGAGTTAGCTGAAGATTCAAAGTTTGTTCCTTTAAATGCTGATGATCCCATATATGGTCCACCTGTAAGTTCTGGTTAGTTTCGTTCTGGTTGTAGTCAATGTTTCTTGTAATTCTTGTGCCTAAATATTCTCTCGTTTACTGATTTTTTAACTTTTTCCAAATAAATGGGTGCTATTAAATTGTTTTTGCAGATTAGATCTGACTAACAACTTTATGAAATAGGAAAATAAATTTCTATGCATTGAACTATGCCTTGGGGGGGACAAATGCAAAATATCCTGAATAATACTGTTGTTGAAATATAATTTGCCATATTTTTGCAGGCTTTGTTGTTTTTGGGCTTTCAAGTGGAGGAAGTTTTAAAGGTGATATATGAACTATTTATGTACTTATCAATTTCGATTTTAGATGATATTAGTTTCTTTCTTTTTACTTATGGTTATTATAAAGAAAAATTGAATTCATTAACATGCTTTTTACATCTGAAAGCATATTGGAATTTCCTTTCATATGTTTAACTTAAATGGCACCCGAGGAAATTGGTTATATGTTTGTCTTGTGGTGTGGTGCAGATACAACAGCTTTTGAAAGAGTTGGATGGTGAATTCCTAGAGGTAATATATGTGTGTATATATATGTATATTATTATTTATATTTTCCATTTCCTTTGAAGGAACTAAAGATAAACAGACAAAATTAACTTTTTTAGCATGTATTTGCCAAAGAAATTAAAAATTGAATTCAGATATCAATTTAACATACATATATGACTTGAGCATTGCATGAATCTAAAAAGCTTTTGGGTAATATTTTTTTGTAAAATAATATTTTTATTGCCAATGGATGTGCTATCCTTTCTCTTTTTCTCTCTTGTATGTATGAATGCTAAGAGATTGTCAAACTGATGTTATAAGTCTATGACAAAGATTTCCTTTAAGATAAGGTGCAGTGTCTCTTCTCTGGCCAAACCTTGTTTATACCACTGCTGAGGTCATATTTCTATTTCCATATCAAGTTCTTAATTTTTGGGCGAAAAGAATTCAGTTTTATTGACAGTTATCTCTTATAACCCTAGTTAGAAAAAATACTGCCATTGACCAATAATTGGCACATGATTTGGAAATTACTCATTTACTCTTTCCTTAACATGTTTGTTTTCTCATGTCTCTGTTTATTTTAGGTCATTTTTTGTACTGAAGACATGATTGATCGTTCACTTTGGGAAGCAATGAATACTAAGCAGCCCAATCTGGAAGCTGTAAAGGTTGTAACTTTTGACCTTGCTAGTGATTAGTTCTTGTTCAAAATTTTATTTTAATATAATGTTATATCCTTCATGTCTGGGGATGGTGTTGCTTTCTGCCTCAATCAAGATATTCTAGTTGAAAGGTTAATAATGGATTTTAACATTTGGGAGCGAATATATTTTTAATTCTCTATGCTGATCTTGTAAAAGGAAGATGCAGAACTTATTGAAAATTACCGCATTATAATCACATACAAGTTGATTTTCATTGCATATAAACAAATCAATAAAATAGAGCTATTACATTGATTTCAAATTTCTTCATAGCCCTCCCAAAAAATTGATGTTTCATACTAGAATAACTATTTTTTTCAGTTTTAAGTTTGACTTGTATTCATATTACTTCTCTAGTAATGGATATATTTCTTATGCAGATTGCAAAATCACTGCCACGGATCTGTTTCTTTTCCGGTCTTAGTGGGGAGGAGATGATGATGTTCATTGATGCTTTTCCAGAAACTGGTACTGGAAATTTCTTTTTAACTAAGATTTCATTTTGACAATACTTTGAATTCTAATTTTTGGATCAACAAAGAAGTTCCAAAAGAATTTTGGAATTTTGATTATCACCACCTCAATCCTTTTATTTCAGTTACTTTTATCTTGCAATTGTTAGCAATTCAGCATATATATTGTCTACCAGTGTGAGAATACTTTTGGAATTCCCCGTGGCCAAATTTACTGAATGGATCTTCATATTCCAATATTCAATAATGATTCTTTTCATCCCCTTTCTAGATGTTGACAGTAAACCCCATTTTTGTTTTCCCTATATTACTCAATTATAAGCGTGGTGATAAAGATATTATGGAGTTCTACAATTTTCTTTCCACAAACTGATGTCAACCTGCATAGACATGCTATGTTAGATGTTGTAATCCACTAGCAGGTGGCATAGTTGTGACATTGATCTACAAGAAACTCATCAAACTCTTGATATAGCAGAAGCTAACATGAGACAAGAAACAAACAATTGAAGCAGTTTTCACTCTCAGACAAGCTAGGACACGAGTAAGGGTATCAATGTGATGCCATAGCTAGTTGGAACCACCAAATAAGCACAATAAGGTGTATGAACAGAAGTTGTGTTTATACACCTTACTTTTTTATTTTGCCTTCTGCCAATTGAAATTGAATAGGAATCAAAGACAATCAAGTAGACTTCTAATGGCGTAAAAACTTTTCGTAGAAGCATTCTGTTAAAAAACTCATAGAGCAACCAACACTTTCCTAATCATGGTGAACGAATTTGTAATGTAGCCAATGCTATTAATTGACATCATTAAATGTTGTTTGGATGATAGGGCTAGAACCAGCTGTTTTTGCTGCTCTTGTTCCAAACAGTGCTGATAAACCTCTTCATGAAGTGATAGGGGAAATTATAGGGGACCACGAAATGCTGGTGAGTCCTTGCTGATTATACCTGTGTGTTTGTGCCTATCCATTTATCACTTCACCTATGTTCTGATTCCATGTAGACTGCAAAATGAATGAACAAGACATCCTCACCAATTGGAGAATTTCTGCAAAGAAATGAATAGACAAGACATCCTTGACAATTCAAGAAGTTTTGTTTAAGATTTTTCTGTAGCTTCTGGTGGTGCTGAGAAGATATAGTTTTCATTGTTAGCTCTTTTGTTGTCATAGAATAGGAAAAGCAATCACACGCTCTGTTTGTTTATTTATTTGTAAAGCTTTCAGAATTTATTTGTTAGAATACATGACACGAAAGTCTTAATCTACCTGTCTCTATTAATTAGCTGCTTAATTTAAGCTAAATATTCCTCATCATGTAAACCTTTGCAATGCTATCAAGTAGAATCACAGCATTTTGTCTTCTTCGACCCATTAGTCTTGCATATGTTGCATCAACATTTGTTGCCTTGCTGTCGTCCAATCATATAACTCCATGGACATCCTTGCATACTGCATAAAACAAATTAACAATAAATAATTGGTGTTAAGGCAAATCATAGCTGGGGCAGATATTGACTACAGAATCCAGATTATAACAGATTGAACAGCTCACTAAGTTTTGTATAAAACTTAATACCTACACGCATTATGCATTGCTGGGGAAATATTAACTTAAGATATCTAGAAAATAACAGGATGAACAGTTCATTAAGCTTGGTAAAATTTATTTGGTCACTCTAGCATACTGTAACATTAGATGGTCACAAAAAATAATCCTACAGATTACTCTCTGCTTCAGCTTACCAAGGTGCATCAAGTGGGGGATTGGCCTTCTTTTCAATTGTTGAGCAAATGGTTTCAACGTCTACTCCAACATTGAAACCAATAACAGATAATGCAGCCAAGGATTGTAATTGTTGCGTCACCATCACCTTCAATACGCCCAATTGTTGTTCTGAAACAACCCTCAGTGCAGGAACTTCAAAGCGGGAGAATTTTGACTCCATATGTGTCCTTTTTAAGTCGGTCATTATAATCAAGTTCATGCGGTAAGTGAAAGAAAGCCAAAAAGGAAAAAAAGGTAAGGAAGCAATTAATAACTCAAATATTTTCTTCGTACTTTTTCTACAATTAACAAAAAATAAATAAAAAAGAAGTAAGACAAAAAATTCAAGTGCTAAAGGATAAAACAATATATTCCAGGAATAGGGAAAAAAAAAAAACCACAACACAACAACTTTATCCATGATACCACTGCTAATAAATTCAAATGTATCTTTTGAAAAATCTAAATGCAGATATACCTCCTACAGGAAGGAACTTCCAATCTTTGCTTGTCCGAGTCTTTGGATCATTTCCTTTTCTGGGTGAAGAAAATACTCTAGTATTTTACAGACTAAATTTTCCGTTTTCAATATCAAAAGATGATGTCATTATCCCAGCATCCAAAAAAGTTGTTTACTTTCTAAATTTAACTCTCTTCAACCTCTTGGGGAAGCGTTCATGGGCCTCTAAAACAACCTCCTTAAGCATTTGGGACCAAAGGACTTCAAAGTTCTTGCGGAAACTCTCCTGAAACCAGTCCAATATTTCAGAATACAGTTCCCTGGGATTTTCCATCCAGACCTCTCTCAACATACCACAGTTGTCTATCAATTTGCTCTTCACCTTCTTTAATAAATTGCCAACCCGTCTTTGGCCTGATGCCTCTGGCCTCAAAATATTAGCAGGAGGTGCTGCCATGAACTTACGGACAGATCTTATGCATGGTAACACTTGGCCATCAAGCAAAGCATAAGCAAAAACTGCCACACGAAGAACATTGTCACTTATTGGTAAACTATGTGGTGGAAGCTTCCATAAATGAGGCCCAAAAGTTGGAAGCGCATAATAAAATGCTCGGTCAGTTTGAGGCTCATAATAAGGTTTGGTATCTACAGAGGGTGCAGAGAAAGTGCATAAAGAGCAAGCATACTGTACAAGCCATTCTGACTTCATCCTTGTCACCCCATGCATGTATGGCCGTCTTGTTTGCAACAATTCACTGTACACCAAAAACTCTGGAGCTGAATTAGCAACAGATGACCAACGATGCAGGAATACAGTTTCTTTAACCATACACGCTTGATATCGAACTGCATGAACTTTCTTATCTCCTTCTGATAACCCTGAACTCCCTCTAATGCGCTTGGCAACCCTATCTGCCCAACCAGCACATATAGCTTGGCCTAAGAGCTCTTCCTCATATAGTGAAAGAGGATTCCTATTGTAGGATACCCTCCAAACTTGTTCTATGTCCTCCATAGTTCCATATGTCCATGAAAAATCCTGCTCAAGACCACAACTACTACTATGATTAAAGACAAGTTGAAGTAGCTGCTTTCTCAGCTTCGACATTTCCTCCATGGTTTTAAGGTGTAAAGCATTCTCATTGCAGAATTCCACTGGACTTTTGGATAGTTCAAAACAATGTAAAGCATAGGCAACGGATAAAGCATCACTACTTGGATTAGAGAATTTTTCCCTCGACACTTTTACAATTTCTTTCAGTTTCTTCTTCCTCAATTTTTCTTGCTTGTCTACTTTCTTGTTCTCTAAGGCTTCAGAATTCATATCCTGCTCTAAGTCACTTCCTTTACTGTCACTATTTTCAAACTGCTTGACAAAAGGGTTTGACAAGCTCAAGGCAGCAGCCGATGCCACTGCATATGCTAAAACTAGATTTGGTCGAGCATCGCCTTTCTTCTTCATTATTTGAATAACCGTAAGGAGCATCCTGGAGTGTCGAGGACTCATTGGAAAACGGGCCATGGCCTTTCCTAAAGCAGTTAGTTTTCCATTACTATCAAGTGCCTCAAGAGCCTTCAGGCAACGCTCTGCTTCATCCAAGGCAGTAGCCTCAGGAGGAGTTGGAAATGGAAAGTTCGCAACCTGGGAACATATAAACAAAGAAGGCATAAATAAAGAGGCTGCAGATGGTAAAAACACAAATAAAAAACGAATGAAACAAAAAGAAAAAAAAGGGCAGATAAGTTGGAACAAAATGACCAATAACCCAAACGCTTTTGAGTAACAATAAGAGTTCAGAAGCGTACTTGCAGCCAAAATAAAGATCACTTGCAGCCTATGCACCAAGATAGAATGCCAAAAATATAAACATAAAAAATATGTATGATAAAGACAACAGAAAAATAAGATCAAAAATCACTTTTACAGCACCTTATCTAACTTCAATCAGACAAGTCAATATTGTACCAGGAGAAATGTTCTCATAAATAGGGAAAACTGAAAAGGCACATGATTAATAGGTAAAATTCCCCATTCCATCACAATCCTAATAGATATAAAATCACATGCCCTCGAACCCAAAATATATATATATAGATTGAACTTGAAACAAAAGACTGTTTATATTTTGAATAGCATCAATCCCAAACATGTTAAGTGATCAGATGGGCACCACACCTTGTACTATTGTAAAATCATTTAACAAGAAGAAGCAGCAAATGCAATATTATTAAAGTACCAAATGCATGCTGATCTTACCTTATCAATACGCATGGATTTCATGAGAAGGACAACTCCATCAACAGGAACTTTCGATATTTCAGCAAGCGAGAAATCAGGAAATATATTATTGTAGACTGCAGAAGAGTACAGACGATAACAATGACCAGGACCAGTTCTTCCAGCTCTTCCAGCTCGTTGGGCAGCTGATGCCTTGCTTATCCACTGTATTTCATATGTTTCCATACCATTGGAAGAGTTGTAATTCTTCACTTTCTCCCTTCCAGTATCAACAACATACTTTACCCCAGGTATAGTTAAAGAGGTTTCAGCCACATTCGTGGCCACAACTACAAGCCTTTCTCCTTCCTTGACTTCTTCAAATACACGAAGCTGCGCAGCTGCAGGCAGCATGGCATAAAGAGGAAGGACTCGCAGTGCAACAGCACTAGGACCACATTCAGCCTCACTCTTCTTGCATTTGCTAGAAACGGATTGGTCTAAGCAACCATCATGTGCAACAGGAAGAGACTGTATCCCATTGGAATCAGAGTTTAAAGCAGTCTGTCCAGCCAAAGCTTCAAAAGCAGCCTTCAGTGATACAAGGTTCCCATTCTCCCCAAACACATCTACAATATTACTATCATGGTGCATTGGATCCTCATCATCATTGATAGTTTCCAGTTCACTCTCTGTTCCTGAATCATAGGATAAATCCAACTCGTCCTCATCTATATCAAACTGATTATCATCATCATTTGAGCTAAATCTGTCAGTTTGCTGTTCTGCTGAATGTCCTTGAATATCAAAAGCTTCATTAATCTCTTCAATGTTTATTCCTTGAATAGAATTCATTTCAGATACTGGAGTGTCATCATTCCCAATTTTTCCTCTAGACGTCTTCATTAACAATTCCCTTGAAGCTCTGTGAAGCTTCCCACACAAGTACTCTACTTCCCTCTGTCCAGTGACAAAGACAAGTATACCTCCATGGGGCAGCTTCTTGTGTATTGCCAAAACCTTTTTATATGTCTGGCCAATATAATCTACAACCTCAGTTCTTTTTGAGAAGTGTACAGTTACTGGAAACTGTCTGGTAGGGACTTCAATTATTGGGGGATCATGAAACAACCTTTGACCAGATATGAAGTCCTCCACTCGCAATGTGGCACTCATCAACACAAGTTTTAATGGAAAAATCATATTTGCAGGACTTGTACTTTGTCCTGAAAGTGCCAATTTCCGCTGTTGTGCATATATTTTCTGGCATCGAGCATAAGATGTTTAGTAAGAGGAATAGTAAAAATACATACTGGCCTCAAAATTACAGCAGTAATAAATAAGTCTAGATATTTACCTCACGGCAATGAATTACACGCGAAAGCATTCCAATAAGAATGTCTGTGTTCAAGCTCCTTTCATGAGCCTCATCAAGAATTATGACAGAGTATTTCCTCAACAAAAAATCACTCTGCACAACAAAAGGCATTTATTGAGATGCATCAGAAATCCACCCCTCCTTTTTCTAAGAGCACCCACATATCCCAATTGCAAAGTGAAGTATTAAAAGATGGCAGAGAAAACAGAGAGATTGCTTAAAAAGCACAAAAATTAAATTAAAATTAAAATTAAATAATAATCCCTGGTGAAAACCAGAATCTATCAAATATGGTCAATAGTATAAAATGCACTTGATGCACAAAATATAGAGGGGATTGGCGGGGAAAGTATAGAAGAACTAGAAATAAAAAGTCTTATCACACCCAAGAGGGATAAAACAAAACGTTCTTAGATGTGATCTTGACAATAAATCTCTAAAATAATAATAAGTTGGCATGATCAAAATGTTTCTGAAAAATTAACTATCATAACTAATAGGTTGATTTTTTTCTTCCTATCGTTCTTTTCCTCTTTGATCAACTTTTCAACTGACATAAGAGTCATGCAGATTGGACTTACGATTGAAATCTTGAAAACAACATTATTGGCATAAATTATGAATTGTATATTCATATCTGTTCAGACCTGACACATAAAGTAAAATGTAATAGTCAATTAAAAAAACCTGAAGTTCTCGTAGTAAAATTCCATCTGTCATGAACTTGATTGAGCAACTATCACCGATCTTCTTGTCATACCTAACTTGAAAACCCACTTCTTTACCTAAAGATAGACCAAGCTCGTGTGCAACTCGCTTAGAAGTAGCAAGAACAGCAACCCGACGTGGTTGTGTAACACCAATGATACCACTTCGAGCAACAGACTGTCTTGAACCAAAGCCAGCTTCATAAAGAAACTGCAAAATGTCAACAGCAAAAATTAGGAAGGTTCAAGGGAAGTTGCTTTTAAGCATTAAGAAGGTTAAAAAAATAATAATAATAATAAAAAATAAAATAAAAATCACCTGAGGAACTTGGGTTGTTTTACCACACCCAGTTTCTCCACATATAATCACAGTTGAGTGGTAATTAATAGCTTCCATAATCTCCTGCTCCATCATGACAATTGGAAGGTCCTTTCTCTTATTCTCAACCTCATCTGGCCTTGATACATGCACTACAGTTGGCTTTATAACCTCATCTGTTTTTGCACTCTTAGTTAACCCATCCTGTCCCGTATCAAGGACTCAGTTTCCAATTAGTAGAAATAGTCATATAATGAAAGGTATGAGAAATATCACAGTTCTTACTACTGTGTAATTCAATTAACTATATGTTTAACTTGAAAAGCAACTAAAAGATTGCATCAATAATATATGGTCTCCACATCTAGCATTCCACTACCTAGCCATGTGTCACTTGAGAAAGATCTAAACATAATACACCTCTGCTCCAAGTTGTTAATGTTGGCTACCTGCAATTTCTTCTGTTTATCCTTCCATCATATGGGCATGAATTCAAAACTAAGCTGTAGCTAATCATAACATTTTTGGAAGCAATGCTTAGGATTATACCTCAAGATTAACTTATAACAGTTGGCCTCCTTTTCCGCAATTAATATAAGATATCATAATCCTAAAACCATTGCACGACATTCAATTATTGTTACAATAACCATCTAGACAGTCTCATACTTTTTACAAGGCAAAAGTTTATATGCTCTTGGAATAAAGGCGGACCAGATACATCTTCCTTCTTAATTACTATTAGTAAAGGTACATGAGGAGTGGCCACAAACTAACATTTTTTTTCAGAGAAGTCATGTAGAAGTTGGAAGTTAACATCTGAAATTATACATAAGTATACCCACACACACACACACACACACATATATATAAGAAATATATATGCACCACAAATAAATATCTATAGAAATATTACGCATTAGAATACAAAATGACCACTAATTTCTCATAATATTTATTTGCTTATATACACTCTAATATTTTTATTTTTTGGATAATCTTTTTACAATGTTGTTAAGAGCACGTACTGTTATATATGCATAATGAATTTCAAGAAATCGATACAAAATAAGATGACAGAATCTCAACTAAATGGCCATTAGTTCATAAACCACATCGTTACACCATTATTCCATTCAGTCAAAGTATATCTATTCTAGTAGAACAATAATAATATTCCATTCAGTCAAAGTATATCTATTCTAGTAGAACAATAATAACCATACCGTCAAGTTCATGCATTTTGTGTCATCGTTGGGTATAAAAATTTTGTCTTCTCTCAAACAAGTACCAATATTCTCATTCAAAATATTTTCATCAGGTGAGGCAGCAGGAGATCCATTGTTCACATTTTGAGGTGAATCCACCTGAAAAGCAGCAGTATTTAGGACTACTCTTTGTTCTATCATCAATTGCATCTGCTCTAACTCTTGCTCACTCTCACTTGAAGAACTATTATCTTCCCTTTTCTTAGACGATTGACCAGTATGGGGAACTTCTAGGCCAGCTTTGGAAAACTCTATAGCCCTCTTACGTTTTTCCTTCATAGATTCAACCTGCATAAAGTAAACACATATATTATGAGATGAATGCAGAAGAAGAAATGCAAAATTTTTTACTATCCTGCTAAACGTCTATGTTGATTACAAACCTGACCAATGCTATGAGTTGACCGCAGAAGAGAATATGCTTTCTCTGGAATTTCATATTTCCTGTTATGTATACATAAGAATTCATCATTCATCCATCAATTAGTCAGATAGAAGATGTACATAAAGATATTAACAATAAAATTTAAATTAAAAAAAAAAATAGAAAACAAATATATTTAAATAAAAAATACTTACTTTAAATTCTCAATACTTTTTAATAGCAAATTTTCTTTTTCCTTCTCCTCCTGCACAAATGATAAAAAAGCAATTCCAAATCGGTTCAAACACAATCACCCAACAGAAACCTCGGATTCAAAAACATACACAAACATATACCTCCAACTTCTTCAGCTTCCTTTTCTGGGAATTACACAACTTTGGTGGTTCCTTTTTCTTCAGCTTTTTGCTCTGAAGGGGAAAAAAAAAAGTGATAAAAACAGGGATGTTCATTGAAATATAGCAAAACGTAATAGGAAGCACAACATATTTACCACACATACACACCTGCTTCATGTCATTCTTCTTATTCCTCTTCTTATTTGTCAAGATTATAGCGTTGCAATCACCACCTCCCAAACTACCAACACAAGAAAGATAAAAATTTAAGTGCATACAGAAAAACTCTCCACCCATTTCAACTCAAATTGCTATGAACGACATGAATCAAGCAGTACATAATTTCAACACTAAACTTAACAAAGAACTATTTTTTTTTTGTATACCCATTACAACCCAAGAGAGTAACATGCCAACTCAATTGATAAATAAAAAATATATAAACAAGTAAAAAATAAAAATCTAGTTCTTTCGACGCGAGAGAGAGAGAGAGAGAATTTACCCCAGAGGCTGTTCTCCATTCTCCAACTCCATTGCAGTTAATGCGGTAGATCCTACGACGTCGTTTACTGCTGCGGCAGACAACCGTTGAAGATCCACCACAGGTTTTTGGATTGCGAAGCGTCTGTCCCACTCTGAACAATCAGAGCAAGAAAGAAGCCCGTGTTCTTCACAAAACGACACAAGGCCTAGCTTTTAAGCGTTAAAGTCCGACGGTACGGAGTTACAGTAATTCTTCCTTGCCGCCGCCGCCGGAGATGAAGAGGTCGGTTCTTGCAGTGACTTAGCGGCTTTGTTAATAAAATTTCTGGAGAGCGTGAACTTTATAAAAAATTATAATTATTTAAACAAATAATAATAAAATTATTTAAACAAATAATAAATTATTTATATTTTTTTTTTCAATTATTTGAAGGCTTCTGATTGGTTGGAATCTTATGTTGCCATAGTCCTTGCGGCACACGGTATAAACCTAGAAAAACCCCTAACAAATACAACTTAACTTTGGCACTCCTGCACAGTTCTTGCACACCGTTCCTATGTCTGAACTCTGAAACCGCCGGCGATTCTCAACCGCCGACCCAGAAGTCTGAACGCCGAAATACAGAAGCAAAACGACGACGCTTCCGCCGGTAATTTTCCTAACCCCAAGAGATTCCACTTCTCGTTTTCTATAGCCCATCGGTTTCTTTTTTTCTTTTTTTTCTTTTTTCTTAATGAGTTTCAGATTTTTCCACTCCTATGGCGAAGAAGATTCATATCCTCTTTAACCATTTCCCAATGCAGACGGTCGCACATTTTTTTCTGGGTTTTTAATGCATGAGCGGTTGTTGATACTGTAATTTGGGTTTGGATTCGAGCAACAATGTCTACTAGCACGGAGAATGAAATGGAAAAAAATGCTTCTTCGATTTCAAAAGAAGCTGAGAAGCCTCCGATTGAGCCTATAAGATTGCCTACTGTCGAGGAAATTCGTGGCCAAGATATTTGGAACAACTGTGCCGTTCGGAGTATCTTCAGTGGAGTCATGGGTATGGCTGAGGGACCGACCTCTCTTTTTGCTATATTTCGGACCAAATTTTGATTTAAAATTATATTTTCCTTATTTTTTTATTTTTTCGCTGTTTGATGGATATAGTGCATTTGCTTACTGTTATAGGCTACGGTGTTTTAGCAGTTAAATAGAAGCATTGGGTCTGTTAGATTTTACTTTAGTATAACTCTGCAAACTGGTTTTGCATTTGAGTTTTTTTTCTGGAAACAGTAAACGAAACATTTGAGATGGAACTGACAAAAACTAGATGTAAATCACAACAACAAATTAGACGTCTTTTACATTCAATGTAGATTTGCTTTATATACAGTTGGGTTGGTAAACATTGACAGCAACTTATTCGGGTCTATTTTTTTCATTTACGAATAGAAACCACTGTATTTTCTTTTCTTAGCGAGCCCATTGGCGTACATTTGTTTGGAGTTGTTCGGAGCTTTTTTGGCTTTGGATGGTATAAAGTCCGGTTATGTTGATGGCCAATTATTTATTTCAATGTGTGGAATTTGTAGGCGGTGGACTTGGGTTGTTCATGGGTTTGCTTATAGGTTCATTGGACAACCCTATTATGCAAAATACAATGTCTGCTAAGGAGCAATTCATTTATACAGCAAAGCAGATGGGGAGAAGAAGCTGGAGCTCTGCAAAAACATTTGCAGTTATGGGCTTGGTTTTTTCAGCTGCCGAGTGTGTTGTTGAAAAGGTATTGTGAAGAAAACAGATAACAAAGTGATTTGTGTGATATTATAGGTGCACTTTCTCTGATGTTCTGGCTGACTCTGATCATATAATTTTTTTCCAGACGCGAGCCAAGCATGATGTAACGAATACTGTTGTTGCCGGCTGTGTAACTGGAGGAACAATGTCAGCAAGAGGTAAACTTCTATCTGTTCTGATCCTTTATCTCTCCGAAAGCCTGTATTGATTTGTGGGATTTTGACATGATGACTTGAATCAAAGATAGAGGCCCTATACTTGGGTGAAGTTCATTATTTAATATGCCTTCTGCAATTTATTTTGTGACCTTCACTTTGCATTCAGGAAAATAACTGTATAATTCACTTGCAAAATGGAATTGTTGGGTAAATGGTATTGAACAGATTATTATTTTAGTCCCTGTGAATTTATTTGCTTGCGGGTTACCTGACATTTCTTTCGATTGCCAAGGAATATTAAGTTCACCAGTTACATAGACTTATTTTCTCTTTATACCTATTTGAGTATAGGTTAGGAACCAATCAAGAAAATTAATGAAAAGAACTCATGTTCTAATCAGCATATTGTTGTTTGATTTTTCTCTATTGATTCCAAAGACTATTGGGTTGATAAACTATTATAAAAGAAACACAAACAGGGTAAATTTGATAAAAACAAAATGGAACAATTTTACTTTAATTGTTTTATCCAAGCTTACTCCATCCTAGGTTTCTTGGTGTCTCACACTTCTATACTCAGCACAGGGATGTTTAGAGAGTGGATGATAAATGGTTTGACAAGCTCAAGACTGTCTTTTGGAAGTCCAAATGCTTTTTTATTATGATTTACTGATTTTATCTTCTGTGGGATTTTTAAAATTATTATGCTGGTAGATATTTAGTTATCAGAATCCTATTTTATTATCTACATTGTAGAATCAGGAGATTAAAATTTGTGAAAATATACTAGTAAAAAAAAAAAAACTATAGCTCTAAGTAATGGTATGTTCCCTTGTCTGGCCTAAGCAATTATCATTTTGTAGGGATTTTTCAACATTCAGTTTGCTTTTCCCTTTACTGTAGACGAATAGCTATCCATCCATATTTATGAAGATAAAATGATTTGTGGAATAGTTAATGAGATTTAACCTGACTTAAACTCAATTGACGTTAACATTCTTTTTCTTGTTTTCTTATCATGGTTTTCTCTCTGCCTATTTCCCTTCTGTGGTATGTGTAATCTTACCCTGTTACCCCCCTCGACTGTTTTGTTTTTTCTAGGTGGTCCTAAAGCAGCATGTGTGGGTTGTGCTGGATTTGCAGCATTTTCAGTCGTCATAGAGAAGTTCTTGGATAGACATGATTGAATGAACTGCTGCTACCTTTGCTCCAATTTTGTAGACACTAGTCACCACAGAACAAAGAGAAGTATTAACAGCTTTTGCCTGCAGTATTCAAACACATTTATTTACGTTCAACCTTCGATGAAATTATTTAACCCTCATTTATTGAAAGGGAACTGGGAATATACAAACTGAATGGCTTTTTTGTACGGGATCTATTATTTAAGGCCTACAGTGAAGAACATAGGATTAGGACGCCTGCAGCAGTCAGAGAAATCAATGAAAATTGCTTTCGTATTTTTATTTATTTATTTTTGTAACAAAGGTTTCTTATTTTTATTTGCTTTGGCAATTCTGTTGTTTCTTGTGTTTGTGATGAATAAGTAAATGAAAATCCGCTCCGCATCAAATAAAGAAAATTTGTATGGATGGCCATGGATTTGACGAATTAATGAAAAAAAAATCACCTTTTTTTTTTCTAATAGTTTCTGCTTTCGGGTTTGCCCTTTTAACAACATGGCCCATGGTTGGGGCAGTGTACTGTGTCATGGACAGTATGAATGACAAACTTTATTATCATCGCCTGTAGTAACACATCACCAGTGTGCACGATCTTGCTAAACGAGTGGATTTTGCAATGATAAATAAATAATAGTTGACTATAGCTTTGGAGTGAGCCATTGATTTTGGTGACAATGAGAAAAAACAAAGTAGAATCATGGGAGAAAAAAATGAATTTTTTACGAGAATGATTGCTAATCTATTGGACAAAATCCTTTAGAAAAAAAAAGTAAATTTTTTTATTAATTGGCCCAAATCATAAGCAACCGTACAAATTTTCCACCGTACATGCTCGGAGATAATCCCCAATAATTATTAAACGCCCACTAGCCCTATGTCAGCATATTCAATCATTTTTTGCCTATTTTAAAAAAAAAAAATTAATGACTCAAAAGTAAATAGACCAGCCAAATTGAGCCTCCAAATGACTGCATTAAGCTTAACTCCATGCCAACAATAATATAAGCCTTGGCCTCAGCATGGCTTCCAAATTTTTCCTACCACCAATGACTTGATTAGTTGCGTTTAAGTCTCCAAACAAGCTAGATTTCCTAAAATCTAAAAATTGGAAACTAGATCTCCAAGCAGCATTAGAAGTCATATTTCATAGTTTAGTTACCCGATTAACAACTCAAACAACTACAATCTGAGAGCTAATGGGTGTCAAATGCACATAACGCTTCGAAACAATGACAATGGAGGATAAAAGCTTGCTGAGCTACAAAGAAGACCACCATAGCTTATATACTGCCATTTACATCAAAATGGCATATTTTGATCACCAGTTATTGACTATACAGACGACATGGTTTCAAGCTCAGGAGAAGATCTTAGGAATAAATGCACTTTAGTATTCTGTAGTTTGCTAAATTTTCACATTAGGTATTCAAGTTTCAAATGTATCACATTAAGCTTCAAATTTACATTTTATGTTATATTAGGCCTTTAAATTTCAAGTGTATTACATTAAGTCTTTAATTTACATTTTTTTGCCAATTTTCAATAATATAAATAAAAAAATTATCTAATTTTCTTTTCATCTAAAACTTTTTATTTCATCCTAAATTAATAAAAAAAAATTATCATGAATTTTTTTATCCTATATATTTTTCATCATGATTTTTTTTATCCTAAATTGCTAAAAAAAATTACCATGAAAATTTATTTACTCTTATCTTTTTTCATCATGAATTTTTTTTTTAGTTAGGATGAATAATTTTTTTTTTGGAGGAATAAAAAATAATTTTTTACAAAGTAGAAAATATTAAATGATAAAATTAATTGTAGTGCTTTTTATTTAAAAATAAATAAATTCTAGAAGGTTTTAAAGTATATTAATTATTTATTATAGCATAAAATATAAATTGAAAGATTAATGTGATACACTTGAATCTTGAAAGCCTAATGTGACATAAAATGTAAATTTGAAGCTTAATGTGATACATTTGAAACTAAAAAGCCTAATGTGAAAGTTTAGTAAACTACAGGGTACTAAAGTGCATTTATCCCAAGATTTTACCATTACCCTATTTCCAAATGATATAATAGTACAGGAGTTCATGTTAGCTACTGAAAATTAAATTTTGGCAAGGGGTAAACCATTAGGTTTAAACATATTCACATGTAAAATTATGAAAAATACCTTTTTGTGCCTTGACGCAGGTGGTGGAATTTGAACTAAGGTGAGGGGTACAAAGCTATGAAGAATTTTTTTTGTGGATTAGCTACTGCCAGGCAGTGGCTGATGGTACCGATAAAGCCAAGCGGAGACGAGCACGGCCTTGAGGGATCAGCCTAGCAGGGAAGGTAAGAATGTTCCTTGCTTCCACAGCTTGGGACTCTATCAAAGGTAAGTATCCAACCCTTTTTAAACACTTTCTGCTTGTAACTATTTATGCGGTTCATACTTCTTAATTTTGGAGGAAAAAAAATATATAAAAAAAATTTCTTTATTTGTAAAGCCAAGATTTGGGAAAAAATGTACGGTTAAGGTTTTCCAATCAATTATTTGTTATCATTTGGATTTCGTTTTTCGAAGTACCACATCGATTAAAAGTAAAACAAAGTTAATGTTTATTTAAACATAATAAATAACACCAATTGCCGAACCTTGTCGTGAGGGCTTGTAACCAAACGGGGTATTAAGGTGATTGGATGTGTTTGGCTGATTGGGCCTAGTATACTACGGGAAAACCCTCGATCCATCTGCAAACAAATACGCTTTGGAGAGAATCCACAATAATTAAACCACCCTCTAGAGCCCTATGTCACTGGACCTCCACGGCACATACAATCATTTTTTGCAAAATATATATGGAAAAAAAATATACGATATAGTAAACAAATTTGTATAGTATTCAGTAGCTCTAGTTATTAGCATTGAATTTAATTTTAGAAAACTTTTAAAAACCATAATTAAATACACCTCCATGCCAACACTAATATAAGCCTTCGCCTCAGCATGGCTTCTGATTTTCTCTTACCAACTTGGACTAGATGAGTTTGAAGTCTCCAAACAAACTAGATTTCCTAAAATCTAAAAATTGGCAACTAGATCTCCAAGCACCATTATAAGTCATATTTCATAGTTTAGTTGGCCTCTATCATCCAGATTTTGACAAATACTTTACTGCTATTGCAAAACCAAAGCGAACAGACTTTCATATTCAACCTTTTTATCCTTCAACAGACCACAGTAGCTTTCATAATTGGCCCATAAGGTCACCAATTTAACTTGAGAATTAACAACAGATCATTTTCCTAATTTCACATCTGTGGCACATTGGAGGACTGACTTCAGTTCCTACTCCCACTCATGGAAACTGAAATGGCAGCAAAGGAACATTCAAACTATACTGTTTCCCTATCCTTAGTTTTCCCTTTCCTTCAAATCAATGCCACCAAATGTAATCTGAGATTCCTAACCTCAGATTAGTTAGAGACTAGATGTTCATAGACATTCACTCATAAAAAGCATTTGCCTTTTTATATGTTAAAATATAATCAGACATCAGACAGGTACCATCCCTGGTTGGGCCAAGAAATAAGAAAAAGCAAAGGGAAAAATTTGCACAGATTCTGCAAAAAAAAAACCTAATGTCCTGGAGAACATGCTGGCAGCTTTGCCTGGTGCCTAGTCTGAAACCAACAGGACTTTTGAGAAGAGGTAACGACCACTCACATATAGAACACCCTGCAATCGTTTATCCAAATATAATTAGTTTCAAATACCATGCGATGTTGAAGGGACTATTTACCAGCTCAGGATCTCAAAATTTTCAGCTGACTTTGCAGATGTTAAAAATAAAATTGATGGAAATTAAACAGCTAAATATTTATTTTTATTTTTTCCTGAAATCAACGAAATAATTTTATCAGGTAAAAGAAAAAAGGCATATGTAAATTTCGTAAGCTTATTATAAAAATTCAATATAATTGCCCAGCCACCAACAACCTCAAGATTCCAAGAAGTTACAGAAGTCCTCTATATTGCAATAACTGAAAATAGAAAGGAGAAACTAACATATAAAGTATTATAGAATTCACACTAGTCCATATACTATGACCAAACTTTGAGTATGTCATGTGTGTATCCCTCTAGGACGACCTACAATTAAAAGGTGAAACATAAACCAATTCAACTGACCATCCCTGAAGCAAAAAAAAAAGGCACAAACCCCAGCAATAACGCATGCTAAAACAAGAAAATGAGCCAAACCATATCACCTAAGGAAAAACAATACCGACCCACTTTCTATCCAGGGAGGGAAAAAGGAAGGCTGAGATGGCAGTGTAGTCAAGCAACTCAAATCAAATTTAAAGTTTTAAACAATCATTTCATGAAGTTATACCCTTAACTGTATAATGTGCACCTTTACTATCTTGCTTCTCAATTTTTTAGATGGATGTCAAATGTCATAAGATACGGAATTAGCAAAACTATTTGATCAAGCCCTTCCTGTATCCAAGCAATTTGTCAAGCCCCAAGAAATTGATTCTTTCACAACCTCATATTGGAACAAACAAATCCATAATTTCTATTGCAAGTGACTAATACCCTCATAATCCAAAAAGCTTCTAAAAGATCAAATAAATTAACTAGCAAGCAGAAGTTAATCATAGATGGAATATATCATTCTCTAACGACCCAACAGGGCTCAGAAAAAAAAAAAAATAATANCGACCCAACAGGGCTCAGAAAAAAAAATAATAATAAGCAAAAAAAAAAAAAACTGAAACAAGACAAAATCAAAAGAAGAATGAAAATCCATACCTTAAAATTACCTCCATATGAGAGCAATTTATTCCTCCTCACCATCACTTTCATCACTGAAATAACTAGCTTTCTTCATCTTCTTCCTCTCCTCCATAACACCATCACTACCTTTCAACAGTCTCTCGTTCGCACCGCCATCGACCACCGAAGCCCAATTATCATCCTCAAACCCTTCCCCACCACCATCATCCAAACCCTCACCCTCACCGCCACCCTCCTCCTTGCCACCACCACCACCACCACCACTCCAACCCTTCCTCCCTCTCTTGGGAACCGGACGCTCCCTCGCGCCGAGCTGGTTCTTAGGGCACTCATACGACAAGTGCCCTTCGACCCCGCACTCGTAGCACCGGCTCTTGTCCCTGTAAACCCTCTTGCGTATGAACTCCGGCGCCCGGCCATTATCGGCGGCCACGGAGGCTGTGACGGTGCGGCCGTTGAGAATCTTTCCGTGCATCTGTCGGGCAGCAGAGACGGCGTCGTTTCTGGAGACGAACTGTACGAAAGCGACTCCGCGGCTGAGGCGCGTGTCGCGGTGCTTGAGGACGGTGACGCGAGCGATCTTGCCGAAGGTGGAGAAGAGGGTGTGGAGGTCGGAGTTGGTGAGAGAGTAGTCGAGGTTGGAGACGTATATGGTTGATTTGGATGGGGCTAGGGAGGAGCTTGAGCCGCCATTGATGGAGGTGGTGGTAGGGTTCTTGGGATGAGACGGTGGAGCTGCTAAAGAAGAAGTAGAAGGAGGAGGAGCAGAGGTATAGCGGTAATAGAAGGTATCGTCGTCGGAGTCGGAGCTGTTGCCGGAATTCTTGTTGTTTTTGGTCTTCTTCCTCACCATCGTCGATGAAGATCTGCTTAGCAGAGGGGTTTCAACTTTGAATCGAAGTGCTTAAATAGTCACAAAGGGTAAAAATCCCAAATTGAATTCGAAATAGGCGATTTTGTCACTAAAACTTCTTTTTTCTATTTTAGTGGCATTAAAGTTTTGACCTTTCCAAAAAAATAAATAAATAAACTTACCATTAGTTTGGTAAAGCGGTCCACCACGTAGGAACAAGAACCCGTTGACTTTTCTGTTGGAAAAACGAAATCCGACGCCGCGGTTTGTTCTTCATTTGGGTTTCGTTGGTTTTATCGTGTTTTTTTCTTGTCATCGTTTAATGTTAGATATAGACTTTGAAATTCAGCTTAGTGTTGAGCACTGAAGATAACTTCCACGATGATCATAGTTTTGGTTCAGACAAGTTATTCACAATAATTAAGTAAGTTTCTGATTTAGTTTTCTCTTAATCTCGCAAATTATTATGTCTATTGTTTGTAGACTAGAATGCTGAAATAGGAAGAACGGTGAAAAGAAAAAAATCAATCTCAGATCATCATGAAAGCTTAAAGTTTCTAAATGATTGTATCCCTCTATATTTTATGTCATACTTCTACAAATTTCATGTAACGAGTCCAGGAGAAATTGAAATTCAATGCAAGTTTTTCACCTTAATTCGAAAGTCACAAACATATCATAAAACTTTCTGATCCTTTTTCTTTGGCCTGACAACTCTAAGTACTTCAGCATCTGAATTGGGTTGGTTTGTTTAATGGTTTTCAGTTTGTGTGTTGAAATTGTGAACTAAGATAAGGAAAACAAAAATACCTTTGTGTTCTTTGACAAAATGGGTGGTGGAGTTCGAACTAAGGTGAGGGGTGCCAAAGTTGTGAAGAATGTTACAATGGATGTGCAGCCGCCGGCGGTGGCTGATGGCATCGATAAGCTGTTTGAAGACCCACTTTCATTACCGGAGACGAGCATGGCCTCAAGTGATCAGTCTAGCCGGGATGGTAAGAATGTTCCTTGCTTCCCAAGGTTTGGAGCTCTTTCAAAGGTAAGTATCCAACCCTTCGTTATACACTTTCTGCTTCTAACTATTTGTGCAGTTCATATTTCTTTGTTTTGGAGATAAATAAAAATATCTTTATTTGTAAAGCCAAGATTTTGGAAAAATAAAAATATGGCAAATATTATGGGTAAGGTTTTCCAATCAATAATTTGTTATAAGTTAGTTGTAGTGTATAACTCCATATTTGCAATTATGGATTGAAAATACTTATATTCTTGCTTATCCTGATCTTTTTTTTTTTTTTTATAATGATTACTTGTTTGAGAAAAAAAGAAATATGGTATATCCATGCATACAATTTTTACTGAAATGGACATATTTTCTGGGATCTTAGACTGGACTAGTGACCCAGCCGACACAAAGCTCCATAGAGAGTCAAAACAAAGTAAATAGAAAGGAAGAAGAGAAGTCGTCTCTTCCAACCATGTCTCAAGGTCTTTCTTTTGAACGCCAGCCGTTAAAGAGTGTTGTGGAATCCAATGTAACGGAGCAGGGAGGTATGGACCTTAGCCCGCTAGATGATATTATCAGAAGGCTCACAAGGTCCGAACCAGAGAGGCCTTGCAAGATGGTCCAATTGTCTGAGTCAGAGATAAGGCAACTTTGTGTTGCCTCCAGAGAGATCTTCCTTGAGCAGCCTAATTTGCTTGAGCTCGAAGGATGTTTCCAAATTTGTGGTAAGTTATTTTCATGTGTTATGTACAAATGTGAATACAAACCTATCAGAACATAAAAAGTTTAGTTCTCTTTTTCAATCATTTGTGTTGCTATGTCCCCAGCTGCCAGATTGGTTATAGAATTTCATGTGTAGTTGCCCAAATGGATTATTTCTCTCTTTATTTACACTTTTTTCTCCAAAATAAGTTGTTGAGTTAGTGTGGTTAACATTGTATATAAATTCATTTTCTTTCTAAGCTGTTGAGCTATTTGCAATAGTTTATGGATGCCACATTATTGCAAAAGATATAGAATTTAAAAATTGTATATATATTTTTTTCTTTAAATGTTTTCATTGATTTTTGAACTGGTCTGGCGTCTTTTGAAAATTCTTTGACATATCCAATTCCTGGGAGACATTGACACTAGAAAGTAAGTACCACGAATATCCCTTGTTGATTTTGCTATCAACTATGAAAGTTGACATGACTTTAGGCTGTTGGATTATGCTAGTTTTTTCGTTTTTTTACTAACAACATGATCAGTGATCCTATTGCATGCTATGCTTGATTGCTAAATTCTGGAGAGAAATGAAAGCTTAAAAATTTAAATGTCTTTCTCCAACAGCTAGTTTGTCTTAAAAATCTTTTGTCCAATTCAAAGATGCTGTTAATGAACAATGTTTCTGCTTCTAAAGTTTTGGGTTGGATGTCTAGTTAAAGCTTGCAGCTTCAATGGGATTCATGCTTGTTGCTGCAGCTTCAATGGTTTTTGGGAACTTCTTTCGCTATTGTTTTCATTTCTGCTCCATTGTTTCTTTTTTTGCCTTTTATGTTCTTGCTATTTTTTGGGGCTAATGTTATTTGAAAAACAATGATAATATCTGATTATATGTAGAGAATTGAATTGTCTTAGAGAATGGAACATATCTGAGGATCTCAGTTAAGGAATATTTGTTTGAGATGGTGATTGCTTTTTTATATTGTAATATTTCTAATATTGTAACTGTTTTTTCATTTTCTCAGGTGATATCCATGGGCAATACAATGATTTATTGAGGCTTTTTGAATATGGGGGTTTTCCTCCAAGTGTCAATTATCTATTTTTAGGTAATTATGTGGATCATGGCAAGCACAGTTTAGAAACAATATGCCTTTTGTTAGCTTATAAAATTAAATATCCAGAGAACTTTTTCCTTCTTAGAGGAAATCATGAGTGTGCTTCTATAAGTCGGATAAATGGATTTTTTGACGAGTGTAAAAGGCGTTTTAATGTGGGACTTTGGAAAGGATTTGTGGACTGTTTTAATTGCCTTCCTGTGGCAGCTCTTATAGACGACAAAATTTTATGTATGCATGGAGGTCTGTCTCCTGAACTAGTTAACTTAGATCAAATTAGGAACCTACCTCGTCCAACTGATGTTCCTGACTCTGGCTTGCTCTGTGATTTGCTTTGGTCGGATCCTGACAGAGATGTTAAAGGATGGGGAATGAATGACAGAGAAGTTTCATACACGTTTGGTCCTGATAGGGTGGCAGAATTCTTAATACAGCATGATTTGGACCTTGTTTGTCGTGGCCATCAGGTTTTTTTTTTTGGTTCTGTACTGTTGTTGCATTCTACACTTGAATGTTACTGATTTTGGACACTAAAATAAATGCTTTGGTCTAGGTTGTGGAAGATGGGTATAAGTTCTTTGCTGACAGGCAACTTGTAACAATATTTTCTGCCCCTAACTTCTGTGGTGAATATGATAATGCCGGTGCAATGATGAAGGTTGATGAAAACCTGAAGTGCTCTTTTCAGATTCTTAAGCCCGCAGAAAGAAGAGCTAAGTTCACGATGTCAACGCGAATTTGATGTTTGCCTTGTTATCCAAGGTTTGAACATGATGTTGCTGCTTAATTTTGTTATTTTCATTTATGTATTGGTTCTTTTGTTCTAGATGTGTCCTTGATATCTCTAGTAGCATGGTCTCTCGATATTAAGTATCTTTTATGGCAATATTTTCGATTAAAGTTTTATTTTTAAGAAAAAAAAAATTGTGGTAATTTATTCCTGTAGCCATTTCTAAGACAAATGGATAAATGAATGTTACGGATAACTTCCAAATTCAGGACTGTACAATCAACATCTTTTGTGGGGTTTGTGGTCAGCTAGTCTAGAAATCTGCCAACTTCTTTGGCTCATATATTATTTCTCGGCTTAACAATGACTTTAATATTACTTCTAACAGCCCGGTTTATTGAGTCTTTTTCAAAAATATTAACTGAGTTGCTTTTTAAATCTTAAATCTATCATTGTATATCACACTAATGTGAAATTTTTAACTTTAATACTCTGAATTAACTAGTTCTACATGAAAATGTCATTAAAAAAACTAAGTGTTTCGTTGTACTATATTGCTAAGTATATATAACTTTTTGAATCATAAAACCTGAGAGATATTATTATCATATGTCAATATAGAATTTTTTTTAAGATTATCACTAAAAATATAATTTTGTAGTAAAACAGAAAATTTTCATCACTATGGGCTATTCAATGACGAAACTTTTAAATTCATTATTAAATAATTTTTTAGTGACAGCCCTGATGGTCAAGATATCCTCGTAATAGCATTATTTCATAAAACCCATGTTATTGAAAAATTGTTATATATAATTATGTCATTGATCGATTGGTTGTGTTTGTTCCTAAAGCATATAATTAAATAGAGGAAAAATCAGGTGATTCCAGGACTAGAAGTATCTCTATCAAATTTTTCTATTTAAATCATAACAAGTGGCAAAAATAGATAGAAAAAAATTAACACATTAAATTGGCAAAAAGTGATTTGATTATTTTAAAATATATATCATTCATTTATCTAATTTGTCATGATTTGAATAAAATGGAAGCACCTGACTTTTTTTCTCATTAAACAGAAATTGGGGATGCTGTTTTTGAAGCTTGCTATTCTAATCTTTTTGCATTTTTTTTTTACATTTATCATGCAAATTTTAGTATCCTATCTAATCATGTTCATATATTTAGTTCCTAATGCAGAATCATTTGTTATTCTGTTCTAACTAGGAGGAAATACACTCTGGTTGTATGATAAATTGAGGGAGGAGATATGTTAGCCACAGCCTTATGGAATCCGAATCATTGTCATATGAATAGTAGCCAAAAGAATCATCTATAAATAAATTTGATGTGTACCCGTGAAAAATGTAAATTTAAGCATTTATTTACAAAATACTTTGTAATGTTTCTTCTTCTTTTTATAATTTTGGGATGCTGAACTTTAATCTCAAGTTCGTAATTTCATATATATTAATTACCATATTAATTTTATTTCTAAAAATTATATATTGGAAAAAAAAAAGTTGTATACTTTTTCTTTTAATCAAATAATAGAAATTAATATACTTCTAATTTTTTTTATTTTTTGTCCCTTGTTGCTTCCTAGCATCGGAAATGGTATTTTAAGGGATAGGAAAAATGATCGTAGAATAGAATTACAGAAAGAAATATCTGCTGTTGCCTAAAAATGTATACATTTTCTTTGTTTTTAATTAAATAGTGTTTCACAAATGGTAAAAATCCAAATTGAATTAGACATAGGCCACTTTGTCACTAAATCTTTTTCTTTTCTTTTTCCTAAGTTAGTGGCATTCAAATTTTTTAGTCCCACCACCTCATTTACCGTCAAAAATAAAATAAAATAACGAACAACCATGGACAAAAAAATCAAAAATTTTGGCGAAATTTTGCTGAAATTTTATTTTTTTGGGGATATGGATATTAATTTCATCCCAAAAAAAATGGTCAAAATTTCCATAATTTCCGTCGAAATTTCTGATATTTCTCCGATATTTCCGCAATATTTTCGTCGAAATTTCCATGGTAATTCGAAATTTCCATGGTAATTCCTTCACAAACTGGTCAAAATTTCCATAATTTCCGTGGAAATTTCCGATATTTCTCCAATATTTTCGTTGAAATTTCCAAGGTAATTGCTTCACAAACTGGTCAAAATTTCCTTGGAAATTTCCGAAATATCCGTGGAAATTTCTGTGGAAATTTAGATGGTTTAAATTTTAAAATATCATATATTTTTATAAATATTTGAGTATTTTTTAAATTATAATTATTTATTGATGATATATTTTAAGTTAAGAATTCAACTAATGTAGAATATGTAATGATTTTAATTTTGAATAAAAATAATAGCATCCTACCATACCAAACAAATAACCGGCCATAGTTTTTCAAAATTAAAAATTCAACTAATGAAGAATATGTAATGATTACAATTTTGAATAAAAAAAATAGCATCCTACCATATCAAACAAATAACCGATCATAGTTTTTCAAAATTAAGAATTCAACTAATTTAGAATATGTAATGATTATAAATTTGACTAAAAATAATAGCATCCTACTATACAAAATAAATAATCATATCATTACTATCAGCAAAGACACTCACATGAAATATTAGATCCATATGGTTGGCATGTTAACAATTACATGCAAAAATCAAGGAGATGTGCCTTATGATCAATATTTCTCTCAATACAGAACTAGAAATGAAGATGAAGAAAATAGTGAAAATTTTCAACCACCAAGAAATTCTATGTGATATTGACTTATATTTAAGTAATCATGTAATTGTATTATTATTCTGATTAATGAATAATCTATTACTTAATTAATAATATTTTTGTTCCTATCAGCGAGTACTATAAATCTCTTCATTATGATAAATATGATTTCCACTCCATATTTTTTTAATTTTTATAGTTAAATTGATAATGTATCTAATAAATAAGCATATACTGAAGTTTCATCAAAAATTTCCATATTTTTCTATAAATTTCCGTCAATTCTTTCATTTTTTTATCGATACCGATATTTTATCGATATTTTCATGGATATTTCTATATTTTTAACTTTCTATATTTCCGTCCATACCGATATTTCCATCCTTGCTAACAACACGTAGGAACAAGAACCGGTTGACTATCTGCTAAAAAGCAAAACCCAAAAGACGCGGTTTGTTCTTCATTTGGGTTTCGTTGGACTTATCCTTATTTTTTTGGTTTGTCATCGTTTTAATGTTTGATTTGGTTCAGACAAGTTATTCGCAATAACAGAGTGAGTTTCTGATTTATTTATTTTCCCTCCTAATCTCGGAAATTATTCTTTCTGACTATTGTTTGTAGACTAGAATGCTGAAATAGGAAAAACGGTGAAAAGAAAAAAATCAATCTCAGATCATCATGAAAGCTTAAAGTTTCTAAATGATTGTATCCCTCTATATTTTATATCATACTTCAACAAATTTCATGAACGAGTCCAGGAGAAATTGAAATTCAATGCAAGTTTTTCACCTTAATTCGAAAGTCACAAACATATCATAAAACTTTCTGATCCTTTTTCTTTGGCCTGACAACTCTAAGTACTTCAGCATCTGAATTGGGTTGGTTTGTTTAATGGTTTTCAGTTTGTGTGTTGAAATTGTGAACTAAGATAAGGAAAACAAAAATACCTTTGTGTTCTTTGACAAAATGGGTGGTGGAGTTCGAACTAAGGTGAGGGGTGCCAAAGTTGTGAAGAATGTTACAATGGATGTGCAGCCGCCGGCGGTGGCTGATGGCATCGATAAGCTGTTTGAAGACCCACTTTCATTACCGGAGACGAGCACGGCCTCAATTGATCAGCCTAGCGGGGATGGTAAGAGTGTTCCTTGCTTCCCAATGCTTGGGACTCGTTCAAAGGTAAGTGTCCAACCCTGTTTATATACTTTCTTTATTTGTAAAGAAAAGATTTGGGAAAAAAGATGGTAAATGGTACGGGTAACGTTTTCCAATCAATTATTTTGTTATAACTTATAAGTTAGTTGAGTCATTCTCGGATTTCATTTTTGGAAGTAGTCTAAAAAAGACATATTTGAAATTATGGATGGGAAATACTTGTTCTTGCTTATTCTTTTTTTTTTTTCTNTTTTTTTTTCTTTTTTTTTTTTTTAATGATTACTTGTTTGAGAAAAAAAAGAAATATGATATATCAATGCATACAATTTTTACTGAAAATGGACATATTCACTGGGATCTTAGACTGGACTAGTGACCAAGCCCGCACAAAGCTCCAGAGAGAGTCAAAACAAAGTAAATAGAATGGAAGAAGAGAAGAGATCTCTTCCAACCATGTCTCAAGGTCTATCTTTTGAACGCCAGCCGTTAAAGAGTGTTGTGGAATCCAATGTAACGGAGCAGGGAGGTATGGACCTTAGCCCGCTAGATGATATTATCAGAAGGCTCACAAGGTCCGAACCAGAGAGGCCTTGCAAGATGGTCCAATTGTCTGAGTCAGAGATAAGGCAACTTTGTGTTGCTTCCAGAGAGATCTTCCTTGAGCAGCCTAATTTGCTTGAGCTCGAAGGATGTTTCCAAATTTGTGGTAAGTTATTTTCATGTGTTATGTACAAATGTGAATACAAACCTATCAGAACATAAAAAGTTTAGTTCTCTTTTTCAATCATTTGTGTTGCTATTTCCCCNCTCAAGGTCTATCTTTTGAACGCCAGCCGTTAAAGAGTGTTGTGGAATCCAATGTAACGGAGCAGGGAGGTATGGACCTTAGCCCGCTAGATGATATTATCAGAAGGCTCACAAGGTCCGAACCAGAGAGGCCTTGCAAGATGGTCCAATTGTCTGAGTCAGAGATAAGGCAACTTTGTGTTGCCTCCAGAGAAATCTTTCTTCGACAGCCTAATTTGCTCGAGCTTGAAGCCCCTATCAAAATTTGTGGTAAGCTATTTTCATTTCATGATTTATGTACGAATGTACATATAAACCTATCAGAATTTAAAAAGTTTAGTTCTCTTTTTTAATCATTTGTGTTGCTGTTTTCCCCGGCTGTTGGATTGGTTATAGAAATTCATATGTAGTTGCCCAAATGGATTTTTTCTCTCTTTATTTACACCTTTTTCTGCAAAATAAGTTGTTGAGTTTAGTATGATTAACATTGTATATAAATTCATTTTCTTTCTAAGTTATTGAGCTACTTGCAATAGTTTGTGGTGCCAAATTGTTACAAAAGATATAATGTAAATATTATATGTGCTAAATTCTGGAGAGAAATGAAAGCTTAAAAATTTAAATGTCTTTCTCCAACAGCTAGTTTGTCTTAAAAATCTTTTGTCCAATTCAAAGATGCTGTTAATGAACAATGTTTCTGCTTCTAAAGTTTCGGGTTGGATGTCTAGTTAAAGCTTGCAGCTTCAATGGGATTCATGCTTGTTGCTGCAGCTTCAATGGTTTTTGGGAACTTCTTTCGCTATTGTTTTCATTTCTAGTCTATTGTTTCTTTTTTTGCCTTTTATGTACTTGCTATTTTTTTGGGGTTAATGTTGTTTGAAAAACAATGATAATATCTGATTATATGTAGAGAATTGAATTATCTTAGAGAATGGAACATATCTGTGGATCTCAGTGAAGGAATATTTGTTTGAGATGGTGATTGGTCTTTTCTTCTGCTTTTTTATATTGTAATATTTCTAATATTGTAAATGTTTTCTTCATTTTCTCAGGTGATATCCATGGGCAATACATTGATCTATTGAGGCTTTTTGATTATGGGGGTTTTCCTCCAAGTGTCAATTATCTATTTTTTAGGTAACTATGTGGATCATGGAAAGCAGAGTTTAGAAACAATATGCCTTTTGTTAGCCTATAGAATTAAATATCCAGAGAACTTTTTCCTTCTTAGAGGAAACCACGAGTGTGCTTCTATAAGTCGGATATATGGATTTTATGATGAGTGTAAGAGGAGATTTAATGTGAGACTTTGGAAAGCATTTATGGACTGTTTTAACTGCCTACCTGTGGCAGCTCTTATAGATGACAAAATTTTATGCATGCATGGGGGTCTCTCTCCTGATCTGACTAACTTAGTTCGAATTAGGAACCTACCTCGTCCAACTGCTGTTCCTGACACTGGCTTGCTCTGTGATTTGCTTTCGTCGGATCCTGGTAGAGATGCTAAGGGATGGGGACTGAATGACAAAGGAGTTTCATACACCTTTGGTCCTGATAAGGTGGCAGAATTCTTAATGCAGCATGATTTGGACCTTGTTTGTCGTGGAAATCAGGTGTCTTTTTTTTTCCTTTATTTTTGTTCTGTACTGTTTGTCTCATTCTACACTTACATGTTACTGATTTTGGACACTAAAATAAATGCTTTGGTCAAGGTTGTGGAAGATGGGTATGAGTTCTTTGCTGACAGGCAACTTGTAACGATATTTTCTGCCCCTAACTTCCGTGGTGAATATGATAATGCCGCTGCAATGATGGACGTTGATGAAACTCAGATGTGCTCTTTTCAGATTCTTAAGCCCGTAGAATTAAGAGCCAAGTTCACGATGTCTACATGAATTTGATTTTTGCCCACTTATCCAAGGCTCGAAATAATGTTGGAGCTCATTTGATAGCTTGTATTGTATTCGATTGTGTTCTAATGTATTATATAATACATCTTATATATTTAGTGTAAAATTGTATTAGAATGTGTATACAATACGATGTTTGTTACATTATTATATTATATTGGATTATTTTATTAAAATTTAAAAAATTAAACTTTAACTTAAATTTAATTTTTTAAATTTTATTAAAGCTTTTAATTTTTAATTTTTAATTTTATTAATTTTTAATATTTAAGTTTTTAATACTCATTATCGATGAGTTCTAAAAAAATTAAAAATAAATTAATGACATATGTGACTGAGATTGTAGATTTTATTTTCTCTCATCTATTTTTAAGCTTGGATAGCAAAAATTGCAGACAAAATAATGATTATTACAAATATAATATAAAATGACTATATAAGAGAATTTTTATTTTCCATTTAAAAAATTTACTGTTTGGCTAGCGGAAAAAATGAAGCATAAATAAAAACTCAAATATTTGACAATGGACATATCCAAGGTAGAAGAAAAAAAAAAATTGTAGAATGTTTTTGGCGACAAAGCTCTCAAGTGTGTATTATTTTATACGTAGAAATTTTAATGTATTACTAATACGCCAGATAATGTATTAAAAAATATTCAAGTGTATTATATAATCAAATACGAAACTACAACAAAGCATAATATTAATCAAAACTAATATAATATATATATGTAATACAATTCCATACAAGCCACAAAACATAACTTTGTTGTGTTGTTATTTACATTTATGTAATTTTTTTTTTTTAGGTGTGTCCTTGATAGCTCTAGTAGCATGGTCTTTCAGTATTAAATTTCTTTTATGGCAATATTTTGGATTAAAATGTTTTTTTTTTAACGTGGTAATTTATTGATAAAGACATTTGCTCTTCTATTTAACTCCTTTTTTATTTTTTCTTGAGTGAAAACATATTAGAATTACTTATGTTGTTTGGCATTTCTAAGACAAATGGATAGATTAATGTAATGGCTAACTTCCAGTTCTACAATTCACTATTTTTTGTTGGACCCCATTTCCCTAAAATTCACAAACACATTTGTAGTCAATTAGTCATGAAGCCTACCCATTTCTTTGGTTTAAAACTATTCGGATCTAGCAATGCCTCCGATATTATTAGTAATAATTTACTGACTTATTAAGTTTCTCTCAAAAATCTTAGTCAAATTTCTGTTGGAGTTCTAAACTTATCCTTATATATTACATCTTTGTACAATTTTAACTTTGATACATTGAATTAACCTCCAAACCTGGTTTCTATATGAAAATGTCAAACAAACAGAAAAAAAAGTGTTCTGCTATGCTCTGTTGCTAAATATATATACCCTTTTCAATCATGTTACTGAAAAATTGTTATATATAAATATGCCATTGATCGGTTGATTGTGCTTGTTCCTAAAGCATATATGATACAGGGGATGCTGTTTTTGAAGCTTGCTGTTCTGAAATTTTTGCATTTTTATTTTTTACATTTTAAATGTCTACATGTTCATATATTTATTTATTTAGCTGTTTAATCATGCAAAATTCGGTCTCCGATCTAAGCATGTTCATATATTTTGCTCTTAATGTAGAATCATTCATAATTCTGTTATAACTAGGAGAAATACCCTCTGGTTGAATGATCAATTGAGGAACGAGATATTTTTAGCCACAGCCTCATGGAATCCGAATCATTGTCATATGAATAGTAGCCAAAGAAAGGTCTTTAATGCATTATTTGATACATTGGTGTGAAAAATATAAATATAAGCATTTATTTACAAAACATTATATAATGTTTTTTTCTTCTTTTTCTTTTTTTAGTCTTGGGATGCGAAGCTTTAATTTCAAGTTCATAAATAAATATTTATTACTATTGTGGCGATTTTTCGTCTCGGACCGGGCTTCTCGAGTTCCTGCAAAAACTGAGCAAAACCGGTTAGAGGGGCGCCGGTGTGGTGGCCGGCGTTTCCCCTCCGATGGTTAAGTCAGTCATATAATCCTTCATCCAAGAGTGTAAATGACTAAAAAATGGCATAGAAAAAAAGGGGGGAGGAAAGTTGGAGAAGAGAAGAAGAAAAAAATGGAAGAAGAGGGAGCGTTCTTAGAAAAAAGGGAGACCAAAAAATAATAGCATGGAAGAAGAATGGGAGGGCTGTCCGGTTTTGGCGAGTTGAGGGAGGTAGTCAATAGTGTTTTTAGCTCTTTTGTTTGTAATCATAGCAAAAAGGAGCCAAAAATCATCTTTTTATGTCAAAATCAAGGGTTTGGTGGTCTCAAAAATCACAAAAACTAAGGTTGACCGAATTTTGGAGAAAATGAGAGAAAAAATGGTGAGGGTGATTGGGGTTGGTGGCTCTCGGGCTGCGTGCGGCTTGCTCTAAAAACTCTCTTATTTTTGCTTTATTTTTTTCCTTATAACCTACACATGCAGGGTTTAGATTAACTCACCAAAAACCCTACATCTTAGATGGGAGACAAGTGTCCCTTCCCAAATTTATGGGCTTTGGATATTTTTGGGCTTATGTGGGCCACCACATTGTTGGGCATTTATTTTACTACCATTAATCATTAGGTATTTGACCCATTTAATAGGCAAAAATACCCACAACAATATCTCCCAAATTGGTTCAATTTGAAAAGTGAATCAATTTTGAAGGATAAAAAATACATAATGGGCACGAATACCTAGGTTTTGAAATTTGAATTTCAAAATGATTGATTCTGATTTTATTTATTTATTTTTTTTTGAAAAGGTGCACCGCAACCTTTTCTGTGGGGATGGGACGTGCAGTTAATGCACCCCCCACGTCTACATGTCTTCCCTTCCTTTACGCGCCAGTTGGGTCTGCAAGCCTCCCACTTCCTCTCTTTTCTTCCTCTTTTTTCCTCATTTCTTCTCTTCTTTTCTCCCAAACCGAAGGCTTTGGCTCTTTCCTTGCTAACAAAAAAACTGAGCACGACAGCTCTTCGATTCGCCTAGCAATTCAGGTCGCCCCTCCTCTGCTTCACTCAGTTTTGTCGGTGGCGCTTCCTTTCCTCTCGGTTGATCGACGGTAAGTCTTCGCTGCCTCTTCTATTTTCGGTTTCAGTTTTTCTTCCCGTCTTTTGGGTCGTTTTCCTGCTGGTTCGTCCTGCTAACTTTTCTTTCTTTTCACGGTTTTGCTCAGGCTTTTGGAAGGGAAAGGATTTCCTCCTTGCTGCGCCTTGCCGTGCCCTCGATTTCATCAAAGCTCCGAAGGTACGGAATTTCTCCCTTTGTTTCGCCTCTGTTTAGGGTTTTTGTGCTACTTTGTTATCCATTTTGTCGTGTGCTGTTGTTTGGTAGAATTTTTAGGTTCACAGTTTTGTATAGAGGTAGGCGGCTTAGGTTAGAACTCTGGGTAACATGGTTGGAAGCTAGGGAGCCAGGCTGTGGTCCGGCACCCAGGCGGAAGCCATGCGTCCGGGTGTCGACTCAACTCTAGGTAGAAACTGAAGGTTGTAAAGTTCACGGAGCCGAGGTTGAGACTTAGGACCTGGGTGAAGGCCACAGAGGCACCGAGGCTGAAACTTGGGACCTGGGTTAAGGCTGAGGCGCTGAGGCTAAAACTCAGAATCTGGGTGGAGGCCAAGGAGCCGAGGCCGAAACTCGGGACCTGGGTGGAAGCCGAGGCACCGAGGCTGAAACTTGGGGCCTGGGTGGAAGCCGAGGCACCGAGGCTAAAACTCGGGACCTGGGTGGAGGCCAAGGAGCCGAGGCTGAAACTCGGGACCTGGGCGGAGGCCGAGGCTGAAACTCGGGACCTTGGCGGAGGCCAAGGCACCGAGGCGACTTTCTTCCTCTTGTTCAGGGGGTGGACATCCTGACAGCGAGTTGCTTCTCAATTTCAGATGTCTCGCCCTTCACCGAGTGGTGGTGGTGGCAGTTCTAGTCGTCCTTTACTTAATCAACCTTTAAGTTTTCAGACAATCATTGACCCTGTGCCCAGGCCCTTCAGGCCTAATATTTTTGACGAGCCACCGTATTCCCACTTGAGGGCTATCGACGTTTCGAAGATGGTGGACATCTCTGACTCTTCAGACTCTGAATCCGACAATACCTCAGGGGCCGAGGAGCGTGTGGACCCCTTTGCAGCTGCGGCTGATATAGCTGGGTCCTCGGCTGCGGCCGGTGCGGCCGAGTCTTCTCAGGAAAGAGAATAGGTGAGGGTTCCCGAAGGAACCTGGAGTTATGATGAGGTTGAGTCTAAACTTACCCAAGCCGACCTGGACCAGCTGAGGCTGGATTATTCAGTGCCTGATGAGATCACCTTTCGGGTGCCTAGGGGCGACGAGTTGCCCAGCTGTCCTCCTACCGGTGAGGTTGCTTTGAACTGGTGGTTTTTCAAGTGCGGGCTAAGGCTGCCGATTCCGCTCTTCGTTCGTCGCCTTCTCCGCGATGTCCGGCTGGCGCCTTTTCAGCTAAATCCCAACGAGTGGAGGGGGATTTACTGCTGCTTTGTGCTATGGCAAGAGCACTTTGGCATTGACCCCACTCCTTCCGAGATACAGGCATGCTTTGAGATTAGGTCAGCTGCCAACAAGGTTGGCTCATTCTGCTACTATCCACGACGCAGGAAGTTTCTTGTGAAACCTCCTGAAGTCTCGAACTGGCAACGGGAGTGGTTCTTCGTTGGTGGGGACTGGGAGGACGGGAGCGAGCCCGTGACTCCCCGTGGGTTTTGCGGGAATAATCATAAATGGAGTCCATCATTCCCTTCCGTGGACGAGTCTAGTAGGTTTAGGGTTGATCGCATCCTGAACCTTGAGCTGTGCGAGAGGGACTCCACCATCCTTCTAAAGGAGGCTAGGCTGGCCGATGGTAGCGCTCGGCTACTTTTACTTTACTTTAATTTGCTTCGTCTATTTAGATGTCTGATTTTTGGATTGCTTCTTTGGTGCAGTGATGTCGTCAGGTGTTGGGTTCAAAAGGGCTCTGCCTGGACTCCCTGACAGGAGCCGGGTGGTTAAGTCAGTGAAGGCCAGTCCTGGGCAGTCTGTCCGAGCCCCTACCGCCGCTGCGGAGAGTTCACTCCTGCCTCCTCTACCTTCTAGGAGCACCTTCTCTAAGGATCCTAAGGGAGGCATCAGCTCTCCTCAACTAAGGGGGAGTGGGGACCAAACGTCGGCTTCTAGGGGTGGTGTCCGTCCTTCTAAGGGAAGGAGGGACTCCTCCCCGGAGGGGAGCCGGGGGGAAAGGAGTAGGTCTCCTGGTCGTGTAGGTGAATTCGTGAACTTTTTGTCAAAGGATGTTCTCCCAGCTGAGGATAGGTGGCTCTCGGGCATCTCCGATTAGTCGCTCCCTTCCGAGGCCTCTCGCTTAGTTGGCTTGGTGAGAATTCGTATCGCTAAGTGTTTAAGGACTCTGACTTCTTTTGTTATTTACTTGTGTGTTTTCCTTTGTTGCGCAGGGGGCTTTCATGGTTTTCAGGCTTCAGGAGCAAATTGCCCGTCATAAGGAAATATCTGCGACCCCCGTCATTGACTTAAAGGAGTCTCAGAAGGAGCTAGAGAAGGCTAAGAAATGTATAGCCGAGTTCGAGCTCCTAATGACGAAGAAGGACCTGGAGGTCAGCCAGAGAGAAGGCGACCTTAAGCTGAGGCTGAGTTGAAGCTTAGTGATGCGGAGATAAGGAAGAAAGACCAGCTTCTCATTGCATCGGCTGCGCGGCTTAAGGAGCAGGTCAAGGAATCGGAGGGGCTGAAAGCCAAGCTTGAGGAGGCAAAGAGGAACCTCCAGCTGAAGGATGATGAGATTACGAGGTTGTACGACGAGGCTGAGGGTCAATTTGATGTGGGAGCTAACTCTGCAGTCGCGTTTATCAAATCTAAGTTTCCGGACCTCGACTACAGCTTCCTGGATTAGTCTGTAGATCCAGCTTCGGTCCCTGCTGCTTCAACTTCCGAACTGACTGGTCCGTCAGCTCCTCATTCGGAGCCGTCTTCCTCTGCTCCTGCCACAGCTTTGGGCTCTCCTCCGGCTGCGTAGTCATCAGCAGCTTCCGCCTCTTTTTACCAGTTTATCTCTTCTTTTTTTTTACATGCTTGTAATTAAGACTATTCCTGGCGAGTTGGGTCCAGAGCTAACCCTTCAAGCAATACTATAGAAAAGAAAGCTGAATATAAGTTTTGTTTTTCTGCATCTGATATGTATTTACGTTTGCATTTTTTTTTATTGCGAAACCTTGGTGCCTCTGTAGCCCCCTACTCTTTCCTGTTTGCTAGTAGAGAAGCTGGGAAGAGTTAGCGTGTGTGTTGATGACTTTTAATCTACTCAGTCTCGCGGCTATTTTAGCCTTTAGCTTCTGGGGGTTTAGCTCCCTGGCTATCCTAGCTGCCAGCTCCTGGTCGATCCGAGCCCAGCTCGGGGAGCTTTAAGTCTCTAAGTGCTGGGGGTTTAGCCCCCTGGCTATTCTAACTGCCAGCTCCTAGTCGATTCGAGCCCAGCTCGAGGAGCCTTTAGCTTTTGGGCGCTTGGCCTCTTGGCTGTTTTAGCCTCCAGCTCCTGGTCGATCCGAGCCCAGCTCGGGGAGCCTTTAGCCTCTGGGGGTTTGGCATCTTGGCTGTTTTAGCCTGAATTTTTTGTAAGTAAATACTTGTATTCATTTCTTGAAAAAGAGACATCATTTCATTGACAACACTACTGTGTCATACAAAATAAAAAATTACATGAGCTACTGAAAATAAATCTTCAGGTGTTCTGCATTCCATGGGTGGGCAAGAACTTTTCCGTCTTCTCCTTCCAATTGGTAGGTTCCGGGTCGGATTACTTTTTTCACTTGGTGTGAGCCTTCCCAGGTTGGGCCCATAGTTCCTGCTCCATGCTCTCTAGTGTTTATCGTGACCTTCCTCAGGACTAGATCACCGGGCCAAAAAGTCCTCTGCTTTACTTTAGAGTTGTAATACCTGGCCGACTGTTGTTGGTAAGCCGCTGCGCGCACCTGAGCCAGATCCCTTACTTCTTCTATCAGGTCCAAGTTAAGTATAATTTGCTCTTCGTTCTCTTCTAACTGGAAGTGTTCAGTTCTGAAGTTGGGTACTCCTATCTCGATTGGAATGACCGCTTCAGCTCCGAAGGCTAGCGAGAAAGGAGTCTCTCTTGTCCCTGTTCTTGGAGTTGTCCTGTAAGCCCACAGGATTTCAGAGAGCTTCTCTGCCCAAGCCCCTTTGTGCTTGTCTAACCTGGTCTTCAAATTTTGCTTAATTATCTTGTTTGCGGCCTCAACCTGGCCTTTGGCTTGGGGGTGGAATGGTGAAGAGAAAGCTGCCTTGATCCCCAAACTCGAGCACATGTCTCTGTAACTTTTGTTGTCGAATTGTCGCCCATTGTCGGTGATAATGGTGTGAGGTATCCCGAAGCGGCAGATGATTGACTTCCAAATGAAGCTTGAAGTTTTAGCTTCAGTGATTGTTGATAGGGGCTCAGCTTCCACCCACTTGGTGAAGTAGTCAATTGCTACTATTGCAAATTTCACCTGGCCGCGTCCCGTCTAGAGAGGCCCAATAAGGTCAACTCCCTATTGAGCAAATGGCTACGAGCTTCTGATGGAGGTGAGCTACTCCGGTGATCTTCTTTGGACTTTCGCGAACCTTTGACAAGGGTCACATCTTTTTACGAACTTCCTCGCGTCTCCTTGCATGGTCGGCCAGTAAAACCCTGGCAGACTATTTTATGCGCCAACAACCTTCCTCATGCGTGGTTCCTGCAGACTCCTTCGTGGACTTCCCTCATGACGTAGTCCGCTTCCTTCTCTCCTAGGCACCTCAGGTAGGGTAGTGAGAAGCCTCTCTTGTACAGAACTCCGCTGATGAGGGTATAATGTGGGGCTTTGTACTTGAGTCTTCGGGCTTCTAGTTTGTCTTCGGGTAGGATGCCATCCGCCAAAAATCTGATCACTGGGTCTCTCCATCCTGGCTTCTCCTCTATTGGGTTCACCTCCTGCGTCTTCCCTGAAATGCTAGGCTGTGATAGTGTCTCGACGGGGATCGTGCGCACCAGCTCTGACTCGGTAGCTGATGCTAGCTTGGCAAGCGAATCGGCATTTGAGTTTTCAGCCCTCGGAATCTGTGTAATGTGGTGCTCTTCAAAATCTTTTAACAGTTCTTTGACTACCTTCAGATAGTTGATCATGCTCGCCCCCTTGGCCTGATATTCTGATTTGACTTGTCTCACCACCAGCTGCGAGTCACTGTAGCTGTGCAACCTCTTAGCCCCCAGTGACCGCGCCATCTTGAGTCCTGCAATTAGTGCCTCGTATTCCGCTTCATTGTTTGACGCTTTAAACCCAAGTCTAAGTGCGTACTCAAGTTTGACATGGTCTAGAGCTGGAGTGGTTAAGATGAATCCTGCTCAGCTTCCATACTCATTGGATGACCCGTTCGTATGCAAGGTCCATAAGGAGGTCTTCAAGCTTGACATGATCTGGAGCCAGAGTGGTTAAGATGAACCTCGCTCCGCTTCCATGCTCTTTGGATGATCTGTCTGTATGTAAGGTCCATAATGAAGCCGGGTGTGTATTACTTGCTTCGCTGCGGTCATCTGGGATGATAATTTCTCCTTCTTCTGAAGTGGTGAATTCGGCAATAAAATCAGCCACTGCTTGAGCTTTTATCGTTGTGCGGGGCTTGTATAATATCTCATACTGTCCTAGCTCAATGGACCACTTGATTAGCCTTCCGAATGTCTCTGGCTTCTGCAACACCTGCCTAAGGGGTAATTGGTGGGCACTGTAATCGAATGTGCCTGAAAGTATGGCTTCAGCTTCCTTGAGGACATGACCAAGGCCAGGGCTAACTTCTCTATATTGGGGTACCGGGTCTTTGCTTGCACCATAGTTTTACTAACATAGTAAATCGGTAGCTGGGCCTTTCCTTCTTCTCGTATGAAGGCGGAGCTTACTGCTGTCTCCAACATATCCAAGTATAGGAGCAACATCTCTTCGCAAACCGACTTAGAGAGTAATGGTGACGTACTCAGGTACTTCTTGATTTGAGAGAAGGCCTCCTCACACTGCTCAGTCCATGTGAAATCCTTAGCTCCTCTGAGAATTTTGAAGAATGGTATTCATTTGTCAGTAGCCCTCGAGACAAATCAGTTAAGAGCTTCCACCTTTCCTGTGAGCCTTTGAACCTCCTTCACATTTCGGGGTGACGCCATCTCCATAATCGCCTTTATCTTGTTGGGGTTGGCTTCGATTCCGCGTTGGTTTACAATGAAGCCTAAGAACTTTCCTGAGGATACTCCGAAGGCACATTTAGCGGGGTTAAGCATCATTTTATGTTTCCTCAAGACACTGAACATCTCACCCAGGTGATCCATATGCTTGGTCGCCTTGCTGCTTTTTACTAATATATCATCTACATATACCTCCATTGTCTTCCCAATCTGATCAGCAAACATCTTGTTCACCAATCTCTAGTAGGTGGCTCCAGCATTCTTGAGCCCAAAAGGCATCACCTTGTAGCAGTATAGCCCGAGATTGGTGATGAAGACGGTCTTCTCCTGATCGTCAGAATGCATTCCAATTTGGTTGTATCCTGAGAAGGCATCACAAAAGCTGTACAGTTCGCTGCCCGCTGTTGAGTCTACTAGCTAGTCAATCTTGGGCAGTGGGAAACTATCCTTGGGGCATGCTTTGTTCAGGTCCGTGAAGTCTACACACACCCGCCAATCTCCGTTGCTCTTCTTGACCAATACCGCATTAGCCAGCCAAGTAGGGTATTTCACTTCTCTGATGAATCTTGCCTTCAGGAGTTTGTCTACTTCAATCTTGATCGCTTCATATCTTTCAAGGTTAAAGGCTCTTCTCTTATGCTTCACTGGCCTGAAGCTGGGATCTACATTCAGCCTGTGCACCATCACCTTCACGCCTATTCCTAGCATGTCTTCGTGGGACCAAGCAAAAACATCTGAATTGGTCCTCAAAAAATTTGTGAGCTCCTCATTCAATTCTGGGGAGAGCATTGTTCCAACCCTCGTGGTCCTCTCTGGGTTATCCGGATCTATTTGGATGCTAGTGAGCTCATCCACTGGTTCTCCTCTAAACATCCCTTGTCTCCTATCATCCAACCTTCTTTCAGAAAGTTCTTCCTTGGCTATCTGGATCTCCATCATCAATGAATCTTTAGCTATCACCTTCGAATCAGCCTTAGATGCCTGTGAAATGTTCTTTTTGTTAGCTTCGGGTGTTGCTGGTGAGGTGATTGTTTCGAGAGGTGGCTCGGAGCATTTCTGCTCAGAGGATGGTTTTTGTCTTTGCTATTTTCCTCCTGATGTTAGGTTCTAGGCTGGTCCAGAACATTTCTGTTTGGGGTCGATGCTGGCTCGGAGCATTTCTGCTCGGAGGGTTCAGCATGGATTAGGTGGTTCAGTCTTTTGTGACGCGGCTCAAGGCATTTCTGCCCGGAGGTGGAAAAGATGGGTAGTGTCTCGGCGTGGGCATCCTTCTCCCTATGAGCTATGGCGTAGCATTGCCTGGACTCGTACTGATCTCCTCGCACTAATCCAACACCTCCTCCTCCGGTTGGGAACTTCATCATGAGGTGGTAAGTCGAGGTCGCTGCTCTCAGAGCGTTGAGTGCTGGTCTCTCTAGAATGGTGTTATATGCTGACGCTGACTTTATCACCAGGAAATTTACTAGGACAGTGGATCTGTTTGGAATTTCCCCGACAGTGAGAGGTAGCTCGACGGAACCCTCAGGGAATACTGTTTCTCCAGCGAACCCCACCAGTGGTGTCCGCACAGGTTTGAGGACTTCTCTTTTCAGCCCCATTGCATCGAAAGAGGGCATGTACAGGATATCAACAGAGCTTCCGTTATCGATCAGCATCCGATACACCCTGTGGTTGGTGACTTGAGCCATTATCACTATAGCATCGTCGTGTGGATGTTGTACTCTCGCGGCTTCCTCGTCCGTGAATGTTATAGAGAAGCTCTCTCTTCGGGTCACTTTCGTCGGTCTGAAGGTGCAATTCACCTCATGATGAGTGTCCAGGCCCTTGGCGCCTCTTGTATACGCCTTGCGTGACCGATTCAACTCACCTCCGACTCCTGGTCCGCCTATAATTGTCCTCACATTCTCGAGTATGTTACCCGGGTGTATTGGAGGTGACGGTGCTTCTCCTCTTCCAGTATCTTCCCACCTTGGGGGAACCGGAGTATTGGGCTCTGCAGCTTTTGCCAAAAACTCCTTTAGCTGTCCTTTCTGGATCAGGGCTTCGATCTCATCTTTCAGCTCTGTGCATTCCTCTGTAGTGTGCCCGTAGTCTCTGTGGTACCTACAGAATTTGTTCTTATTTTTGAATTTAAATGGGGTCCTCATTGGGAAAGGTTTTTTCAGTAGGTTGTTTCCCTCAATTTGCATCAATACTTCTGAGCGAGTTGTGTTGAGGGGGGTGAACCTCTCGAACTTGCCCTTGAGCGGCCAGGGTGCTAGGCTCACCACCTCGTAGTTCCTCTTAATGCTCCTGGGTGGGGTACTTCTCTGACTTTTCCTGACTTCAAATCTCCCGCTTCCTCCATTCTGGTTCAAGTTCCTCCTGCACTGGATGATTTCTTCCGTAGAGATTTGTTTATAGGCTTCGGCCAACATCTCTGAGAATGTTCGCGGTGGGTTTTTAGCTATCGTCCTGATGAAGTCCTCATCACGGACTCCATCCTGCAGGGCTTGCATTGCGCGGTCGTCAGTGCAGCCTTCAATTTGTATCATCATATCTGAAAATCTTTGAACATATGTCTTCAAAGATTCATTCTCCTTTTGCACAACAGATGACAAGTGAGAGGGCGGCTTCTTCATTGGCATGGCTCCTATAAACTGCGCCATGAAAGCACTCTCCTGCTAGCTGAAAGAGTTGATTGAGCCAGGGCGTAAGCCGGTAAACCAAGTCTGAGCTATCCCTCCTTGAGTTAAAGGAAAAGTGCGGCATTTGATAGCATCCTCTGCAGCTTCAAATTCCATCCACACCTTATAGGCTCCAAGGTGCTCTGCCGGATCTCCCTTGCCTTCGTATCTTCCCACACTCGGCATTTTGAAGTCTTTAGGGAGCCCAGCTCGGTGTATCCCTATCCCGAATGGTGAAGTTTCTTGTCCTGGTCCAGGCACATAGACATAGGGATGTGGGTGAGGGATTAAGTACTGTTGGTCGCTACGGAACTTCATGTTCACCTCATCTTCAAGTCTCCTCCTCTCTGTTTCAATTCTTTGTGCCTCCTCGGCTTCCAGTCTCCTCCTCTCAATCTTGTGCCTCTGCCTCTCCTCAGCTTCTACTCTTACTTTTTCTTCAGCTTGGATTTTTCGCCTTTCCTCTGTGCGGATTCTCTGCCTCTCTTCTGCTCGAATGAGCCTTCTCTATTCCTCTACTTCAGTTCGCCTCCTGCATTCACCTCGGGATTCTGCTCTCTCTTGCTCCTCTCGTGCTCGCCGTCTAGCCATAAGGGAAGCCCTTAGGTTGCTGAGGTCCAGGCCATCATTTGGGGAAGAGAAGGCGTCGCTCACGGATCTCGTTCGCAAGCTATTTCGCTCCTCAGCTGGCTGCCGGCGGGCAGGTGAAGGGTAGTTCCTCCCAGGGTTCCTCCGAGTTTCGCCCGGGGATGGTCTTGGGTGAGGTCTCGACGGTGCTGGCCTCCCTCGGTTATGTTGCCGTGAGCCTCTAGCTGTGGTTCCCAGCTCCTCCCCTAGTGCTCCCCCATCTCCATGGGTCCGTGGGACAACACAGTCTCGTGGAGAGTCTACTGGAGCTGGGCTTATCATTGTCTGCAAAACTGGCTCACGGTTGGTTCGCTGCTGGTTCTCGAGGAGGCCGATGACTTGCTCCATCTGGTTCTCCAAGTCGGATATTCGAGTTCGCTCTGAGCGAGGGGCAATACGTCTCTCACTTTGCCTCCGAGTTGGCGGCAGCAGCTGGGAGGGCAGGGTGCTCGATTCAGCTGCCGGAATTGATGTCTCTCGGTTCAGGAAAGAGCTAGTTCTCATGGGTTGCTTGACCTTGGCTTCTCTATTGGATGGTTCAGCTCCATCCAACGTGGCCTGCTGTTCCGGGTGGGTGTCTGTCATTTTGCTTCAGGTCTTGCTTTGCTTCAACTGGGTTCTGCTTCGGGCAGGTTCTGCTCTTGCCAGGTTGGGCTCAACTTCAGCTCCTGCTAGGTTCAGTCCAAGTGCTAGTGTGAAATTTTTTTTTTTTTTGCAGATTTCTTTTGTTTTTTTTTCTTTTTTCTGCTTGCCTTTTTTTTTTTTTTTAGGCACTGAACAGCACCCTAATTTTCGGAAGCACACAGCACAAATATCACCCAAAAGGGGCTGAAACATCAAGGCAAATTGAAAGCTAAATCTATGAAAAGTCTAACCGAGAGCTAGAGCAAAACAACTATGAATCTTAAGCAAGAAAACTGAAAAAGCAAGCCTAAGAACTAATAAAACCTAAGAAGCCAGCAAAACTCAATGAAACTAATCACACTAAAAAAACCGTGGGTTATAGAGATGGAAGAAAAAGCCACAAACGGTGGAAACAAACACTGGTTCACCGAGACAAAAATGCAAAGATTTTAGAAGTGAAAAAACAGCCACAGACATAAAATAAGAAAGGGAAAATCGTTCCCACAAACGGCGCCAAAATGTTGTGGCATTTTTTTGTCTTGAACCGGGCTCCTTGGATCTGCAAGAAAAAGGGAAAGAAACCGATCAGAGGGGCTCCGGCGTGGTGGCCGGCGTTCCCCCTCCGATGCCAAAGTTAGTAGAGTTCTCCATTAATAATCAACCATGGCCAAAAATAAACATGAAATATGGGAGAAAATGGTGTTTTTTGGGTTCTCCAATCTTCCTCAAGCTAGAAGAAGATGAATAGTCAAGTTTTCTTTAATGGTCTAGTCAAAATCAAGTCAAAATCCATCTTTTTTTCCAAAAAATGGGGTCTACCCCAGAAAGCCAAAAAAGGGAGGAAAAAGAGAGAAATGAAGGTTGGTGGCTCCTTGGGTTGCGTGAAAAAGCCATAACAAACATTGGTCCAGTGGTCCATAACAACAAACCCAATGGTCCATAATATCATAGTATGTTTCATGAAATTAGTATAATTATAAACATTATGAATTATAGGGTATTCATACAAGTGTAACATTAGTATGCCATTAAATACAAAATTAAATCTTAGATAATATATATATGCTAAACAAGTAATAATATATTTATTCAAATTGTTGGTACACATTTTAATAAAATGAACCAACTAAATTTAGGGTGTCAGTTGAAAAACATTAACCAAATTTATACAATAGTATACTCATAGGAAATAAAAATTAATTATGGAATTCATTTTCCCAAAATGTGTAAAACATATATGCATATAATATAGGATAATATATACGATGATTAACTTATGAAACCATAAATACATTTTTATTTTTTTGCAAATTCTGTTAACTGTAAATTATTTTTTTTAGTTTTCAATTACCTACTATATTCAATAATCTTTATCAATCTTTCAAAATTTATCTACAATCATTCATATTGGTCCATAAAAGTGTAATATTGATCCAAAGACGTGTAATATGAGTCCATAATTGAGCAAATTGATCATTCACGGCTTATACTGTCATATTGCCTAACATTGATCATAATACCTAACACTTATCCTTATATGAGTACTATTGGGCCATATCGATGCAAAATTACCATATATTGTAACATCGGTTCATACAAGCGTAAGGTAAGTCCATAACTGAGCAACCTGATCATTCATGGCTTACAATGTCATATTGCCTAGCATTGACCATAATACCTAAAATTCATCCATATCTGAGTACTATTGGACCAGATAAGTGCAACATGACCATATAGTGGAACATCAGTCCATAATAACGTAAACATTGGTCATAAACTGAGCAACATGATCATTCACAGCTTACATTGTCAATATTGCCTAACATTGACCATAATACCTAACATTCATCCATATCTGAGTAATATTAGACCATACTAGTGCAACATTATTATATAGTGTAACATCAGTCCATAAAAGTGTAAAATAGGTCCATAATTGAGCAACATGACCATTCATGGCTTACATTGTCATATTGCCTAACATTGACCATGATACCTAACATTCATTCATATCTTAGTAATATTGGGCCATATCGGTGCAACATGACCATATAGTGTAATATCGGTCCATAAAAGAGTAACATAGCTCCATAACTTAGGAATCTGACCATTAATGGCTGACCTTTTTGGCCGTGGCAAATTCTAGATCATTAATTGAAGTTGACAAAATTATTTTAAATATATACCTAGGGGATCCTCACCTTCCAAAATTCCTCTTTTAATAATTTGGTTTCAAAAAAATTACACGACATTATCTAAACCATTGATTTGGATACATTAAGATTTGGATCCAAACTAATACTTTTGCCTCCCATTTTCTCCCCAAAAAATCAAAATTTTCTCCTTCTGAAAAAGGTTATAATCTGTTACAAAGTCTCATTTGGTTTTTGTTGTGAAACATTTTATACAATGGGGCTGGTCTTAATGCTGAGACCATAAAAGTGGTCGCACTATAAACGAGGCCTATATCTCGATGCAATCAGTGACCAGTTATTGGATCATTTTCATACCTACATCAACACAAGCACTCAATGGGTTCCCAAAAAAAAAAAAAAGGTTTCCCATAAATCAGTATTTCGAGAGATTAAAAATCGTCAAAGCAAGCGCATCAGAATAAAGGAAGAACAAAGCAATACCTAAATATTTGTTTTCTTCCTCTGCAAGATTTATTGTCTTTACTTTCCCTTATAACCAGAGGATGGCGAATAAGATGAGTAAAAAAAATAAGTGCATAAAGAAAAACCTGAATGACAGTTGGGATTAATGAAAAAACCTCATAAATGTTTACCCAAATAACTTCAATCATGTAAAGGATAATCTTCTTGTATTAATTGATATATATATATATGCTTATTTACAAGAAGATAGAAAGCGATCAAGGATATTCAACCAAAAATCAAATAAACCAAAAAGAAAGAAAGAGAAGGAACAAAAAACAACCATTTTACAACAGAGAAAAGGTGGGAGAGGAAAAAGATTAAAAATAAAAAATAAAAAAAGTTGTATATCCCCAATGCTATAAAGTTATTATTTTACCTTTAAATTTAATAGAATTTTTAGTAATTTTTAAATTTAATAAATTTTCACTAACAGTAGAGTAGTTTTGTGATATTTTCAAAGCTACAAGGTATAATTTTAAGTTATATTAAACATTAGGGAATATTTATAAAATTAACTCATGTATTAATTATAATCCAATCCTACATTTTAAATTTTTTTTTCTGCACATGGTATGTTATTTTCTTATAAAAAAATTCTTTAACTAATTTATTTTAATATTGTTATTGATTTTCATATCATATCTATTGTACTTTATTTTTTATATAATTTTTTTAATATATATTTTCTTTTTTATATCTAAGTATAAAATGTATTAATGTAATCCAATCCTACATTTTACTAATAAATATATGACATTATTAATAAAATCCAATCAGCTATCCTGCCAAATGTAAGGATGGCAAATATCCCTGTTCAATCTGATTTTTTTTTATCATACCATAATGGGGGGCAGGCATTTTCTAATTAAGTGGGGAACGGGACAGGAAATAGAGCGAGGATGCTTGCTCTGATTGGGGGACAGTGAAAAAGTTGAGGGGGTTTAGGTTGATAGTTAGCCTTTCTTAGTCAACACCAATGCAGTTGAGGCTTGTTACTATGAAGATGGAGTTGGTCTTCTCCAATATTTCGACAACAAGAAACATGGGATACTGTAAGGTTACGGCTTCGAAGGATGTCAGAGTGCTTCTCAATATGGCAAAAGAGGTTTGTGATGAGTTGGCTCGACCAATATTTGCATAGATATGAAAGCTGAACACAAAGAATTTCCAATGAATATATACCAGAATGAGGAAAAGAAAACAATGAAGGTCCATACCTTCATGAAAAAACTTATGGCCTACATGGCAGAAAAGAAGTTGGAAAATAATTTGGCCATTGATTTGGCCAAATGTATTATGGAGGATGACTTTAAGGTCAAATTAGAATTAGAATTCATCTTTGACGACATTCAATTGGCACCGAAAAAGACAGATGACTCCATGGATGAGGTTCAAGATCCATTTCTAGAAGTAAATTTGGGATCCAATGAAGATCCTTGGCCAACATTTGTAAGTAGCCTTTCAGAGACTAAACTGCAGGCTAAAATCATTGAGCTTTTGAAGGAGTTCAAAGATCGTTTCACTTGGAATTACCATGATATGCTTGTTTTAGACAAAAAGTTGGTGGAACATCGTCTACAAATTAAAGAAGGATTTTGGCCATTAAAGAAACCACCAAGAAGAATGTCGCTAGAGGTCATGCTCAATGTGAAAGAGAAAATCGAAAGATTGGTTAAAGCCGGCTTCATTTGGATGGCTCGCTATGTAGAATGGTTGCCTAATATAAAGCTACGAAAAAGAATGGAAAGCTTAGGATATGCATTGACTTCTAGAATTTGAACTTAACCATGCCCAAAGATGAATATCCAATGCTTGTGGCTGATCTACGTCTTAGATGGAGCAACTAAGCATGAGATTCTTTCTTTCATGAATGGACATTCTAGGTATAACCATTCTTTTTTGTGGAAGAGGTTGTTTCCAAAATGGATTTTAGATGTTCAGGTGCAATTAGAATGTTCAAATGGGTCATGGATCATCATGTCTTTTGGTTTAAAGAATGAAAGAGCCACTTACCAAAGAGCAATGAATGCAATCTTCCATGACATGATTGGACACCTTCTAGAAGTTTATTTGATGATGTCATTATGAAGTCGGATGTTCAACTAGGTCATGTGGTTGCCTTGAGAAAGGCATTTGAGCGGATAAGGAAATATAAGCTGAAGATGAACCCTCAGAAGTGTGCATTCAGAGTCTCGGTGGGGAATTTTCTAGGTTTCCTAGTTCATCAGAGAGGCATCGAAGTTGATAAAATTAAGGCTTGGGCGATTAGTTACTCAAAATACACAATGAATGATGATCCTATTTGGACTGTCGATTTAATGAATGACCAAGACTTTCTTCAAACTATAAACAAAAATAAATTTGAAGAAGGTTATGTCTATGCATCACCAATTTCTCTCTAACTCAATAAAGCACAATCAGTTACAGTTAGCGATATAGTTGAACACTTCAAATGTAATTATCATAATTTCTTCTTCTTCTTATGTATATTGAAAGTATCCAATGTACATAAGACACTAGCTAGAATACTTCCAATGTACAAGGTAAAATGAAATGAAAATGAACAAAACATGACAATTGCAACATAAATCGATGTTAAAGAGATTGAAATGGGATATTTTTTTTGTATCGACATTTTGAATGCGTTGTTGTAGTGATTTGAAGGGTACAAATAGATGCGAAATGAGAAAAAAGTAAGTGGTTTTGACACTCACGGTCTTCAAAAAAACATGGGACGACACTTGGACAACACATATATATCTCAAAGTGTCGTCAAAAATATAAATAGCAGTTTTACAACCACGTGACATATAAAAACAATGTAACAATGTCTCCTATATTAATAATGTAACATAAACTATCAAATACAGCAGTTTCCATTAATCGAAATGGCTTACATTAGGCCAACTCCACAAGGCCAAGGAGAGGATGATGTTGAGATGCCACCAAGACTTGTCGATTTCTCTCTATCTTCAAAAAATAGCAGATTCTCGCCTAGCATGCATTTATTGTGATAGGAAAAAAACTATTCATGATCAGCAAAAAAAATGTGGATATTAGTGTATTTTTTGGTAAATTTTTCCATCCAAATACCACAAACTAAAAGTCACAAAAAGTCATTCATTCTTCTATTGTACATTGAAAGAGTACCAGCAGATCAAGTCAAATTCAACTGATGGTCCTTTATCATAGTACATGGCAAATAGGAGATACAGTGGAGTTACAAATAATTTATGCATTAGCTATATATTTACTAGATATTTTTATCCAAACAACTAACAAAAAAAAGAGGATAAGAATGAGAGGGTATGAATGGCTTGTTGAATTGCAATGGATGGTATAGATAGATGGTATCATAGACACAGTAAGTGGTTTTGGCGCTCATTGAAAAACCATGGGCAATATTTTGATGAAACTGATAAGACCACCAGTGTTGCTTATAAACCCAATAATTGTCACTACATTATACGACACTTAACATATCCAACATTTCAACTATTTTAGAAATTTTGTTCTATAAGTGTCGCATATATGGATGAAAATTGTAATACAATTATACGACAATTAAATCTATATAAGTGTGGCATAATGATAACATATGCGACACCCAACTTTGTTTAAGTGTTGCATAAGTGACACATTTATTACCGCTATTGCTGCTTAATGTATGCTTGTAGTGTTTAGAAGGTTTTAGTGTTATGAACTTATTCTAAATACAAAATTTTCTATAAGAAACATTTATTTTGTTGCTGACCTAGAAATTTATTACTATAACTTATATATTGATTCTGAAAAATATTAAAAACAACATTTCCAAGTTAAAGAATAATTAGTGATGATTAATTTACCACTGATTAATATTTTAGCAAAAAAAAAAATATGAACCATAGATACATAACATACAAGCTATAGGATAATCAAAACATGAATTTAAGCTTCCTTTCAAAATTATGTTAATCCTGCAATACAAATCCTATTGCAAAATATTATTAATGAACTAGCAATATGCAATATAAAATATAGGATACGGCAGTGTCCTATTTGAATGACTTGCATAGGAAACGATCCACGTGACCTAGTGAGATGATTATGGCAAAAATTTACCGAGACCTTTCCAATTTTTATTTTAGTTTCCTAAACCGGTAGCATCTCACTAAGCATTCATTTATTGTGATTGGAAGGAAATTTTTCATGATTAGAACAAATAGATGTGGGCGTTAACGATTTTCTTCACATAGCTCCACATCCTTATACAACATAATTCTTCTTCTATTGTACATTGAAATGATACCAGCAAGTCATCTAAAATACAACGGGTGGTCCTCTATCAAAGTACATGGCAACGAGTGATCCTCTATAAAAGTATTGAAAAGAAGGGAAAAAGGCCTTAGATATATAAAAGTACTTAAAAATGAAAAATGAATTACATATATATACAATTAGAGATTTTTACCAGACAATACGTAGATTGTTAAAGGACCTGAATGGTTTGTTAAACTGGACTGAATGGTATAAATAAGTAAAAAAAAAAATTAGTAAGTAGTTTTGGCACCCACTGTGTTGGAAAAAACAATGGACAAAAGTTGGATAGTACTCCAGAGAATCAACATGTCGCCTATTAGAATGACACTCGTAATACACTTATAAGGCCCTTTTTTAGAAATGTACAACATTTATATATGGCAAGTGTTGCATAATGATAACATCTTAAGTGTCAGTAAGTTGCGACACATTTCTCACTACAATGTCGCTTAATGTCTGCTTCTGGTGTTTAGAAGGTGTTAGTGTTATCCACTTATTATGAATACAAAAATTTCTAAAAAAGACATTAAGTATTTTTTTATTGAATTAGGAGTCCTATTACAAAATAATATTAATTCATTAACAATATGCAACATAAAATATAAATGTAAAAAGCAATTTTGTTCTATATGTGTCACTTATCTAGACCACACTTATAATACACCTATGCGACATTTTTTTCTCTTTTAGAAATGTACTTATGAGAAATATATATAGAATAAGTATCAAATAATGATAACATATGTGGACCTTAACCTACTTGAATTGCTACGTAGATTACACATTTGCGACATATTTATTACCGTGATGTCACTAAATGTCCAATTGTGGTGTTTATAAGGTTTTACTGTTATCAACAAATTTTGAATACAAAAGTTCTTAGAAGATGCATTAAGTATTTTGTTACTCCTTTGAAGTCCTATTTCAAAATAATATCAATTTATTAATAATATAGAACATAAAATATCAGCATTAGAAGCAATTTTGTTCTATACGTGTTGGCTATTTGGACCACACTTGTAATACACTTATGCAACACTTATATAGAATAGATGTTGCATAATGATAACATGTGCGACACTTATATGAACCATAGAATAAGCTTGGATTATTATTTTGGCAAAAAAGAAAATATGAACAAGAAGATACACAATGTACAAGCTATAGAATAATCAAAAAGCAAGTTTAAGCTTCCTTACAAAATTACGTTAATTTGGAACCACAGATCATATTACAGAATATTATTAATTTATTAACACTGCAGTGTCCGTTTTGAATGGCTTGCATATGAACAGATCCACACAGCCTATGAGATGATGAATGCGAAACTTTACCTACAATTTGCCAACTTTGTTTTAGCAAGCTAAATCGGCAACATCTCACCGAGCATGCATTTATTGTGATGGGAGGAAATTTTTCATGATTAGCAAAAAAAATGTGGATGTTAACTATTGTCTTCACAATGCTCTACATACATGTTTCATAAACCCAGCAATCATGAAAGGTAATTTCTTTTTCTATTGTACATTGAAAGTATACCAGCAGATCGTGTAAAATAAAAGGGTGGTCCTCCATCAAATTACTACAGATTATAGATTTTTACAAGACAATTAATAACATAGATTGTGAAATGTTTTGAATGGTTTGTTAAACTAGATCGAATGGTATAAATAGATGAAAATCAAAAGAAAAAATAAGTAATTTTTACATCTACGATTTTAGAAAAAAAATGGGAGACATTTGGTCGACACATGTAATACACTTATGCGATTGTTTTTATTAGAAATGTACTTATGTGACACAAGGAAAAAAGACACGATAAGTAATTTTGGCACTCACAATTTTGGAAAAAAACTATGGGCTACATTTAGACGACACTCCAAATAATCAACGTGTCGCATATTTTATTTAGTTGACTTAGTGACACCTTTTTAGAAATGTACCTATGCAACACTGATATATAGTATGTGTCGCATAATGATAATATATACGACACGTGATTTTATTGGGTTGTCTTTTAGATTACATATACGCAACGCATACAGGTCTTATCTATAGTAAGTGTTGCATTATATGCGACACGTGACACTTAGATTATGTGACACTTACTTATGAGTGTCGCATATGTGCATATAATGTGAAACTTTCTTATATTACACCACGCTTTTATGACCCTTGGTGTCGTCTGTTCGGCTGCACATAGTTTTATTAAAACTGTGGATGCTAATACCCTATACTATTCTTCAGCTTTAATCTATTTGTACAATTTTAATCTCTTCAACCAACCATTCTAATCTTTTCCCCTTCTAATTACTTTTTGCTTCTTAAAAATCATCTTAAAAATCTCTAAAGTATTTTTCAATTTTTCATCCATTGTATCTTCTTTTTCATCCATTGTATTCTAGACATTGTGCTGGTATCCTTTCAATGTACAAAAGAATGAGTTTTTTTTATGATGATTGGTTTTCTACAAAGAAGATGAGCCAAGGGTACTTCTTGTCCCCAGTCATGGAAAATTTCTTTCTCATCACAATAAATACGCCCAATGAGAAGGTGTTGGATTCTATTGATAATGAGAAACCTGAAACGTTCAACTCAAGACTCACCACCATCTACTCACTCGACCATATAGATCTATCTATATTTTAGCCATACATATAGAAAACTGGCTAGCTAACATTCAATATTTAATGTAACATATTCTTATTAAATACAAAATGTACTTTGTAATCAGATATGATTTGTAATCATATGGTTCCTTGGACTTTAAATTTCTCTTTTTATTATCTAAAAATACTTCTTTTTGGTACATTGAAATGATAACTGCAAATCACCTAAAATAACATAATTGATCCCCTATCAAAGTACTATAAAAAAGAAAATTCAATAGTTGCAATAATAAAAAATGCATTAGGTATATATTTATTAGAGATTTTTACCAAAACAACTAGCTAGTACAATAGACAATGAAAAGAGTGGAATGGGATGTTGTTAAATTTCTCTCAATATGAACCATATAAATAGATGGAAAAAAGAAGAACAGTAAATGATGTTGGCATAATGGCATCCACAGATTTAAACAAAACATGAGGCACACAATATGCAACACATTTATGGTCATTAGCTCCTCGCATATAAGCGCCACTTGTTGGCGTTAAATGTCGTGAAACCTCATTCACTTTGCACATAATACAAAACACTTATTTGTTTCGCGACACATAATCAGACATACATAACAATTGTAAACATGAAGTTTTGTATAAGCTTACTCACCTTGTACACATAATACAATGACACTCATACTATTTTGTGACACTTGATCTACACATATGCGACACTTGTAAGAAATGATGTATCGCATAAGCTCAATCGCTACAATATGCAAAACTTGTTCCCTTATTGACATAGATTTTGACATAAACAACACTTGTAAGCATGATGTGTCGTTTAAGCTCAATTACATTATATAGACAATACGCGACACTAGTTTTCTTTGCGACACATAATCCAATATACGTGACATTTGTAAGCATGATGTGTCGCCTAATCTCATTCAACTTGTATACAAAATATGCGACACTTCTATCATTTTTGCGACACTTGATCTACACATACGTGACACTTGTGAGCTTTATGTGTCGCATAAGCTCAATCACCTTGCATATACACTAGCAAGACTTGTTCTCTTTGTGACAATTTATCTATCAATACACGACACTCATAAGCTTGAATTGTCGTGTAATGTTGTGGCGCAAACATGAATACCCGACATTGTAGAATAAAGTGTCGCTACAGGTTCAATCAATTATTACTACACTCAAAGGTTGAAGTGTAGCATTATGTTGTGGTGCAAACTTGGAACAAACATAAATATACGACATTGTAGAACGAAGTGTCGCTACAGGTTCAATCAATTATTCTTTCATAATAAAATTGTTTGATGTAGTGACTCTAACTTATATAAATGTCTTCCAATTTTTTATCACGAAATTGGTGCGAAGATATATCACTACAACTTGCATAGGCTTCAATATAGGTTAAAATATCACTACAACTTGCATCAATTTGTTTATTTTGCTCCAAACATTTTAATATGCGACACATGTAAGCTTACATTGTCACATAATTTTTGGCACTTTCTTGGCCCTAACATGAATATGCAACATTGTTGAATAAAGTGTGGCTATAAGTTAATCAAAATTGGCACGAACATAAATACACGACACTTACTTGTATAAAAGTCATCTATCTTTTGGCGTGAACATGTACAAGTGACACTTGTTGGAAAAACTTACACGTACTGTGTAAATTTTTTTTTGGAAGTGTCATCTTTTATTTTTAGCCGAGACGTAGAAATTTGTTATCAAACTTAAGAAGCAAAAACCTAAACATTAGAAATTTGTTATCATATGTAACCAATGAATAACTAGATTATTTGTACGAATGATTCAATAAAAAAGAAATTTCAAGACAGAAAATATGGTGCACCAAATGCACGGCTCCCTAGATAATAAACCCATAGCTCTAATACCAAGCTAATAGAATCAATCTCGGGAATACCTTAAGGATTCCCCGAAGAGGCCTTGCATGAGGAGGATTCCATTGAACTCCTGTCAATTCATCACCATATTCCCTTTAGGTCATCATGTGAAACTATCATCGGAAATAAGGTTTATATAACAAACCAGTAAATGAATTTAAACATGCATGACATAGTAATAATATAATATAAAGATAGTGCAGAAGCATAAATAAAGGGCTATACATCAAAGCCATCTAGAATAAGGATCCAAAATAAGAGATGGAAGCATCGTCCTAATGTATATAAGTTTAGAACAGTCTGATTAAATATATGAGGAGAGCAACCAATGTGGGAAATGGAAGATCTTGATTGTAACGAGTAGACCTGTCAACCTTAGTAGGACCTAGGATACCAAATTAAAAGATAAAACCTAAGATATAAATATTTATGTGATTGCCCTAGTATCTACAAACTAGATATATGTTAACTTATTTACGCTCAAACAACCACGCTACTCTTTTGAAAAGCTATATGTTTTATAAAATATTTCACAAAACCTTCGTATTACCCAAAAATACTTTAGCCACATATCATAACAAGTAAATTCAAAATTTAAACAAGAATTTGATAACTCAATTTTGGTAAAAAATTCTTTTAATTTCTTGAGTAATCATCCTCGTCACCAATCACGTAAAATCACATAAAATCATGAAAATCATTATCACAACATTGTCATTGTCAACATCAGGATCATCAAATTATCATCTTCTACATCAACACCTAACCATCATTGTCATTATCATCATCATCACATAACTCTTATAGTCATCATGACCCTTTCACGTCTTAAAAGCGTTGTAGGCTCACTGCTCTGGCAACACACACAATTACAGCAGAGAATGGCATCAGCATCAACATCATCATTATCATACTCATGTACCAAACTATATGCTGATGTGGCAGGTCACCCTCAATGTAGTAATGATGTCACAAAACAGGGGAAGGGAGAGTACTCATCCCAATAGTTCCAACATCCTAAAAGTATCAAGGCAGGATCATCATCATCTTTTTCTCGCCTACAGGTTGAGCAGAGGATGACCAATGCTACATAATGCATGATTATACTTGTTTGTGTGTGCAATTATTTTCATAATTATATGAATTGCACCAAGTAATTAAATAGATATTGCGTGAGCAATATCCGGATGTTGAACCCACAAGGATTAGTTCCTAATTACTAGAAAACTTAGTTTTGATTGATATTTAAGTGACCAATTGATTTGTAAATAAAAAGAACAATTGCAATAAAAATAAAGTGCTGGAAAATGAAAAAGAAATAAAACTAAAGTGCAGTAAAAAAATTGCTTGAAAGTAAATTGCATAAAAATTAAATTTCTTAAAAGTAAACTGCATAAATTAAAATGCACTAAAATAAAAGACCAAGGAATTTAAATGACAAGAAAAGTAAATTGCAATGAATTAAATTGCATGAAAGTAAAAAGGAAGAGACTTTGTGTTTAACAGCACTAGAAAGTTTGTAAACACAAGAATCAATGGTGGTTTATGCTAGATCTCATGGGAAAGAAAAATAGCATAAGTAGGTTTAATGTAAAGGAAAGAGAAATTATTCTTATAATAAAAACCAAAGTTTCTGCCTAAGAATCAATGCCCTAAAATACATTAAATCTAATGGAAACAAAATAAGAAACAAAATAGAAACAAAAGAAAATTCTCATTGTACTTAGCTTGTTGAAGGCTTGTTTAATGGTTGATAAAAGATCGGATTTGATGAAAAAGTGGCTAGGGTTTGTGTAAGGGATTAATAGAGGCTAAATGGATGAAGATGGAGATGAAAAACAAATGGAAATTCTCTCTTAGGGAGTGCAGCAATGGTGATGGAGGCTAGGATTGATTGTGGCTATGATATTCTGTGAGTTACGGAGAAGAAAATAAACAAAAATGAAAGGCATGTTGAGAGAGTGGCAAAGAGAGGAAGATAAGAGAAAAGAGTGTTGTCTTCAAGGCTTTGAGAAAAGCCAAGGAATGTAGCTTTCAAAGGGTGGCTGACCATGGGGTACAAATAGGAGATTTGGAGCTTGATTAAATATGGAAGGTAAGGTTGAGACATAGGAAAGAGAATAGCTATAAGGGTAAACTTGGAATTTTAGATATTCTTCCTTGTCTTGGCTGAAAATTAGAGAAGGATTGAGGGCAATTTTGTCTTCAATTTACCATTGATGCAAAGATGGCCAAATTTGAAAACTTTCATGGATCAATGGATTTACTTGATGATCAAGCAAAATGTATGTGGCATCCTTTGAGTCCACAATGATGCCCTAGCCGAATTTCTATGTGCATGGTGTATGGAATTATTTCTCCGCATTTCTTTCCATATTTAGCTTGACATTGTCTAATTATGGTAATTTTGAAGGTGTACCACATTTTTGTTGATGACGCGGCTTGCCGCTTTCTTTATTTGGATTTTTGATGTTGTGGCACTTGATGACTTCACATGAAATGATTTGGCTTGACTAATTTTGATGTGCATAGTCCATTTCTAGCTTCAAAATTCCTTGAATCTTCACCATTGATGGCCTTAGGAAATTTATATATAGAAAGTTCTAAATATTGAAAATTTCTACTTAAAAATCCAAAAGTACAAAATTTCACCCTTTAACTTATTTTTCACTCTCTTTCACATTCTAACATCATTTTCAATATTTGAACACTAAAAACATAAAATTACAGATTTACTCCTCAATTATGTAAAATGACCAAAATGCTCTTCTTTTGTATTAATTTTGCCAAAAATTTACTTTTCCACTTACAAGAGGAAAAATAATAGAAATCAATGAGTTTTTTAGGAAAATAAACATAAACTATCAAAAAATAAGCTCAAAAGATAGCCTAAAATAATAATTTTTAGGCTTATCAACCACCACAAACTTTAAACTTTTATAGTTCCTTTGAAATTAAAAAGAATTTTAACTTTAACATCATCTTTCTTTTGTAACATGATTATGAATTCCTCGTAGATTGTAGCATATTAATTCAAAATTAACTTCAAAGTACCATGCCATTTAGACACCTTATTTTATGTTCAATACATTATTCCTTCCAAGAGTTTGTTTATATGACCAAAGAATGCATTTTCAATGTCATGCGTGAATAAATTTATACCAATAGAGCTTATAAATATGTTTATGAATTTCATATGCAAGACATAAATAAGCAATCTCTATTAATGTAAACCGATGCATTACTTTGAATCACTAGGCCTTTATTTTTAATGTAAAGGCTAAAGGGTAATGTGTTTAAAAGAAAGAAAAGGGTAAGGAAAATAAACAAAGCTTAAACCAATTTGCAAAGAAATGGGTAAGGAAAAGAAACAAAGCTTAAACCAATTTGCAATGAATATAAACCTAATGTTGACTTCTTTCTTTCTATACAAAAATTATTTTCTTCTTTCCTCCCTTTCAACTTCACAAAAATAATAAAACTTATCCCTATCTTTTAATATATATATTTTTTTAAATATATTATTCCTATGCTTTCTCTAACATATATATTTTAACTTTTAACATACAAAAGCACATATATTCTTGGCCATAGGTCACACTAACCACCCTAAACTTGTTTGTAACAATCACCACCATTGTCATGCTTTTAAATTTATATTCATATCAATCAATTTAAGCTTTCTATAAAAGATGAATAAGGTAGGAAAAATATATAAGTTATGCTCATAAGGGTAGACAATTTTAGGTATAGTAAACAACGAGGCTCTAATATGCATCCAAGTGCATCCTAAAAGCTCAAATAGTTACTAAAGATGTATAATAATCATAAATAAGGTAGGCTTGAAAGACTCAAACTAAAAAAAAAGAGGCCTAAAATCACTTTCTTAGTAATGCATTATCCTAGAATTTCACCTTGAGTGTCAATCATGCAAGTTCAAAAATTCAATGAAATTTATGCACTCAATTTTGTGTAACCCTTTCTTCAAAAGAATCTAAATCATGCAATTTTTGACTAAAAAAATGGAACTAAACTAACATGCAAAAATTAACAACTAGATAATTTAAGATTTTTGATCTTGATAAGTTTTCAATTCGTCACTTGAAGGCTTGGAAATTGATCTCTACACAAGGTTTGCATCCACACCTTATGGTTATTCACCAAAGAACATGCATCAATGCACCTAGATGATACACAATGCACAAATTAGCGCAGTTTATTTAAATTTTCAGCAAGCTTCACACTTGCTTCTAACTCTAAAATTAAATTATTTTTTTCACTCAAGAAATTATAAACCAAAACCAAAAAGACACAAAACATCAAAGCAAAATGTTAAAAATTGAGAAATACCCCTTTAAAGAGCACCAAACTCTAAAGCTCCCTCCAAGGTTCTTCTTGAAAAGTTTTTCTTTTTTTCATCACTTTTTGGCTTGATTTCTTGGATATAAATGCTTATTGACCTACAAAGATAAAAACAAAATAGCAAGTAAAAATTTAACAAACATAAACTAAAAACTAAAAGACATGAAAATTAAAAATTTCTTGGGGTGCCTCCCAAAAGCGCTTGTTTAAAGTCATTAGCTTGACTCCTTTTCTTTTCACTCGGGCTCCTCCAAATTAGCTAAGGTCTTGTTTCCTTCATTCCTTGATGTATCGAGGTACATGTTTAAAGATAAAGTTTAACTTCCATTTTTTTTTTTTGGTGAAAGTTTAACTTCCATTAGTGATAGTAGGAACTTCCTTAGACATATCCATGTTGGGCTTGCAAGTGACTCGGAAAGGTCTTCCTAGTATGAGCAATTCTCCATCATCCTTTACTCCTTTCATTACTATAAAATCTATAGGAAAAGCTCCATCATCAATTTGCACAATAATATTTTTCATCATCCAAGAGGTGAGGTGAAAATGTTATCATTTACTCATTTTTCATAATCTCATGGTTCCAATTTTTTCATTTGATTAAACTTTAGTCGAAAAAAACAAGAATAAGTCATAGTGTTAAAAGCGACACCACTATCAAGTAAACATTTATCATAAAAAAAACATCATTAATACTACTCTTCAGGAGAAATGGACCACAATTTTCTAGCTTCCTAAGTATTTTTTTTACCTTTTCTTTTTTTCTTTTTTCCTTCTCAAATTACTTTTCAAAATTTCTCTTTCGTATCATATACTCCTCAAATCTCTCAATCTTTTTATTTTCTTTTTCTTTCCTTTCTTCTTCTAAAAACCTATCAATTTTTTTTATCAATATTTCTATCTAGTTCTTCCTCATTTTCTTTCTCATTCTCATCTTCTAAATCTATCACTATTTGTTCTTCTTCTTTTATTTTTCCTCTTTTTTCTATACTCTCTTTCCAATTTCCATTGTGATTCTTCAAAAGGTCTTTTTCCCACTTCTAAGCATAGCAACCATGACTTCTTTAACCTTTGGATCTAAGGATTTACATTTTTACATATAAAAGACCTCATTTTTCTTGCCCCACTCACTCTCGAAGTAAGCTTACCTTTCTATACATAAAATTTTGGTCATACTTTGGGCAAGAAAAGTTCTTCCTAATATTAAAGTACCTCTTCCTCTTTGGTGTCTATAACAACAAAGTCCAAATGAAATTTAAACATGCCTACTTCAAGTATGAGATTTTTCATAATTCCTATATGCTTTATGGTAGTATGGTTGGCCATGAGAATTCTTATGGTGGTTGGCTTTATATGTTCATTAGAAAAACCTATTATTTTGCACACATTGCATGAAATCACATTAGTAAAAGCACTCAAATGACATAAAACATTAGACATACTAAAACCATTAAGTTTACAAGGTATAGAGAAACTCTCATTATCCTTGTTTATCTTCCTCGTAAATTCTTCTAGGATTTGTGCTTGTTTCTTATTTATTTCTTCTCTCAAATAAAGAGGTATGCACTTCATTTCATTTCTCACTATTTCCACATGAATCTCAGCCTCCTTGGCTTCATGGTCATTAGAATTTTTTTCCTTTCCTTCCTTGGTATGCACGGGTTTAAACTCCTCTATGGCTTTAGTTTTTTCTTGCTTCTCCTCAATGGTTTTGACTTTTTCCTCATTTTTAGTTACCTGCACCATGTGAACTTACTCTCTAGGGTTTGTCTCAGTTTGGATTGGCAAATTTCCTTGAGCTCGATCAAATTGATTTGTTAATTACCCAATTTGTGTCTCAAGTCCTTTAATGGTTGAATTTTGATTTTGAGACCCTAGTCTTGTTTCCTGCATAAAAGAATTTTGAACATTTAGTAAGTTAGCCAAAGCATCTTCAATCCTAGAGATCATATTTTCTTACCATTATTAGAATTAAAATTATTAGAAGTAGAAGGATTAGAAAACAGGGGTTTTTTGAGTGGATATTCGCGGCATCCTTGATGGTTTTGGCTTTGAAATCAATTTCCTTGCTTTTGTTAGCTTCTTTGATTGTTCCCATTATCACTCAATGAGAAATTAGGATGATTCCTCCATCCTAGATTGTATGTAGTGGAACAAAGATTCCTTTTGTTGATTGCAGCCAAATAAATTACCTACAAAATTAACTTCATTAGCATTATCACTTTTATTTTGGCAATCAATCTCACAATGCTCCAAACTGTGCTCTTCACTACCACATTTAATACAAAAAATATTAGACATGATAGGTTTTACTCCTTTTTTCTCAAAATTTTGGTCCATGGATTTCATTACTATTGAAACAATACTATTGCTCAAGGCTTCCACTTCCATTGATATGTGCTCATGGACATGTCTTCAATTAAATCATATGTCTTTTGTGCTTCATTTTTCATAATTGCTCCCCTACAGCTGCATCAAACATATGTTTAGTGATAAACTCAAGACCATTATAAAATTTTGTATATGTATCAAAAGTCGGAACCCATGGTATGGACACTTCCTAAAAAGGTCTTTGAATCTCTCCCATGACTTTTAAAGAGTCTCTTGGTACTATTTGGTAGAAGCTACAAATTTCTTTCTTCATCTTGGCAGGAAGGAAAAATTTATTTAAGAATTTTGCCACCATTTCCTCCTAAGTAGTTATTCATCCTGCATGCAAGGAAAAGTTTAAGTCTAAGGGCATCAATAAAATTTACACATCATTAGAAACACCATTATATTTACACATCTCACAAACATCAATAAAATTAGAAATATGCTCATTAAGGTCGAGATACACCATGAAAATTTATATTAGCAAGCAATGAAATAGTATATAACTTAATTTCGATATTGTTTGCTTGAATTGGTGACCTCCTTATGCAAGATTGATCTCCAACTCTTCTATGGGTGGCATAGTCCTAAATAGGTCTCTCATCTTGAGCTTGCTCCTCATCATTCCTCGGTTGGTTTTTCATCTCTCCTTGGTTGTTTGATTCGACCTCTCTTTGTTTCCTACTTCTTTCTCTTGACGTTCTCTCTATCTTAGAATCTAAATTAATTGTAGCACGTCATCTTGTGCTCATAAGAAACCTACTAAATTAAACAAAATAGCCTAACTCAAACAAATAAAGTAAAAATGTAAAACAAACTAAGAAAATGATGAAAAATAGTGAAAAATAAAAACTGGACAGCAACTAAAACAGAGCAAAACTAATGCAAAAATTGAAAATTTAGAACAAAATAAAATGCAAATGCAAGTAGTGTCATTCTTAGAACAAAACTAATTAATGTAATGTCAAATGGATGAGAAAAATTAATTTTAAAAGCCTATAAACAACCTAAAGCTATAATTAAATAAAAAATTTAAACAAAAACTGAAAAATTGCAATTAACTTACTGTTTTGTTTACTTAAGATGTATGTAACTCAAAATAGTAGCTAAATGACAAATAAAATAAAGTTAGACACTCTAAATATAATGAAACTAAACTAATAATACAATAAAAATTGAAAATCAAACATTAAAAACCAAAAAACTGAAAAGAAAAAAACAAATTTTAGTATATTTTAAAATTTTTGACAAACTAGAAGCACTATAAATAATGCTAAGCAAAATCTGAAACAAATTATAAATGTTCCTCAATATGTCAGATTGAAGTAAGAAAAAGTAAAAAAAATTAAATAAAATATCTAGCTATCTAAAAGTTAAACACAACAAAACTAAACTGATATTTTTTTTTAGTTTTTGAAACTGAAAATTTAAGACTCTAAAAACATTAAAAATAAATCTCAAAAAAAATCTAGAAAAATTTATGAATGTAGATGAATTAGGGACTCATAGAAGAAAATAAATTCAAATAAAATCTCTAATGGCTCAACACTTAATTCAAACAAAACTGGACAGATTTGACAAAATCTGAAAATAAAGATAAATATAAGCAAACTAATTTTTTTTTTTACATTGAATCTAAACAACTAAATTAAATTAAGACTCATAAAATAGCAGCAAACACAATTAAAACAATAGAAAAAAAAAATATTCATTTATAAATGTTCATCAATATGTCAGATCGAAGCAAGAAAAAGAAAAAATTAAACAAAATATCCAGCTATCTAAAAGTTAAACACAACAAAACTAAACTGATATATTTTTTAGTTTTTGAAACTGAAAATTTAAGACTCTAAAAACATTAAAAATAAATCTCAAAAAAAATCTAGAAAAATTTATGAATGTAGATGAATTAGGGACTCATAGAAGAAAATAAATTCAAATAAAATCTCTAATGGCTCAACACTTAATTCAAACAAAACTGGACAGATTTGACAAAATCTGAAAATAAAGATAAATATAAGCAAACTAATTTTTTTTTTTTACATTGAATCTAAGCAACTANGAAAGAAAGAAATTAATAGTAAGAAAACATAAAAAAGAAGAAAAAAAAAAAAAAAAAAAAAAAAAAAAAAAAAAAAAAAAAAAAAAACATTCATTTATAAATGTTCATCAATATGTCAGATCGAAGCAAGAAAAAGAAAAAATTAAACAAAATATCCAGCTATCTAAAAGTTAAACACAACAAAACTGAACTGATTTTTTTCTTTTTAATTTTTGAAACTGAAAATTTAAGACTCTAAAAACATCGAAAATAAATTCAAATAAAATCTCTAAATGACTCAAAACTTAATTCAAACAAAACTGGAAAGATTTGACAAATATTGAAAATAAAGATAAATAGAAGCAAACTAATTTCTTTTTCATTGAATCTAAACAACTAAATGAAATTAAGACTCACAAAATAGCAGCAAACCTAATTAAAATAAGAGAAAACACACAAAACAAAACTCACTAAAAACAAAAAATTAAAAAGGAATAGCAAACTTATCTATTTTTGCCTTGATTTGATGATGATTTTTTTACTTCAAATCCAGCAGTTCAAAAATCTTCTATGACTGACAAAATAAGATCAAAAACAACAAAAGATAAAGCAAAATATAAAACAAAAAGTTAGCCTAATTTTTTTATTTTTCTGAATTTTTTTTTATTTTAGATTAGACAATAAAGTAATAAACAAAGTAAATAACAATGAAAATAAAATTGCTTAAAGTACCATTAAACCTAGTTCCTCTAATACTAAGAAAACCTTAATCCCCGGCAACGGCGCCAAAAACTTGATTGTGTGTGTTTGTGCTCACAATTATTTTCACAGGTATACGAATCACACCAAGTAATAAAGTGAATATTGTGTGATCAATATGAGGATGTTGAACCCACAAGGATTAGTTCCTAATTACTTGAAAATTTAATTTTGGTTGATATTTAAGCGACCAATTGATTTGTGAATTAAAAAGAACAATTGCAATAAAAATAAAATGCTGAAGAATTAAAAGGCAATAAAAATAAAGTGTAGTAAAAAATTGCTTGAAAGTAAATTGCATAAAAATTAAATTGCTTAAAACTAAACTACATAAAATTAAAATTTCAATAAAAAAATAGACCAAGGAATTAAACTTGCAAGGAATTTAAATGATAAGAAAAGTAAATTGCAAGGAATTAAATTGCTTGAAATTATAAAGGTAGAGATCTTGTGTTTAACGACACTAGAACGTTTGCAAACACAAGAACCAATGGTAGTTTATACTAGATATCATGAAAAAAAAATAGCACAAGTAGATTTAATGTAAAGGGAGGAGAAATTATTTTTATAATAAAAACCAAGGTTTTTACGTAAGAAAATACATTAAATCTTATGGAAACAAAATAAAAACAAAATAGAAACAAAAGAAAATTTTCCTTGTGCATAGGTTGTTGAAGGCTTGTTTAATGGTTGATGGAGGATGTGATTTGATGGAAAAGTGGCTAGGGTTTTGGGTCTAGGATTAATAGAGGCAAAATGGATAAAGATGGAGATGAAAACACAAGGGAAATTCTTTTTGAGGGGTTGTAGCAATGGTGATGGAGGCTAGGGTTAATGGTGGCTATGGTATTTTGTGAGTTATGGAGAAGAAAATAAAAATAAAAAACGAAGGCAAGGTGAGAAAGGGGGTGTGAGGCAAATAGAGGAAGAGAAGAGAAGAGAGTGTTGTCTCCAAAGCTTTGAGAAATCCAACGAATGTAGCTGTCCAAGGGTGCTCAGCCACGGGGTATAAATAAGAGATTTTGAGCTTGATCAAATATGGAAGGTAGGGTTGAGACATAGGAGAGAAAATAGGTGTAACTTGGAGTCTTCATTGGGTATTCTTCCTTGTGTTGGCCAAAAATTAGAGAAGGATTTGGATCAATTTTGTTTGCAATATACAATTGATGCAAAGGTGACCAAATTTTAAAATTTTCATGCATCAATGAATTTACTTGGTGATCAAGAAAGGTATATGTGGTTTCCTGTAAGACCACATTCATGCCCTAGCCAAATTCCCCTATGCATGGTGCATGAAAATTATTTTTTCTCATTTCTGTCCACGTTTAGCTTGACCTTGGCTAATTATGGTAACTTTGAGGGTGTTCCACATCTGTGTTGATGATGTGGCACACCACTTTCCTTATTTGGATCTATGATAATGTGGCACTTAATTACTTGGCATGACTAATTTTGGTGTGCAAAGTCCATTTCTACCCTCAGAATTGCTTGAATTTACACTTTTGATGGTCTTTGTGAATCTATATATGAAAAGTTCTAAATATGGAATGTTTTGACTTAAAAATCCAAAAATATAAATTTCACGCTCTAACTTGCTTTTACTTCTCTTTCCCATTCTAACATCATTTGCAATATTTGAATACTAAAAAACATAAAAATTATGAAATCGCAAATCACATCCAACTTAGTGAATTTCCAAAATTCATAAAATCATTTATCATTAAATCATTGATTCATGCATAAATAATAAATCATGTAAGCATATTTAATCATATGTATAACTTAACAACAATTAAATTCATAAATAGTATAAAAATCAAATCATCAATCAAGAGTTATGCAATTGCCCAAATGATATTTTTAAAATGAAGTTGTACTAATAGATAGCTATGTGATCCTAATAGATCTCCAAATAAGCTCTCGATACAGCTCGGGTGCCGAGAAAAATTCATTAAAAATTACCAAAAATTATGCGATGATCCAAGTGAGTTCCTTAGGTCTCTAATTAGGCTAAAAACTCATTAATTATCAAAATTACTCATTAAATTTGATAATTACAAAATTGACCATATTAGTTAATTATCCAAAATTTAGGCTTCTTGGTTTCTTCACAATTACTCGAAATTGAACCATGAGCCTCCTAAGACTTCTAGCAACTTAATTGAACCATCAATTTCAATTTTATTCTTAGGGACCATCCAATTTCAATCTGCAAGATCGAATTTAGGCTTTTATACAATACTAATCCAATTACTACAATTTCTATTCCCAAAAAAAATTAAGAGGAGAGTAGTGAGAGATTACGCTCAATTGCACAGTTTGACATCATTGAGTGCCAGAATTGTGACAAAAAAAATGTTGGGTTTGGCTAAATTTGCGTTTCCATGAAATTTTTAAAATTGAATCAAATTGTCGATGCCGAAGGCTTGCCCATAAGCCAAGGAACATGTTGGACCAGTGGAAAGTACTCACTCGCTACTAGTGAGCTCAATGGACTCCATGAAAGTTTCTCGGCAAGGAAGACTTTGATTTGGTGATTTTTGGCATAGATCTAGGAGAAGGCCACATGGGCTAGACTCACCGACAGGAGATGAAGCTTTTGGTGGAGGTGGTATCCCTCTATTCTTCACCAATGATGGTGGTAGAAGATGGTGTTCAAACAACATCGCAGAGGCTATGGGAGGCACATGCAAAGGGTAAGGCGTTCGTCGTAGCTCGATCAGCTGTAGATGGGGTCGTTGGGGTGACCAGGTGCCAATGGTGGTTGTGCCGTGCCATTCACTGACGTTAGATGAGGGTCTAGACAAAGGTGGTTCTGCCAACATTGAGTTCACTTTTTACTTGCCTATGTTATTTTTCTAGGAACAAGGTTGGTGCCAATTGTAGCTCAATGCAAGAGCTTTTCAACAGTACCAACAGCATTGGTTAACTCGCCGGAATAAGTGAGATACGAGTGGTTGAAGGTGGCTTGGTGGAAAGGAGGCTAAAATGCTTCCGAACTCAAATTTGAAAATGGCAGCAATGGGTTTTCAGTCTGGTTGCCTCAAGATATGCACCAATATATCCTATTTATAGAAACAATCATGTGCTAGCAGTCCTATTACTTGTAAATATTAATTTTGAGCTTAAACGCACATAAAATAACGACATTTTATATGAGAAAGCTACTTAAATTCACAACATGCATAAATAATATTATTTCATGCGATTAAATACACATAAATTAAAATATATGTAGTTACATCTATGGTAAATTAACTTCAACACAATATTTATGTAAATTTCACAGCATAAACATTATATGAAAAGAAATACGTGATAGATAATGATATACAAGAAAGAAGATCGAAAAGGGTGTTGTATTTTCATCTCATTTGCTCAATAAGAGTGTAAAACCTTGTAGAGATTTTAATTACTTTGTGCAAAATAGAGATATTAAGCTTAAGCATTGATGTGGTGATCAATGATCTTGCAAGTGTACAAATCATATCAAGTAATAAAGTGAATATTGCATGAGCGATATTGGATGTCAAATCCACAAGGATTAGTTCCTAATTACTAAAAAAATTAATTTAATTGTGCTATTTAAGAAAACAATTAAAATTGAGATTTGAATACGGTAAATTGTAATAAAACAAAGGTGCTGTAAAATTATATTGCAATAAAATTTAAGTGCAAAAAATTAAATTACTTGAATTAAAATTGCAAGAAAGTAAATTGCATTACAGTAAAGTGCATAAAATTAAATGTTAAGAAATTAAATGACAAGGGAATTGAAATAATAAGGAAAATTAAATTGCAAGAAATTAAAAAAGAAGTATTTTTGTACTCCACAACACAAGAGAGTTGCAAACACAAAAATAAAATGTTTATACTAAAGTTCATGGAGAAAACAAATAAAATAAAATATTTCTTATAAAAAAGATTAGAGAAACTCATGAATCAATAAAAACCAAAGTGATTATTCAAGTATCAATCCAAAAATTCAAAAGAAACTTGTAGAAAGAAACGAAACATAAAAAAGAAATCTCCTTGTGCTTAAATATGTTGAAGGCTTGTCCAAAGAGTATCAGTGGAAGATGGGATTAAAGGTGGCGTGACTAGGGTTGTGGTTCGTGATCTATATATGGAGACTAAGGATGATGAAGATGGTGATGGTGATGGTGCAAACACACAAACAAAATTGAGAGGAACAGGTTCGGAAATGGTGAGAAATAGTAAGGGATGGTTGTCGGTAATAATGGTGATCTAGGGTTTGTGTATGTGTCTTAAGGTTTTATGAGAAACAATGATAGAATGGTGTTTGGGAGAGAAAAATCAATGGGAAGATTTTATTAGGGTAGTCGATCAAAAAAGAGCAAGAAAAGAATAGAAGAATGGTGTGTCAAGGCTTTGAGAAAAGTCGTAGGTGTGTGTCCCTAGGATGACTAGCCATAGTGTAGTATTTTATAGAGTTTTGGGCAAAAATGATGTCACATATGGAAAGTAAGGAGTGTAGTATTTTATAGAGTTTTGGGCAAAAATGATGTCACATATGGAAAGTAAGGCAAAAATGGTTCATGTGGCTAGGTTGGGTGGCATTGATGTTGTGTGAGGGTGTGTGGCTACTTTTTGACGTCTCTTACCCTTGTACGGTTGGATTATATGATGCAAAACCCTTGAAGATGACTTTGTGCTTGGTCAACCAATCCATACCGAGAATCACATCCACATCGTACAAATCCAAGAGAATCAAATCGGCCGTCATAAATTGATCTCAGACACATAACAAACTTCCCTTAAGCATCTGGCTGGGCCATAGGGATTCTCCCGCAATAGTAAAAACTTCCAAGCGGCTTTCCAAAGGAATAGCTGTCATTCCCAAACGAGCTACAACTCCTCGGGACACAAATGAGTGTGTTGCCCCCGAGTCTACTACGTCTTGGCATCGCTAGTGAAACACTTTGATCAAGGAATAGGGTGCACTAAATGAGATAGATAGGAAATATAAATAATACAAGTCAAAGAGTAAACAGAATAAAAGAAACAGAGTGTATTACATAAACAAGAAGCAATAGCGGAAGTCGAGTGCGAATGTGATGCCGACAGTAGCTCACGAGAACCTACAACTATGACCTAGGGAACGAGGTTAAAAATACAAAACGTGAGATATAAATATCTCTGTGACTGCTCCTAGATAACTACAAAATATAAACGGCAAGTAAAATTCTTTATTCTCAAACCTCACGTCACTTTTTGAGCAATTCCCCGTTTTGAAAATAATTTCACAAAACCCTTGGTTTTATCCCCAAAATCATTAAACCATTATAATACGGTTTAGGGGCGAAAACGTAATTTAAAATGATCATTGAAATCACGTATCAATCACTAGAACCATAAATGCAATCTCAACAAAAAAACATTTAAATTTATTTGTATACATGTTTTTCTATATAAAACGGCAAGTAGAAACATTTGTTAAACTCAAAACCGATCTACAATCATAAAATGTCAAGTAGATGGGCCACAACCCGTAAAATCAAATACCATGGACTCCAACCCATAAATTCAAAACCAACAATCTAAAACCATAAATCAGCAGTCATGTATCAAAATCGGTACCACATTCGAGTATCGTGCCGTATGACCCTCAGCGTCTTAATGGCATCACAAGCGGGGAGAGGGGAATAACTCATCACAACGAACCGACGTCCCAAATACGTCGTGGCAGGATCCTCATCATCTCTCTCCTGACACGTGTCCGCAGCAAAGGATGGCATATTAAAATAATAATAATAGTGCGCATAATAATCATACATCTCAATCAACATCTCGATACTGTGTAGTACTCCTAAAAATCATTTCTAAAATCATTCATCACCGAATATCATCAATTTTTCAAATCTTTTTATTTTTAAACAATTTTCCAAAATCTTCTATTTTGAAAAATTTTACGAAAACAATCAAATATTTTGAATATCAGAAAATTGCCCCAAAAATTTCTTAAATTCCACAAAAGCCACAATTTTTCTATGAAATTACCATTTTCTACAAACTTGAGAAAATATCCAAAATTTCATAAATCACCAATAACCATTTAAAAACAAAAATTTCATATTTATCCCAAATAAATATGAGTTCCATTAAAATCACAAAAGCATAGATAGTCTTAAATCATCAACATTTAAATCAGCATATATAATATATTTAATAAGCATAATTTAAAAGCACAAAAAATTCAATCAAAACAAATCATACGTGATTAAATCATAATAATATATAATTCCAAAATGTTTAGAAAATAAATGCACTCACATATTCGAAGCGTGCTCCTACTGGATCTCCGGTCCAGCCCCGGTCATGCATGAACACCTAAAAGAAATATAAATTTCTGGAAAAAATCTTTTAAATTCAGAAAATTAACCAAAAGGCTCATAGATCCTCTAAGTCTCCAATTACAAGATTACACTAATTACTAAGATTGCCCAACATTTTCAGTAATTACAAAAATGCTCCAATATTTTCAGAAATTACGAAAATGTCCCAAATTGGCAAAAATCCCTAAAATACATGGATTTTCCCGTTTCAAGTCCAATTTCAGAAAACTTTATACCAAAATGAAATTGAAGATGCAAGGAACAAGAATCTACCTTCAATTTGAAGATTCGTTGCAGTTAATGATCGAAATCGGTCCCGGAAGATCGGACCTCGACCGGAATTGGGCATTTTCAAATCTGACCAAAATTGGATCAAATTAACGATACAGAAAGCTTTCCCATGACCCAAGGAATGTGTTGGGATGGGTGGTGAGCACCCACATGTCACCGGTAGCCTCACCGGAAAGGATGAAGTTCCGGCCAAAGATTGAGTCCGTCGGGGGTGTTAACGGCGGAGGAGGCAGGAAGTAAACCTTGGGTTAGCTTCACCAACACGAATGGAAGCTTTCTGGATGGGTGGTGCACCACCACTCGCCGGCGGTGGGGCAAAACAGCGACGGCGTGTGAGCACGGCTCGCAGCTGGTTGGGGAGGCACGGGCGCGTTAGCACGCCATACAATTTAATAGTTTGATGCAACCACATGTCATGCCACAGTACGGCTTCTTCTTCATCTTTTCAGTTGTTGGCAAGATAATGACCATCAGATAATCTAATTAACTTGTCGACCAATAAGTGGTTAAAATCTGATCAGCTTTGCAGATGTTAAAACTGTAGACCTTCTCCAATTTAACCTGATTCTTTTCCGTGTCCATCACAAGCTGAGGAACTTTCTGACCCTTTGTCAACTTGGCAAGAGCTTTCCTAACGTATGGACAAGTGGCTATTACCTCTGCCGTGTCCATTACCTCTGGATGAGTTCTTCTTCTGATACTACTCATTCAAGATGCCTTTATATCGAATGGCTCCTAAGACCAACTCGAACTAATCATGGAACTCATTTCCCTTGAACTTTTTTGGAGCTTGTAACTTAATCATTCTTTTTTCTGACTCAAGGAACTCCATCTTCAGTATGCCCATATGACATTTGTTCTTCGCCTTCTTGAAACAAGTAATGAATTTCTACACTGATTCTCTGTCCATATGTCGCAGTCATTATAAGTCGACCATGGAGATCTCCGACTCAATTATGTGGAACTTTTGCTCCAAGTTTTACTAGCTGTGGATTGAATTTGGCTACAAGTTGATATACCATGTGAAATCCGAATATGCCAATAGTTATAGCTTCAGAAAATCACTGGTCGTTGTTTCTCTGCATTGGATAGTGAAGGGACCTATGTGCTCCACGATGGATTGATTATCTTCACCACAAAATAGGGTAAAATCAGGAAACATAAATCCCCTAAAATATTTGATTCATTCAACAACGTGGAGGTAAGAACCCCTATAAAATGGGTGCCTAATTCTTCTAAGCAAGATCCATCATCTCTTTGGTAATGGTGACGACCTCTTTGTCCATGCCTTGGTTGTTGTTCATCCAGGTGTGTCCTTTCTTTCATACTAGGTCGTGGAAGTCGGCTTGATATTATTGAGCTTCATAGTGGACACCATTTTTCAAACTCTATCGAAAGTGCTCAACTTGCCCCAACCATGTATTTGATTTTGATCTAGCAAGTAGAGATATAGCTGGACGTCCGCTCTCCTTCATATACATTGGGTACAATATGGAAAGAGTGCATCATCTGTTCTTCATGACCATCTCTCACGTTTTAGCCTTGGTTATCATCATGTCTTCTGGTCTAAACATGGTTCCTAGCCAATGGGGCAATGTTAGGTTGGACTTGTTATTTCAGTATGACCATCCTTGCTTCATTTTAATGAGACTTGGCCTAAAAGGTCGGCGCTCAATCTTCGACGTGTTACCATCGGGTGTGCCCTAAAAGGCCTATATGTGTTATTCAATCTGACCATTAGTCAGTCTTGCACCATTCAAAGAGGCTTCAGTCATCTGCATCTGTTGGCACAGCAACTCCATGATGCTTTGCAAAATTTGTTTATGGTTCTTCTAGTATGTTTCCATCTTTCGGTGATTCTCCCTCAGCTCTTGGGATAGTCTATGAATCGACTCTTTGGTGAAGCAAATTCTAACAAGAATTAATTAAATAGTTTATATTGCAGTTGTGTGTTGATCAGGATCTTTGTCAACGTTGATGAGTTTCTATTTATAAGTGAAAAGCTTCCCAAGATGCTTGTTGTGCTTCCAATATGGGACTAGTGTCAACTCCATTCTCTATGCTATCCATTTATGCTTATTACAATTCCAATGCATTCTCATTTCCAAGTAATGTGGGATAATTGCATTTTATTCACCTTCAAAATAATATTTTAATAAATTAAAACATCATTTGAAAAATTAATATATATATATATATATATATTACAAGTACAGGAGGATTGAAGCAGAAGATGAAATAGGAGTAATGACATACTAGGGGGAGAAAGGCGTGCGCATGAGAGAGAGCATGGACTTTTATTTTTATTTTTAGTTTTAGAAAACATTATAAAAAAATTATTTTAAACATTTGACATGGCATTATGAGGTGGTCAGCCACATAAGATGCCAAGTTATTTGAGTTAAAAATGTAGTCAAGTATTTAGGGTGTGTATTATTATTGTTAACTTACATATGATTCGATATTATTAATACATTCATATTTATATTTAAAAAGATATTCAAAAGTACAGTACATTGAATACAATATGAAAATTAATAACAATATTAAAACAACTCATATCTACATTTTTCTACCCTCGTGCCTATTCCAATAAGCAATTAAAGAATTTTATTTATTAAAACAAAATATAAAAAATTATAACTTACGGTGCAGTAAAAAAGTGAAAAAATAAATAAAAAATAAATATATCCATGCTATGCTTGTGAAGGTCAGCATTTCAGGGTCCCTTGGTGTTATAGTCTCTAAAGGATAACCATCAACAAACACTTGATATTAAATCCAATTCAATTTTTTAAGTTTTAAAATTATGACTAACACCTTTGCAATGGATTTGGATAAAATTATTTTGAGCCGTGTGAATGAATAGTTAATAAAAGAAGAAAATAATAACTATTTAAAACTTAAAAATAAATTGATTACATTTTTAAAATTAGAGAAATTAAATTGTACTTAAGTCAAAATTTTGGATGAGTGGATGAAATTAAACCCTTAGATTATAAAAAGATTATAAAATACAATCTATTTCTATTTACTAAAAAGTTATGTGAGGTTTAACTTTGAAATAAGTTGGAGTTTAGACAAATCTTACAAAGATTTTATTTTTTCTTTGGTGGCAGTATTTAAGTCCAATCCATAGTTCAAAACTCGGTATATGACAAAAATATTGAAGATTCCAAAACATAAAAACATAAAGAAAATTTTATAATTATTATATTTCATCAATTTCACTGTATATAAAAGGGAAAAATATTAAATGGATAGAGCGGAACTAGGATTGTATAGGTGGAGAGGCTGGAATTTACATATAACTTTTCACATAAAATTACACTACAACGAAAACGCTAATAGGTGACGCAAAAACAGCGTCGCAAATTGTAAACAACAACGTAAATTATTGTGTCACATAATCGACTATCGCTTAAAACGTAAAACTTTTGCGACAGACAATATGTGTCGTGAATATGAAAAACAGCGATGCATAAACATCATTGCAGTTATCTATTTTTTGAGATACGAATGTCTTGCGAATAACGAAACAATTGGCGAAGCATTTCATCGTGAAAAAACTTTTGCGACAGACGCATGCGTCGCCAATTTAGGTTCATTTCGCAACAAAATTTTGTAGCGAATAAAACCACAATTGGTGAAGCATGCGTCGCCAATTGTCCCCACAATTGGCGATGCATGAATCGCCAATTGTGGCGTTTTTCGGGATGAAATTTCGTCGCGAAATAATCCACTATTGGCAATGCATGCATCTCCATTTGTCCTTTTTCGCCACCATTATTTGTTGCTAATACCACTATTTGGCGACAAAATTCGTCGCTATTTATTTAAGCCATTTTTTTAAAACCACAGCAAATCCCTATATAAGACGTCACTGAATAATTCAAATTTAATTGTAGTGACAAATTAAATGATTTTTTTAATTTATATTTTTTTAGTTTAAATTAAATTAAAAGAAATTAATTTACAATTATAATTTAGCGTCTGAATAAATCGATCATACAGTAAAATCTCATTTGAATATTTTATAAAATTAATTTAAATGTATAAATATTATTAATTAAAATTAAACAAAGTTAAATTTCATTAACATTTATAAAATAATGAATGATTTATTGCAAATGATTAATTTAGTAAAAATGAGAATCGATTACAAATAAAAGATACAAATTAGAAAAAAATGCAAATATATAAAAATAATGCTAACAACAAAATTACAAACAGTTATATCTTTCCATAAATACACTAATTAAATGCGACATTATTTTTTGTCGCCTAAAAGTATATGTATAAACTAAAATACAATATCTTACATTGATGTTAGAAATGGGAGCAAAGTAGCTGTCCATTCTGCTCTAAAATTATCTACATACTGTTGGGTCTAAACAACATCCTAAAACTGCACATATAGACTAAACACGTATTTCAAATAAATATCAACTAATAATTATCAATTCTTATTTAGTATAAAAATGTTAGTAATTATTACCATCTTTGCTAAATTTTCTCGAATAACATTATTTACTATGATGTCCCACATGGTCATTATCACATAATACTCGCATTCGGTATTTCCTGGTTGTTTTACTGACTATACAAAAATGATACAAGAATGTTAATCATTATATTAAATAGATAAGTAGTATTTTTCTCTTTATACATTTAAAGTGTATTTAGATATATGAATAAATATTAATGTATATCAATATGTAGTAAATGTACCTTTGTTTTATGCCATCTAAGATTTTCGTTCGGTTCCAAGACAAGTACATCCTATATGTACATTACGCATACATTATATATATCAATAGAAATAATATCACCAATAAATATTAATTAATAAATATTATTAATAATCATCCATATATATAGTTAATTATGCAGACTTACTTATCCAACAAACCCTTAAAGAAGGCCATACATGCACGGTTGTTCTTCGGAAGCGCATCATGAAACCGTGTGACTGCTAAGTATTGGTCAACAAAACCCAACATCCAATGGTTGCTACAAAAATATTAATTACAAACTGAAATTATGTTTGCGCATACACAATTAATAAAACTCAAATAATAGTAATATTATTATAAAATCTATAGTACCTTGACCAATACGGAAAAAATCATAGATGACCACTTAATGCTTCTTTCCATCGCATCAAAATTTTCAGTTCTCGCTTATCAGAATTTTTCCTTTCTACATTGGCAATATCATCAGGGAGCATGAAACAATACTTCCCTAATTGTTCGCCCATCAATCGGGAATGTAAATGCCTAAGTAGTGAACTATCATTTACAAGTAGCATAATTAGTTGTATGTAACCAAACTATATTAATAAAACTATGAGTAATTAATGCAATGAACTTGGAATTACATACCTTATGTAGAATAAAATGTAAGATTGTTGCAACTCTTGCATGTAACAAAAATCTAGGATAACTTTTTTCAAAATGAATATCCTTACTTCATAGCCCATAACAGCTTGTGGTAAAGAAGTTGTCCACATGTGATAAATGTCGTAAGGGTCGATCTGCCTTAACAACTCTAGTAGTGCAGGGCTAAGTTCTAATGAGCCGACATCATCAAATTCAGCATCAACATATGCCAACTTGGCCTGTTCTGGTGTAGGCCTTTAGGACCTATGTGAGTCACTTGATCAATTGGAACCACTTATTTGCCCTTTAATAATTTAATCTTCCCATATTCCTATAACCAAAATAAAATACACGTTAGTATCACAAAAAAACATAAAAATATCTATGCAAACACTTTTGAATTTTATTATGTATCATATTATATACCTCATCGGATGGCAGAATAACAAGCTGTCGAGGCCACGCCACGAATGACCCTTCTGCCTCCCTAACATATACCATGCCGAAGGGGGGTACATGTAACAACACAGTCAGATCAATCACTGCATCCACAGAGACTCTAACATTCTTTGTTCCTAATTCTACACTATTACAAACTGCACTACCAGCTATCAAAGTGCCGGTTGCCACAATGTTATCTCTTGTCCCTATTGCAAGCTCATATAGAATGTCCTGAATTTCAAATATAAGTTAGAAAATGTCAAACAATTATAATAATAATATTACAAATATATAGTAAGAAATTAATAATGGTACACATACCTCATTCTGTACAGATGTAGGATCACTAGGGAGAACTGCTGATATAGGGGGAATAAGCTGAGTTCCCAAGTCGGTGACATCGTTGACCTGAGCACTGCCGCATGAACTACTTCATGTGAGGTGTCTGCGATGGTAGGTCAAGCCTGCATGCAGTGGCGAGATCACATACATCGTCCATTACCCCTTTCTTCCAGACAACATCAAACAAACTACTTAAAACCTGCTCCATTTTGGGTCTAGAACCTTGCATCTACATCAGCTTCGTTCTTATTTTTTTTTCTGTTTCGCCACGGTGTTTTGAAATTATTATTTATCGTGAACCCTTTTCCCTTTCCTCAAAGCCGACCAGTATACTCCTCGGACCTGAAGGCTTGTGTAAGTACATCATTTGAAGGAGAGGCATCAAGAATGCCTTGAGTGACATTCTTCTTCAGAGCATTCTACAAAAAACAGTGAGTTGAAAAAAATTATAGCATGAATATTATAAAATATAATATATGACCACTAATTTGGGGTTTAAAACTCACAATGTTTTCAACAACAGACTCAACTTCCGGGTTGTCTACTCATCCATCTTTCTTGGTTCTTGCACGTATCCAAAGCTCTTCTCGCTCGATCTGTTCGGCAATGCCTCTTTCAGCTTGGTGCAAATTTAGACATATTTCTAAATGTGACCAATTTTCGATTAAAAAACTTAATCTTAATATATATAGTACGTACTAAGTCTTCCTCTAACTGCGGATATCCTTTACTGCCAAGTCGATGGGGATATTTGTTCCCTTTCCTTTTTCAGATCGATTCGCGCTTAAGCTCTGTAAATATTGACATCATATACTTTATGCTTAATTTATGTTGTATTAAGTATTTGACACATGCATAATTAAAACATATATGCAAAACAATATATTGTTTTTACCTTGAAATCTTCACCAAGCCTTTGGTTGATAAATATATCCCACTGTTCTTATGTGATAAGGTTATACTTATAAGTAGGTGGGTACCTAAAGAGATTAGGTTTTGCCCAGTATGGGGTCACATACTTCTCAAACAACCAATGCTTAAACTTCCTCCACTTCCCAGCACAATCTCTAAAAGTCTGGTCTAGTCATCCTTGACTGAATAACTCTATAACAACATCAATGTCAGTATTTAATAAATAACAAAGTAATGTATTTCGAGTTTAGGTTCTATATTCCATGGAATACCTTTATTGCTACTCATAGGATAATATTTAATGGAAATAGGTATCGTGGAACGAGTGAGTGAGCGCTCCAAGTTGTTCATCCTTACAGCTTGCTTGTTTAGGGGAGCTCCATGCTCATTGTATTGTAGCTACAACTGCTTTGCATCAGCCTCCTTTCTAAAGTCTGTTAACGTTGTAGGTCCCCGACCTTTCCGCTTAGGAATTGGAACAACACCAACAGCATCATCGGAGGATGAAGGCTCATTGGGAGGAAGAACAATATCCTCGTGTGTATCCATTAATTTGTAACACACAACACAATCACAAAAACAACATAATAAATAACTACTAACTTTAATTAAGTTTAATTAAACTTTGTGTACATTTCAAAGGACCCTAACAACACTAATGTGCATACATTGTTAAACGGTCATAATTTAAATGCGTCGCCTATTACTTATATTTTTTAATGGTCATAATGCATAGCCTATTACTTAAATTTTTGGATGGTTCTAATGCGTCGCTTATTGCTTATATTTTTGAATGGTCCTAATGCGTCGCCTAAAAAGAATATAGATTTTCCTATATATATCATCAAAGGCATAGTATGAACATAAAAATTATATGTTCACCTATAAACAAATAAAAGAATGCATATAACAGATCTGCATATTAAAAAAGACAAAATTGAATTTTAGGCACATGAGAACAAAGTCATGCCACATTGAAACAACAAAGTCATGTCCCATTGAAACAACAATAAATGTATGGATTATACATAATCTGACACCAAAGTCATGCCATATTGAAACAACAATATATATATATATATATACATATTTCTAAATTTACAATGTTCTCATGCCCCAATAGATTATACATAAATGTATAGATTATACCCTAGCCGATACCAAAGTCATGAATTTTTAACCTTTCAAGAACATAGTCATGCCTAAGTTAAAAACAACAATTAATGTATAGATTATACATAAGCCGACACCTATCATTACTAATAATAGTACTAATAAGCTCACACCTATCATTACTAATAATACTAGCATAAATGTATAAAAACAACAAAAACAACCATAAATGCATAAAAACAACTCCCTAAACAACCATAAATCTATAAAAACAAGTCCCTAAACAACCATAAATGTATCAAAATAACAATAAAAACAACCATTACTAATAATAATCACCATTATTGCAACCTAATTTCTCCATTTCAAATGCATTTATATATATATATATAAAATAATAATAATACTACTACAAACATTTTATTTCTAAATAAACGTTATAAAATAACTCACATTGAAGAGTAAGGCTCAGCGGCGATGTGTAGGAAGAAATACTCGAGGATCCGGCAGTGGTGTGTAGGAAGAAATTCCCTCGGGTCTGGCTGTGGCGTGTAGGAAGAAATATTTGAGGGACTCGGCGGCAGTGCCAAGAAAGAAATACCTGAGGATCCTTTAGCTTGGTGGAAGAAGATATATATGAGTGGAAAATTTCAGTTGCCTTTCTTGTTGATGAGTTTGAAAGGAAGACAAATGGAAAATACCCGGTTTCTAGCGTTGATGAGTTAAGAGGATGAAAATGGAAATAATTTGAAAATATCGGTGTATTTTCGAGTTTGAGGGAGGTGGGTGGAATAGTGGGGAGAAGAGTGAAAAAATAAATTTGGGTTTGTGGGAATTAATTCTGCCATTAATTTTGGGATAAGGCGACATATAGTGTCGCTAAAGGGCCATTCGCCAATTCTTTTATTTTTATTTTTTTATGTATATATATTTTTTATTTCTATAATTTATATTCTAAATTATAAAATAATAAATTTAAATATTTCTATATATCATATAAATATTATATGTAGCAATTTATATGATATAAAATATATATCATATTTATTTTAATTGCTAAGTTTATATATTTTATTATTTCATATATATAATTATATATTTATATATATAATTTATAATTTTATATAATATATTATATATATAAATATATAATTATATATATTAAACATATTAAATATTAAAATAGGTAAATATTATATATAGAAATATATAAATATATATAGAAATAGCTTTTAGCGATGCTTGGCGTCGCTAAAAGTCACTTAATGGCGATGCAAGGTTTCGCTAAAAATACTTTTAGCGACGCCTTGCACCGCTATTTTAATATATATATTTTTTTAATTTTTATTATAAATTTAAAATTATAAAATTTTATATTTAAATTTTATATTTTATTATTATATATGCTAGCAATTAAAATTATAAAATATATATCATATAAATTTTAATTGCTACATTTATTATATGATAGAAAATATATATGCTAGCAATTGAGTTTTAAAATGTATATACTAACAATTCATAAATATAAACATATATCATATAAATATTATATGCTAAATTTATTAATAAATATAAACATCTATCATTTTACTTTTAGTTGCTAAATTTATATATTTTATTATTATCTATATATAATTTATAATTTTATATTAAATACAGTAAATGAAAATTATATATATAAAACATATTAAATATTTAAATATAGAATTTAAATAATTCATATCCATATCCCTTCACAATCATCACGAACATAAACTTTTTTAGAATTTTCGTCACTATTAACATCAATGTCATCCACACAGTGAAAACGATATGCAAATAGGTTATGATCCATTGTAGTGTCTTTGTTGTCATCTTGTTCAACATCAACAAATACATCGTGTTGTGGTAGAGCTAGTACTACTGAACAACGTGGATCAAGTTGATCTTCAACGTAAAATACTTGCTGCACTTATGAGGCCATGATGAATGGATCTTATTTATGACATATCTTATTGAAGTTGACCCATGTAAAACCTAAATCAGCAGTTTTCACACCGGTACTGATGTCAACCCAATCACACATGAAAACAGTAATGCGAAAACGAACGTAATTGACATCCCAAATTTCTCTTACTTTACTATAGTAAATCATATCTGCTAAAATAGGATTGTTGTCATTTGCAGTTGCATAAGGCAGACATTGAGCGACTATCTTGACTCCACTATTTTGTGTGACACTTTTATTGTCCCTTCCCACTTTGTTGAAACAAAGCCCTTTAATGACATAACATTCATACTTGGTGCAATCCACCTCAAAGTTTCATTCACATTACAATTCGGTTGACATCGCTCGGCGTCAACCTATTAACATCATAAATTGGAAGTAATTAGCAAATTGAGGAGTAGTACATAAATTGTCCAATTTTCCACATGTAGCAAATATGATTGCACACCTTATCACACAGCCAATATATAAATGTGTAGTTGTGTTCGTCTTGAATCCATTTTGCCCTCTTTCTTCTATTTTTTTATATGCTTTTAATGCTTCCAAATGAAAACTATCAATACACAAAGAACAAAATATTAAAATCGTATTATATACCTATTATGCAATATAACATGCAATGACATTAACCCTCATACCTCTTGTACGACTCCACCTCTGAGGAATTTGAAAGAACAGTTATATAGACTTGCTCCCAAAGCTTTTGATCAATTGGTTGCATCTTTCCACCTTTAATAGGGGCACCGACATCATCATTGTCATTAAACTTTTGATATCTATCAATAGGCTTTAATAGTAGGTGGAAATTAAATTCTAGTAGGTGCAAATTAATTACCAGGCATGCGTCGTCCAAATCAGCGGCACAAAGGGTATTGGCGACCCTAACGTCGCTAAATTCACTTACGTCGATAAATTAGATGTAATTGGCGACCCTAGCGTCTCTAAATTCGCTTAGGTCGATAAATTAGATGTAATTGGTGACGCTCGAGTCACTAAATACCTAATTGTACCTATAAATATATAAATACATGTGTACCTAAACTTTATTAAAAGTACTTCAATGTTATAAATAAACTGTACCTGAACTTTATTAAAAGTACTTCAATGTTATAAATAAATTGATCGATCATTTAGCAAATATGATTTTTTGAAGGTCAATATAATTTAATTATTTTATTAAATCTTGTTTAGTGAATTAATGTAACGTTTATTGAACATATATATATATAAATGATCGTTCATTGAATAATATTAATTATATCTTAAATATTATTTATTGTTTTTTTCTTTTTTTGTCAATAAATTAAGGCTTCTGATCTATATATATATATATGCTAAAATAATATACATATATAAAAGTATTTTACATCCACTTCCTCTTACGTTTGCCTAAATTACAATTAAATCCCTGAAGTTTGCCCTAATGGCATCCCAATCCCTTCTATTAGACTTCCATCAGTTAAATTTACTCTTTCCCCTACGTGGCAAAGTAAAATATGAATATGCTCTCCACATTGAAATTTGTGACTATCTAGTTAATTTGAAATGAAAAAATGGGAAACCAAAATTTAAAAAAAAAAAAAAAAAAGAGTTTGCAACGGCTAGTAACCCCAGTTTTACATTTACACCCCCTGAAACAGAAGATGTCATTGTGGAAAGAGAGCAGGTTTAAAAATTTCTGAGTCATCAAATAATCCATCTAAGCTATATTTTTTTGCATACAGGGAAACTGCAAATATTACTCTTTTTGGACCCTTGATAATGAAGAATATACAAACGAAGATGATGCAGACAGTAAAGAAAGGCAAAGAGGATTGAATGAAAAAGCAGAAAATTATGATGTACAAAATCTCAATGCAAAGGTGCAAAAGCTGGAAAATATGCAGCAAGTGTTGAATTTTATGATGCTTGTAAATATACTACTTTTTGGCATACTAGCAGGTGTAATAATAAGTGCAATAAATATGAAATAAAATTGACTTGTTTCTATGAATATGAGAATACCATATTCTATATTAATAAAACTGTATATAATACAAAATATATTAATAAGGTGACTGTCTACAATATTGAACATGGGATATAATCCTAAGCTAGGTCAAAGGGATGCAACCCTTATATACACACTATCATGCAAGCTGTGTCTCAAAAATAAAGTGACACAACCATCAGCACCTCTGCACAATATGTACTGCTATCACCATTTATATTGAAGACTCAATTTGCATCCACTTTGTACACAAATTGTAATCTTCAATACAACAAAAGGTGTCCTAGTCCTATTACAATCCTAAATTGTATTCTTCAAAAATTAAGGAGACATAATTTCCTTACATATAATTCAAGACTGTTGTTCTTCAAACTGATTGGGTTGAGAATACCAGAGAACATGTGTTTCTCCTACTGGTTGATGTGAAGTTGAGGCTTGATGCTGTTGAGGCAGAGGTTGAGAGTGGCCTCCAGGTTCAGCCACTGATGGCTAAGTTACATGAAAATGCAATACATTAGTTGAACAATTTGTTAATGTTTAAACCAACATTAATTCCAAAAAAAACCAAATCAGCAACTTACATGTGAAGTTCTCTTCTTTTTTGGGCAAGATCTTTTGTTATGCCCAATGCCTTGGCAATAGTCACACTTCACTGCATAAGACCTTTTATGTGGGGCTGGCTCATCCTGCTCCCTCCTCCTTGCCACTTTTGGCCTACCAGGCATCCTTCTATGCAATGGGGGCTGCACTACATCAGCATTCACTTCATTCCACTCTGACTCATCAGGTATAGGGTGAATCATGCCATTATAGGTTTGTAGGTAAGTAGTTGGGATGCACATATTGGATGCGACTGACTCCCATATGGCTCACACATACCATAGCATGTTTACATGGAATCCCAGAAAGCTAACATGTTCCACACTCACATTGCTGATTGTTTAGTTTTAAAACAAGTACCCTTAAAGCATCAAAAACTTCAAACTCATCAGCACCTGCCCAAATGACCTTGATATGTCTTCCTACCTTGTTGATTTTGTTCAGTTTCAATTGAACAGCTAGTGGAATGTCTGAATTCCAAGCTTGTGCTGCATGTTCTTTTTTCCTAAATCTCCTCATTATCTTTCTTCGCACATTCTCAACTAGCTGTAGAATAGGCTTGCCCCTATGATCATTAATCATACTATTAAATGATTCTATCATGTTGTTTGTCACATGATCAGCCTTGACACTCACTTCGAAGGCATGCTTGCTCCAATGTTCAACTGGGATCTCCTGTAGCCATTCATAGGCTTCCATGGACATCTTCTTACTATCTTCCATTGTAGCATTAAAGTCCCTGATATTCGTGGACCTAGCAGCAATCCAAAACAGGTCCCTAACACTTACACCGAGAAATCTAGCTTTGAAATTGGAAAATATATGCCTATAGCAAAACCTATTCTTAGCATCTGGAAAAATCTCTTCCAATGCTTTCACTATTCATTTTTGTCTATCAGTCATGAAACTAATACTTCTAGTTTCGTGAACCATTATGTGATCATTCAACAAATTCAAAAACCAGCTCCAACTATCATGGTTTTCACTCTTACAGACACAAATAGCCAGAGGAAACAAGCTATTGTAGAAATTGCACTAAGCGACACTCCACCAAACTGCCTTCGCAAATGACATCTATCTAGCCCAATAAATGGCCTACAACCTTGTAGAAAACCATCTTTTTGAACTGGAAAACTCAAAAAAAAAACTTCTGAAAAATGGGGCTCTCTAACAACATATTCCTATGGCACTTTAGCTGGACCATTGTTCCGGGTTATTAGCCATCACAACATTCCCATACATGTGCAACTTAGCATAACTCTCAGCATGGTCACCATGCAATCTCTGCAGTGCTCTGTTCTTGGCCCTATACAATATCAACTTTAACTCCATAAGTTGTCCTCACATCAGCTTGCAGTGCTTTAACACTTAATTCAGGATCATCCTTTAGTTTACTCTCCAATTTCCTAGAAAGTCATTCACATGTCACTAATGGATTTCTAGTGAGCAAAGTGCAACAGTGTTGATCAACATATGTCTTAACTTGGAAGGTCTGGCCATCAGGCATATGGGATGCATGGATCCTCCATGGACAACCAGCAGCAGCACACACACAAGTGACCCTAGATTTTTCATTCTTCAATCGAACAATGTTGAATCCTTCTTGTAAATAGTATTCAACAAGAACATTCCTAAATTCATCAACATTAGGAAATATAAATCCAACTTCTAAATGGTGTTTCCCATATCACTCCATTTGAACTCATCATCTTCTATGTGTAAGTTGAACTCCCCATCTATATTTTGGTTTTCAACCTGATTTGCTTCAGCTTCAGCATGATTAGTTTGGGTGGTCTGATAAGGGGATGCAGGAGGTGGAGATGTAGGTTGGGTGGTCTGAGGAGGGGATGCAGGGGTGGGGATGTAGGTTGGGTGGTCTAAGGAGGGGATGCAGGGGCTGTGGTCTGATGAGAGGATGCACGAGCTCGGGATGGATGATGGGTGATCTGATGTTGGTTTAAAGATTCCATATATTCAGAATCGTATGAATCTGAATCCATTTTAGATTCTACTTCACAAGCATAATCAGAAACTACCTTCTCATCAACAGGTATGACAGCTAAAGGCTCCATATTACAGTCTATGTGGATTGTGTCTGTGTTGTTATCCCTAAACAATCTAAACATCTCTAACAAATCCCTGTCATTCTCTATAAACTATGTAACCCCCTTAGACCAAGGTAATCCAACCGTAGCTGATATTGCAGGTTTCTCTCCTAAGTTATATTTTTTTAACAATCTAAACACACAAAGCTATATTTTTCTTCATCTACCAACAATGGTTCCAATTCTTCTCCAAATATGCGAACATAAAGCTTGAACAACATTATGATTCTGAAAATGCAAACTAGTATACCCAAAAAAAAAACAAAAAAAAACAATCATAATGTATTAGTCAAAATAACCAGGTCATTCAACAGTGCAATTAAAAGAAAAAATTTGTTTTAAGTAGGTGGCGTTGTTATATACCCAAAAAAAAACAAAAAAAAACAATCATAATGTATTATTCAAAATAACCAGGTCATTCAACAGTGCAATTAAAAGAAAAAATTTGTTTTAAGTAGGTGGCGTTGTTACACCTTCAGTACAAGATTCGAGATCTCCTTAATGCCAGTAGCACGCAACTAATGGTTTCCAGCCTATATACTTAAAATAAATGTTTATTAACATGTTCCAATATTACATGAAAATATTACAGAATGATGAACAAACTCATCAATTATATACGCAAATACATGTTGATAAGAATATGTTAAAAAAAATTTGTTTTAAGTACGTGGCGTTGTTACACCTTCAGTACGAGATTCGAGATCTCCTTAATGCTAGTAGCACGTAACTAATGGTTTCCAACCTATATACTTAAAACAAATGTTTATTAACATGTTCCAATATTACATGAAAATAAAACAGAATGATGAACAAACTAATCAGTTATATACGCAAATACATGTTGATAAGAATATGTTAAAAAAAATTGTTTTAAGTGCATGGCGTTGTTACACCTTCAGTATGAGATTTGAGATCTTATTAATGTTAGTAACACAAAACTAATGGTTTCCAGCCTATATACTTAAAACAAATGTTTATTAACATGTTCCAATATTACATGAAAATAAAACAGAATGATGAACAAACTCATCAGTTCAATTGTTGTTACACACACATTAATTGAAATATAGAAGAAGGAAATGCTTGGAATCCACACACTAATCAGTTCAATCTTTAAAACAAAAGTCATTCATATCAGCTGCACAAACACACAAAAATTAGCTCATCAATGATACCCCAAACACATATCAAAGTGGCAACACATATTTGTGCTCAAAACCAGTATAAAGAGATTCATAAATATTAGCATTATCATCTCTTACTTCAATTATACCATGTAGCACATCAATGATACCCTAAACCCTAAAAAGGCAAAAAAATAAAAATAAAAATTATCGAACCCAATTTGAAATTTGGCCCCAAACTATTATCAAACCCAATTTGAAATTATATAGCAAAACCTAACTAAGGAAACCCAATTTGAAATTTAGCCCCAAAAAATAGCCCAAAAAAATATACTTCAAGACAAACATTTCCTTATAAGAGTCGGTCAAAAAAAATTAAAAAACCCTCAAAATACCTTCAAGACAAACATTCCCTTCTTTTTCAAAATTAAGGAGGCAAAATCTCATACACAAACAAAAAATAGCAAACAACATTTTTTCAGAAAATCCAAAAACTAGAAATTTAACTAAAAAAATTCGTCAAAAATATCGAAAACTAACCTTGTGTTCCTCTTGTTCCTCTGCTGTGCACATTATGAAATTCCTCTTCGGAATCTTCGATTCAGAACAACCCAAAAAAAATCCAAGTTATTAACTCAAATATTCAAAACCCTAAAAGAAAACTTCACTGTAATATTAGGAAAAAAAATTTAAAACTAACCTCGTTTTCCTCAGATTTGCTGCTACTCTAAAATTTCTCTTCGAAATCTTCAATCCAACGTAGCTAGCAAGCCCTAACAATCTATATATCCCTTGCCGATCCTTTGGAGGGAAACACTTTTGTTCTTTCCTGCCAAACAACACTATGGAAGATGGTTATGGAGAGGGAAATGGTTCGGAGAGGGAAATGGTTAAGCGAGGGAAATGACTTGGAGAAGAACATTCACGTCTATTCAAATGAGTTCAGGAAAGTCAGATGGCTTTTCAGTGTCAGTTTGTGTTTCCAGAAGAGCAAAATACAATAATACCCTTGTCCCATTAACTTAAACGAAAAAAATCTAACAGAAGGGAGGGGAATGTCATTAGGGCAAACCTCAGAGATTTAATTGTAATTTATGTAAACTTCAAGGGAGGGGGATGTAATAAACCCTATATATAAATGGAATATACATATATATACAAAAAAATATCCGACGAAATACATAAAAGATTTTTATTTTATATTGATATTATATAACAAACAATACTCTCTTATAACTAGTCGAACAAGTTTTCATAAATGATTCATATGGATCTCGAAAATTAATTGGAAAATGACCAAGCTAGTGAGCATATCAGGTTTACATAAATTTTTCATTGATCTCGGCAAATGAAAAATAATCGAGTGAGCGGATAATTGTGAGCTTTGTCCAAGTTTTGATTGTCATTCTCCAACACCTAAGCTTGGACATGCATTCATTGTAAGAACAATGAAACATTTGATCTTGAGTTTGGTGAATTACCAGAGGCACATAAATCGACGATTTGTAGTGGGTCGAACACCTCAAATAGCGTGAATATCATAAAGATTTCATCGTTTGATTCTATTTTGAAAGAGTATCAGCTAAGAGATAAACGAAAAAGAATATCTAACAAAATAAAAAATATTTTTTTTGCACTATACATAACAAACAATATATTCAGCATCTTGACCTACTAACTCGCTCCTCGTATCTGCTGATAGTGGGTCGAACACCTCAAATAGCATCAATATTATAAAGATTTCATCGTTTGCTTCTATTTTGAAAGAGTATCAGCTAAGAGATAAACGAAAAAGAATATCTAACAAAATAAAAAATATTTTTTTTTGCATTATACATAACGAACAATATATTCAGCATCTTGACCTACTGACTTGCTCCTCGTATCTGCTCCCACCGATCAAGCTCCTCTTCAATCCTAGTTTGCCAAAGATTGTTGCTTTTGCAACCCAACTTTAACCTCCATCTAAAGAAAAAAGAATGAAACCTTTGATCTTTAGATAGGTGAACTACCTGAGGCGTATAGATCGACGATTTGTAGTGGTTCGAACACATAAAAGAGAGCAATGGTCAAGAATATTTTAACATTTGCTTTTATTTTGAAATAGTATCAGCTAAATCGAAGACGAAAAAGATGTTAGAATATTTATGCATATTTGAGATTTTTTTTTCCTTTTCTGATGAATGTTTCTTTTAAAATAATAGATGATACTCTTTCAAAATAGAGGTACGTATTTATAGATAGAGAATGGTAGGTGTGAATTGATTCTTTTGGTATTGTGAAATAATAGTGGTAGGTATGAATTAATTTTTAGTGTGATGTGAATTAAATACCGATGCATGTTAGTCCAAATACTAATACAAAAATATGATTATTTTTCCTTATTTGCCACTCTGGTGTCACCTGTTACCCACAATTGGCAACACAAGCATAGTCTTTTCTCAAAATTGGACATTATTAGGGACGATGGTGACCTGTTACCTACAATTGGCGACACCAGCGTCGCATTTTCTCAAAATTGTACCCATTTCTAAAAATTGGACATTATTAGTGACACGACGCTGGTGTCGCTAATTTGGAATGAGGCAAAGCTGGTGTCGCCAATGATAGGTAACAGGCGACACCAGCATCGCTAATGAGTGAAATTTATCTTATTTCATTTCGAATGTTTTTTGCCGCCTAAAGTTTTCACGACAATGCTAAACATTTGTTGCGAAATGTATTTGGGTGCTGCTAATTACGTTTTGTGCCTAATTATTTAGTGAAATGTTAAGTTCTTGTGCTCGAATAATTTTAGCGCGAATGTTTTTTGCGACATATGCAGAATATGTGTCGCGAAATGCATTTGGCGTGCAAATATTGTGCGGCACTTGTCGAATGAGTGTCGCTGAATGTGTTTAGCACACACATTATTTGCAACACTTGTCAAATGCATGTCGCTGAATGTGTTTGGCGTTTGTGACATTTGTTGAATGCGTGTTCACGAATCTTTTTGGCGCCACTGACGAAATCTTTTGGCAACGTTTTTGTGTCGTTGTTTTGTTCAAATAAAGACGACGTAATAATTTTGTGTCGAGAATTAGTTTTTCGTCACGCAATTTTTTTTCTATGTCGCGCATTTGGTGTCGTGGATTCACAATTTTGGCATAGTGTTATATTTAAATTTAAATTAATATTAAAAATAATATCCAATTTTTGCCTAATATATGTGTTTTGCTATAAAAAGCTTTTTATAGAAAATTCCAAATGCTCATAGAGAACTCTATTTGTCATTTAAATCTAACATATGCTTTATTTTTTTTGTTTTTCTCTTGTATTTCTTTATCTTTACTTTAATATTGCTATTGATATTTCATTCAATAAGAAAACAACCTTCAACTTTAAAAAAATTTAGATTTTGGCTTTATAGGTTGACTAGTTATTTTTTCAATATTGAATATTAATTTTCATGTTTAATAAAATATGAGCAAGAATATTAAAGCAAAATAAATAAAAAATTGAAAAAGAGAAACAAAAGAGGAATCATGTCTTTTTGGATTAAATGACAAGCGAATCCCTCTATAAGTATTTGAAACTTTTTATAAGTAGTTTTCTATAGCAAAATATTATACAAATAACTATATCATTCCAATTCAAAATCAAGATACACTCTCCATCTATAGACATTAATTTTATTTTTAATATTTGCAATTATTTAAATAATCAAATTGACCTATGCATTATTTTTCTTGAAATTTTAAAGCCTAAACAAATCATATCATGCTTTGGCTTGACTTCTAGGTTAATAAAAAAATTTACTTGCATCGGATGGCTACAGTAAATTGTTGTCTACCAAATAATGAGCGATATCCCTCACTATATATATATATATAAATTTTCTCTCATCTAGAAATTCTAAATGAGTCTTGTCCAAGAAAAAGAAAAGTAATGAATTTAATAACAAAAATGGTTACTTAAAAAACCTTTTTTCCCCAAATAAAATTCAAGAATGAGAGACTAGCTTCATACATTCTAGCCTCCAAAATGGGCTTTCCTAATTGCAAAACGGCAAAACATCATCCCTTCCGCATTCTTCCATATGCTATTATACAAACTCTACATTTTTTATTTATTTAAAAAAAAAAACTCTATATTTTTTATTAATTTATTAAGTTATAAAAATTAAACTTTCTTTTTAAATATAAAAAGTAAAAACAAAATATTATATCTTAAAACAAATTACTTCTTGTTTTGCAAAAGTGTATTTAATTTTATTAATAAAAGAACCATTTTTGTTATATTCTGAAAACAAAAATAGACCTATAACTCTGTCTAGTAAGCTTTATAGTTATAAATTTACAATTAATAATTAAGTATTTGAAAAAGTGACAAAAATTTCCTCTAAATTCCCCATCTTTTATACTATTAGAAATTCACTTTATCCATTTTGTTATGAGAACAAGGTTAACCAAGTGATATGTTTCTTGTACCTACATTTTTGAGATCGTGAATTAAGGGTTATTGCTTTCAATATATAAACTCTTTTACATTTTGGCTTCCAATTTTTATTTTTATTTTTGGCATTTTGTCATCCGACCTGGCATTTTCCCATTAGTACCAAGCTTATTTATTTATTTTTTTCCTCGTTTGGTCATCTGTTAAAATTGCACGTGAGTTGCACATGCCTTACAATTTTTCACTTAAGCAACCACTTGTAAAAATGTGTCACCTAAGTTAAAGAACATCGCATAAGCGACGCCACCTAGATTTTTGGTTTTATAAAAAATGAATTAAAGATATTTTTGAAGGACTAATCAAGTAAAAGAGTGAGAAGAAAAATAGAGCTTCCTTTGTATGTGGGAAAATTAATGCACAAACATAAGAAGGCTAGGGTTTTCCAATATAAACTGGCTATGCCTCTCTTTAGAAGAGAGAAAGAGGGAGATATCACATAACACTACTTTCATATTTTCTCAAATTTTTTCTTCATGGAAGTTGACTGTCAAAGCACCTTTCATGCGCCATACCAGTGTTTGCTAAGCCTTCTGACGATGTTATTTATCTAGCAAGTCACAAATTTTTCGATGGTGAAAGTGGATGCATGATTGATAGTTGGTACATAATTTAACATCAACAATTTGGCGCGCCAAATATGGGAGATTCATGCACTTTTTGTTCCCCAATTCCATTATTAAAAACTATATCACAATGACAAATGCTAAAAAAAATTTATCACAATTATATACATATTTTTTGTCATTTTGCCCCCGCATATGTGCGAATTGTTTGGTAGATGTGTGTACATATGCAAACCCTTAATTTGGTTTATATACGTTAATGGTTTTATCCGTTTGGTTGTTTTGAGATCTAAGATTAAAATTCATTTTGGTTGAAACCGTTAGATGGGTTTCGTTTTATAGTGGATTTATAACATGTTAGATGTGTTTGATTGATTTAAACTGGTCCAATTTATGGTAAGAAATTAAATTTTCTTAAAAATTTTGACCGAATATTCATTATCTTCGAGTTTTGTAATTCCAGCAATAATTGGTCGAATTGTCACTGAAAAAAGTCTAGAAATCGAGTAAAGGTCAAAACCATTTAAACTAAGATAAAAAAAAAAGTCAAATGAGAGAGATCTAATCAAATTGTGAAACATGTGGCACGACCCATGGATCCTGCAAACCTGGTCAGACCCGAACCGCTGGAGGTAAGAGATGCTAACGTCATCGCTTGTGTTTGCTAATGTCAGCATCTGGTTTTTTCATTTAAAAAAAAAAACAAATTTTAAAATTTGTTGTTCAAATAGCCCTTAGTGCCTTAATTTACTGTTTGTGTACCTCTTCCCACCTAGCTAACTAGGCTGCTTTCCTATCTCTATAGGTCCCCTATAAACCTAAGCCTATTTCTATGGGCTTTTTACTTTGTTTATTTCTATGGGCTAATTGTGATGTTTATTTTTTTGAATTTGTTGTTTATTCTTTTTGCTGAGTTTGGAACTGGTGTAGGCATAGACTCATATGATGCTCGTTTATGCCCATTAACCACCAAAACTAGTCTATTGATGTAAAATGCTAAGTGGAATAAAATATGGGTAGTTTTAAAAAAAAAATTGTGGAATAAATTTAGTGCTTAGTGCTCTGATTTCTGAAATTAATATATAGGGTATATTAACATATGTATGCCCATTTTCAAGCTATTCTTATACATGCAGGACTTGGAGTTTTATTGGAATTTATTTGGTTCTCTCACGAGCTACCGATTGTGCAGCTCTTATGTTCATAAAGATCAAATAGTTATAATAGCCTATGAAGATCTTCTATTAAGCAAAACATCATAAGTGCAAAACTATATCCATCATCAATTATCTACTTTTTGACTCGAATATCCATTTAGAAAATAGGGGGTTGACTAATTGTGCAAGTATAATTAATCATTTGAACCCTCGTTTCACATCCTAAAAATTGATTGATAATACCAAAAGTTTGGATTACCGTCAAGTGCATATCAAAGCATGGTATATTTCTAAAATTTTATTGTTTATGTATCTTATTTCATATATTTCACATGCACACATTTATGCATGAATAAATATAATTCTACATAAATATATGCTAGCATTGCACTTGTATATTTGTATGAGGTATTTATGTAGGTTCTAGCATACCAATCTTCTACACAATTAAGTTACTATCAACTTTAAAGGATAATAGCCCATGCCAAGATTGTCGAGTCAGATAAAGTCTCGTCCACTTCACGGCTCGATTCACCAATTTAGAAATTTTTGCCCTACTTCATGGGCTCTAATAGAAAATTTCAAACCCAAGCAATCGGGTTCAATCGTAGTTTAGCCAAAACTTTTAAAAGTTCAGACATGATATCTCCCAAATTATTGGGAATAAGCGCTATCTTGACCTCCGCTCAATGCATGCGGCCAAGTAAAAACCCAAACAATCGGGTATTATCGTAATTTAGCCAAAGCAAGTTTGGACACAATTTTTTTCAAACTATCGGGAATACTTTGTTTGACCCAATTTTTTTTTTCGAGTTTGATATTCCTAATTATCAGGAATAATTTCTCGAGCCCAAACCATTAAGTCCAAACTCTGATCCAAGCTATCGAGATTAAAGCTTTAAAGTCAATAAAGCATTCATAAATAATTTATATGCCTTACCAACAGATTTTCTACTTTCCAATTTGTTCACACAATTTGGAAAATAGTTGGCTAACTGTGTAGAAAAATTAGTGCACAAACATACGAAGGCTAGGGTATTCCTTTATAAATCGGCTTATACCTCTCTTTAGGGGAAGAAAAGAGGAAGATATCACATAACACTATTTTCATATTTTCTCAAATTTCTTTCTTCATGGAAGCTGATTTGACTCTTAGAACGCCTTTGCTAGTGCCACACCGAGACTGACTAAGACCTCATGACGATGTTATTTATCTTGTAGGTCAAAGATTCTTTGATGGTGAAAGCGAATGCATGATAGACATTTGATACAGAATTTAACATCAACATTGCCTTTGCTTCAACCTCACCGGCCAAACCTCGTGCAAAAGGGGAGAAAAAATTTTCTTTTTCAAATCTTCCACACTAAAGCCTTTAGAAATAGGTTACTCCAAAACTTTTGACCCTTCTATACACATTGATAAGGTTAGATTTAGCTAAAAACACCTCTAAAAGTTACAATTGAGAGTTTGGTCAGAAATATATTTCTCTGGATTTCTAGAAATTTAAGCCACCATTTACTAAAATTTTTGTACCAAAAGCTTTATTTGAACCTTCTCTACAAAATTCAACCCTTGCATGCAATAATAGAGAGCTAGATTGAGAGTTTCTATTAAAGGACTTCTTTCAAACAATTTGCGGAGCAATATTATTATATTTTAGTTAAAGTTGAAAATGAAAACAATGAAGATTTCAATTTTTTTTTTTTTTTTTTAACTCTTGGGGTCCCTTTATAGCTAGCTATGATATTGAGAAACAATATCAAAGTTGGTTAATCACAATTTTAGTTAAAAAAATATTTAATTAATTAAAATATTAAGTAAATAAGATTGAAAGTTAATATTTAATAAATAAATATTTAAATAATTATATATTTATTTAAAAGTTTTAAATATATATATACTTAAAATAAATATATTATTTTGAATTTAATTATTTATTGAGTAAATTACATTTGAGGTACTTGATTTGTATAAAATTTTACAAATAGGTACATGCCACGTGCACACCACATGTTATTTAACATAAATATTTTACAAAAATAATGAAGATTTCAATTTTTTTTTAACTCTTGAATCTTTTGTATAACTAGCTATGATATTGAAAATCAATATCAAAATTGGTTAATCACAACTTTTTAATTTTAGCTAAAAAAAAATTAATTAATTAAAATATTAAGTAAATAGGATTAAAAGTTAATAAATATTTAAATAATTATATATTTATTTAAATGTTTTAAATATATATTTTTAAAATAAATATATTATTTAGAATTTAATTTGATATTTAATTTATTTATTGAGTAAATTATATTTAAAATATTTAAATTATATTGAATTTTATAAATAAATATCTACCACATGGGCATTATATATTATTTAATATATATTTTAACTAAAAATTGATCAAAATATTAATACTATAATATTTCAACCAGTTTAAATAAAAAATGAGGTACATTCAGGTAAACGTACTCTTTTTGCTAAAAGAAAAAAGAGTTATCTGTTATGGAGCTGTAGGTACAAAAATTATTTAGGTAATGAATCAAACTTATATGTCTTCTTAACCCAATGAAAATCCAGGTAAACGTTGTCTTTTGATAATATACTGTCTATTAAATAAATAATTTTCCCTATTCCAAAACAAAAGGAGAGGGAGAGAGGACTGCTAGGGTTGCGAGTTTGTGCGTTTTGTTGGAAAGCGCCGAATTGAAGACAGTGACTGAGAGAGTTTATAGTATTGTCGTTTGTTTTACTGAGCTCTCAAAACTAAAGAAAAGCTTTCCTCCAATGGCGGCTCCAACCGCCTATCAAAACCCGTTTCCTCGGTGTTCTCTTCAATGTATATATTAAGGAGGTGCTTCTCATCGGCAATTGTATTGGAGTCCAGTGCTCCTTCCTATGTCCCTCCCTTTGGTCTCAACTCCAATCCACCACGTAAAGGTCCCAAGGACCAGAACGTATAGTGGGTTTTCCTAGGCTGTCCGGGAGTCGGAAAAGGTACTTGTAATCTCCTCGGTGTCCCTCACATAGCCACCGGTGATCTCGTCCGGGAATAGCTCGCATCCCAACAGATTTGCTTATATTGAAATTGTTAAATATAATTAACCTCAGATGGATTTTTTTATTTTTTTGGAATTTTTTAAGTTTTGAACTTGGATTATATGGTGGTTTAAGAACTGGCAGATTTGATTTATAGCTAGATCGTATGGGGCTTGTGGGTTAAATTTCCTTTTTCTTTTTGGTTATTAATTGGGTTCTTCAATGGCAGATTAAAGGTTGGATGTAAATTAACCCTAAATGTGTTTTAAGTATTCCCAGGAATCAATTTCACAAATAATGTGGAAAAGGGCATGGCTTGCGTTTATAAAAGCTAATAGCTTTGTTCTTTAGCTTAGATTTTTATTCGATCTTTTGGCCAAAATGAATGCTTTATTTGATGTTTTGCTAACTTAAGCAGGATAGCTGGTCAGGGTTAGTAGGACTGATAGCAAGTTGCATTCTTTTTATAGATAAAATGTGATAAATTGCTACGGAGATTAGTGTTGTTGCTTGGGGACCACAGAAAAAGTAAAAAATGCAGTAACTATTTTTGTGGTTAAACTGGTCAATTTATTTATGAAATATTTTAAAAACTGGCATAATCATCCTATAAGTAGATTTTTCTATGTTTTGACTCGAATCATTTAAGGTGAAGGTTGCTGCTTACTAATTAAGAAAAGATTTTCATGTTAATTTATGTTACTAAACTGAAATGGGTGGAGCTAGAAATGTAATCAAACTGTTTCTTGGATTGCTTGGTATAAGCTTGTTTTCTCAACAATGTACAAAACCAAAGCTCTAGTAACACCATGAGCACTTGTCTATCTAAGAAGTCAAGTGCAGGCTGAAACATCTTGGTTGAGCTTCTAAACCACATGGATAATGGTTTCCATGTAATTTTTGTTGAATGTCAAGTCTGTTTCAAAAATTGGGACTGGTGTACACTACAATTCATGTTAAAAGATGTGATTGTTTTGAATAACATTATGAAGAATTCAAATATGCAAACTGGTGCAAGATGTCTGACACCTCATTTACTTTGGATTTTGCCAACTTTTAAACACAAAACAAGTGAAATGTTAATGTTAAGTTACTATAACCACTTAATGAGTGAGTCCCATTATTTGTAAATCTTTTGAACAACATGTGGAGTTAAGCTTGTGGAGAGTATTGTGTGTTGTAGTTATTGAGCATTTACTTTTCACGCAAGAAGAGTAGCGTAAATAGTCAAATATGCAGCTCAGCTTGAGTCATTTAATAGTCAAAGGAATTCCTATAGTTGTGATGTTGTTGTTATTTGTTCTCTAATAGCTGCTCAAGAGATGAACTCTTACATTTGACAATGATCCATGGATTCATCATACATGCCACTGAAAGCATATCCATTATTTCTTATGCATAAGTTAACAAATAATTATAACCAAGATGATATTTTTATCTTTGTAAAGTACTTCAATATTATTATAAATGATGTGTTTCTTCACTGCTCTTTCTATTCTTATACTGGTTGTTGTTTTCTTTTCTTTTGCAGCTGTCTGAGATTGTGAACCTTGGTTCCAGATGGAAATTATTGTAAGCTTGTTGTCAAAGAGACTGGAGACTGAGGAAGCTAAAGGTGAACCAGGATTTATTCTTGAGCAGTAAGCATCTTGGTGTATAAATCAGAATTTCATATAATAGATATTTTGAACTGCTAGTTAGTACATCATCTATTTTTCCTGCATAATCATGTTCATTTCTCCCAAGTTCCCTAGAACCTACCTTAAAATCTTTCATTAATTTCAGAAATTTTAAGGACATCTTTTGAATTAGGCATGAACTTCTCAAATTACATCACCTTAAAGGAAAATAAATGGTAACAAGGCCCATTCTTCATAATATGGTGATGCTAATTTAGAGCTGCCAATACTGATAAAAATATAAGTCCAGAATACTGATTATCTCCTTATGACTAAACAAGTAACTGTTATCAGTTCTCTCGTAATAATTTATTCTTCTAAGTAAATTATTCTTACTTTGTTGTGCATAATCTTGAGCCTATAACTGGATGCAGGGGTTGAATATATTTAATTTTCTTGCATTGTTGCACAGTAGAAAGATATTTGAATTGCCACACAAGTGATTTATTAAGCCATAAGTAGGCCTTTGACAAATTGGTGAAAGATATATGATAAACAAAATTTCTTTTGTCCATTGTTTCTTTATATTTAATTATCTGAGTTGTTTTTCTTACCAATATCTAATTTGCAAATAAAGCATCATTAACAGCTTGAAATCTTTTTCTTTCATGACATAGCTTCTAGTTTTAGGCCTGCAAGATTTTGACAGTTTATGCATGCGTATGCCAAGCTGCTTAAAATTTTGTCTTTAATGTGGTATTTAGGAAATACTTGAAGGGGTCACCGACATTGATTTGGTGGTTAATCTGAAGCTTCAGGAAGATATATTGCTTTAGAAATGCCTTGGTAGAAGAATTTGTAGCCAATGTGGGGGAAATTTCAATGTGGTATCTATTAATGTCAAGGGCGAGAATGGGAATTCACGGAATTATCATGGCTCCACTTCTTCCCCCTCCACATTGCATGTCATAGCTTATTACTCGATCAGACGATACTGAAACTGTAGTAAAACAACGACTTTTTATCTATAATGAGAAGGTATTGCTGCATTCATGTACCAATTTTTATTTTTTTATTTTATATTATCAAGGGATACTTGAAGAACACGAGCATGTAAAGGTCTTTACTGCTTTTCTGTACTGATAGTCTATGCATTTGTATCTTTCAGAGTAAAACAGTAGAGGAATTCTACCGTGATCTGGTGAAATTATTGGAATTTAAACTGCCAGGAGGTATCCCAGAATCATGGCTAAAGGTGCTTCAAGTTCGTAATCTTGGTGACAAATAAAAGCAGTGTGCTGCAGCATAAATTATAATACTACACCAATTAATGGTAAGCATGCCATTCTTTGCATGTGAAGAGCATGCTAGCAAATTTGCAAAGAAATATTTTTGTCTCTTTGAAATTAAAACATTGAATTATTATGTGGTCATAATCACACAGGATGCCTAGCTGGACTCCCTAATTTACTTGTTATTTACTTTTTCTCAAAGAGCATTCTGATATATTGTAATACGAGACATACGGAGAAAGAAAGATTCATGATAGTATTATTTTGTTGAGGTATGATTTAAGGAAACAATTTAGGTTCAATGGATAAGCTGGTTTTAACTCATTATCTGCATAAATAGTGTTGTATTATTTTTTTAACTAATAACTAATAATTCAGTCAAAAACATCTTTTTTAATGCTCTGGATCAATACTCTGTCCTTCCCCCTCTAGCTACAATGCTTTACCATGTTTTCTCAATATCAGTTTTTAGAAGTTATGATGCTTCTTTTTCTAATTTATATGGGTGATCTGATGATTCTCTAGTATATGTTTAAAGTGCACTGATGAACCATACATATAGCTTTGATCAGTAGTGTTTCGCCGCTTATTTTGCTTGGCTGGCATCCAATTGCATGTAATCAGTAGTTTATTTGACCCCAATTATATGTAATCTGGTGCCAGGCATAAGCTGGGTGATGACACCCAGCAAAATAAATTTTAACTTTGACATGATTTTAGATGAGTTAGAATCATTATTGTAGGATGTTGGGATTTCATTGGCAGCTGGCCGAGCTGGTTGGCTCTAGTATTGCCAAGCAGTAAGTTAACACAGCTGCAAACAGTAAATAAGAGCATAATACCAGCACTTCACTGCAGGAGTTTGAGTGATGCAAGTTAGACTGTGCTGTACATTTACCCATAGTTTTTAAAAACATTTGAGGATTATGCCTTGAGGCCTGCGAGGCACAATGTTGCCTTGAAGCTATAGCCCTTGCACCCTGTGCTGGGGCTCACGGCCTCATGCCCCATGCCTCGTGGCAGTTGAGGCATAAGTCTCATCTTTTACCACCGTTCGGATGTAATTTTTCTTTCATGGTTTTTTTGGTTATTCTTTTTCTCCTCTCCCTCTATGGGTCAACAAGTCTGGTTCAAAGTGCCTAGATGTCAAAAATAACAAAATCTAAAGGCTGTATTGTAGAGCATTTGAAATCATAAGTGAGTTGATTCATGTGAAAGAGAGTAGTAACTAAAGTAGAAACTACTGAAATTGAAGAATAATGAACTTAGTTGCTATTATATGCTGGTTTTCTTATTAATCTATGTTTCTATGATCGTTTTAGTAATTTTTATGTTTTAAGATATATTCTTTTTGTCTGATTTGGGGCTTGCGCCTTGGTCAAGTTATCCTCAAATTAGCAAAAATGCCGCTAGTATGCCTTGGAGACTTTTCAAACTTTGCATTTACGTAATTAATTGGCATTTATTTTAAAACTAAATCGTTTATATGAAACAGTGATAAATTAGTTAGCAAATTGGTGTGGTATATAGATGGAGTTTGCATGTATTTTAAATGCATCGTCTTGATGGATAAATAGTTACATTTATTATTCACATAAACAATGATATGTTCTAGATAGGTAAGTTAGATTTATAGATTTTTTGATGACCTATTCAATGGCCAAGATGATATTCGTAAAAAACCATCGTCTAATATCTTGGTATAAGGAACAAATCCCCTAAATTAATAGTTTATGTGCCATTGTTTTACTAAGATTGCATTAGATTTACTTACACACACACACATGCATACATAGAGCTTGTACTTAGCAAATTTATATGGATGCTCTGATGATTCTCTAGTATATGTTTAGAGTGTACCAAAATTGGACAATGTTGGATTATGCAACGTCATCCAACATATTCAAAATGTTGTAGGATGTGATAGCCTAGCATAATATGGGCTCCATCACCCATGAGAATGTTACTCTTAACATGTCGCAAGACATGCCCTATGTCTTTGTGAAATCATTTGGCTCGACCAGACCATAAAGTCCTTTCTTTCAAAGTGCTTGATAGTTTTCTCTAGTAAAACTGTGAAATTGATCTGCAGCGTGGTCATGACTTTTCTTGTTCATCTGGGTCCCTTGTTCTAGGATGTTCCATGTTGTGTGGGTTGGTTTCCATGTGGAATTCATTCTCAGTGCGCTTTTGCGCCTTCTTTGTGAAGGTCCTGTTCTAAAGAAATGTAGCATCAAGCTTTGTCAAGTACCGCTTTCAATCTTAAGGGTTCTTTCTTTAAAATGTTCATCAATGAAGCATATAGGCCTCCACTTGGATGGAGTCCTCTCGAATGCAACAGGGTCATTGCAATCAATGATTTTCAATTTCTCAAATGTGAACTTCTAAAAGTATTCCTAAAGCGGTTCTCCAAAGCGTTGTGATACAACAAACAAGTCCATTTCCATCTTGGTTGGCTTCTTGATCATGGAAAATTGCACATTAAATTGGTAAGTCAACTCCGGAAAGGAATGAACGCGGCATTAGTTGGCTGAACCATGCTAACGCCATTTCCTTTGAGACTGTTTGCAAAGACCTTGCACATGAATGCACCCATACTATCTGGGGGAATGCTTATTGGGTTCATTATTTGTTGGTAATGTCCTCTACTGGATTAGTTGTTCCATTATATAGTTCAAATTTTTTAGGGTTGAAATCACCTTGGAATCTCAACATTGGCTATTTTGTCAACAAACGATGAATTGTAAAACCTAGTCATCTAATTCATGGCCCAGGTATCAACCATCGAGCCGCACTTCATGTGAAACCACTCTTCCCACTATCCCAGAAGAACTAGCAATTCTAGAAGAGTAGGTTATTGCTCTTCAAGCTGAAATGGTAGAAATGAGAAAGCTAAACTTTGAGCTAGCACAACATATTCAAGCTAAAAAACAAGTTGATGCTTCTATCGAATTTGGAAATCTAGCAATTCGAGACCAACGAATGATGGGAAAGATCTCGACAGGAAAGTTGGTACTCTATTTATGTTTGAGTCAACAGTGAAATTTGAATCCCACACGGGGAAAAAAGTCAGAAAAGAAGACACTTGATCAGGACATGGAGATTCAAACATGAAGAAAACTCACCTTAATAGGGAGCCTAAAAATAACCAACATCACATGATAGATGACTTGAAGCAAATAGTATAAAAGGAGTTCAAAAGCAGGAAACACATTCCTCAGTAGTTTGATTATTGGTGGACAGCCAACCTGGTTCAGACACCCTTCACAGAAGGATTGTTGAGACTAATCTTTCTTCAAGGTTAACTGCCTTGAAGTTCGATCTTTACGATGGAATGATGATCTAATGGAGCATTTGACTGTTTACCGAAACACAATGTGTCCAATAAGCCTTCCACATGAAAAAAGAAAAGCTGTGATGCATAAAATGTTTTTCACAAGCTTGAAATGAGCAGCTTTTACCTCGTTTGATAGCCTGGACGCTGAGTCAATTAACTCATTCGAGATATCAGTCAACCAGTTTGGTGGTTTGCCTCCAGCATCAAAATCAGAAAGGTGGCAACCATCTTTTTTCAATAGTCCAAGGTAAATTTGAAACTCTTAAAGCCTATATTCATCGCTTTCAAAAGGAGAATGTAGGAATCTTAAATTGCAATGACTCTAGCAATCAGAGCCTTTCGAAAGGGTCTTAATCGTGACACCTTTATATGACTTTTTTTCAAAGACCGAGCTAGAGACCATGATCGAGGGAATGTCGCGGATTGTGAAGTATATGAAGCTCGAAGAGGAATAAAGGCTAGAAAAAAAGAGAAAACTCTAAATTCGTTAGAAAAAGCCAAGTGATAATGGAAGTAACGGAGCCATGTGTGACCCCAAGACCAAGGCAAGTCGCAGCCAATTCATCCAAATTTCAGCACCAATACATGGATTCAACTAATGATACATTCAAGTTCTACTCTTTGAGTATTACACTAGACATAATGGTCAAACATCTAGAGAACAAAAATTATCTCAGATGGCCAAAGAAAATAGTCTCGGATCTTAGAACCTAAGATAACAAGAAATGATGTGCTTACAATAGAGTGTAGCCAGCTGAAATGGAAAATTGAATCCCTGATTAAAAAAAAAAAAAAAGGATATTTGAAAGAGCTCATACCCTCCCAAAAAGCTCAAAAAGAAAGAGAACAGAGAGCATCACCAAGAAGAAAAATCGAAGAAAAAAAGTTTGATGGAGAAGTCTCAGTCATCCATAGAGGATTCACTAATGGAGGAACCATCATGGTAGCTCGAAAACATCACATCAAGAAGGCCAAAGTGATATCAATCAAGGTAAATAATAGAAAAATCTCTAACTGTTATTTTCTTCACAAAGAAAGATGCCAAACAGCCCTATTTCCCCCATGACGATGCTCTGGTGATCCAGCTAGGGAGAGCAAATAAGCTGGTGAAAAGAATCTTTGTTGACAATGAAAGCTCATTCAATCTAGTCTTTAAGTCAACTCTAAGGAACATGGGATAAGATCTCGACAATATCCAAAAAGTAAGAGTAAGGAATATGGTAGAATTCAATGGTGAAACCCGCTGAGTCATCGGAAAAGTGACTACCTATTGAGATACACAAGATGACCATTTATTCAAAAATGATGGTCATAGATGCTAATTCAGCCGACAATGTGATTTTGGGGAGGCCATAGCTGCTGGAAATAAAGGTCATTATGTCCATGTATAAGATGATTAAGTTTTCTGTATGCGAAAAAGTTGAGAATATTAGAAGCGATCATATCTATGCCCGATCATGCTTTGTCTTGGTTATGAAAAGGAAAACCTATGAAGTTAAATAGCGATTACCAAATCTAGACGTCCTCGTGGTAGAAGCATATGAGGCATAAGAATCTATTAAGGAGGTGGTTCTGGATGATAGTAAACCCGAGTAGAAAGTTCACATTGGCACCAAATTAAATGCCGAGATGAGACAAAACTCATTGCATTCCTAAAGAAGAGAAAGCATTGTTTTGTTTGGGACATATCCGACATGCATGGGATAACCCTTGAAGTAATAACTTTAAGCTCAACTTCGACCCCGAATTCAAGCCTTTCAAACAAAAAAAGATGAAAGTTTACCTCCCGAAAGAAATTAGATTATAAACGAAGAAATGGAGTGGCTCGAAAGCAATGGTTTGATAAAAAAAAGTTAAGTATCCAGATTGGCTAGCTTACGTCGAGGTAGTGAGGAAAAAGAATGGAAATCCAAGAGTGTGCATAGACTTTACAGATCTCAAGAAGGGTTGTCTGAATGATAGCTTTCCACTCTCAATGATTGATACCATGGTGGACGCTAAACAAAACATGAATTGATAAGCGTCTGGGACGCTTATTCTGGGTACAATCAAGTCTCCATGCACCCTGATAATCAAGGAAAAACATCATTAATGATCAAAAGGGAATCTACTGCTACAAGGTAATGTCGTTCGGACTAAAAAATGCTAGTGTCACTTACCAATCGTTAGTCAATAAAATGTTCAGGTAACAAATTGGCAAGACCATGGAAGTGTATATCGATTACATGCTCATCAAGTCCGTCAGAGCAGAAGTACCTAGAGCACCTGAGGATATCATAGAAAAGTATAGAATGAAATAAACCCAAATAATTGTACATTCGGAGTGGTTGCAGGGTTGTTCCTTAGGCATGTTGTAACACAAAGAGGAATAGAGGCCAACCCAAGCCAAATCAGAGCTTTGATGACATGTTATCGCCCCAAACAAAAAAAGAGGTTATGAAGCTCAACGAAAAGGTCGCATCTTTGAGTCTCTTCATATATACATCTTTAGATAGATACCACAAATTCTTCAACATACTAAAATGATACAAGGATTTCCAATGGACTGAAGGTTGCAAGTTATCTTTCAAAGAGTTGAAAAAACATCTTGAATTCCCACTGCTCCTCATAAAGCTGAATTTTGGGTGATATCTTACAACTTTGCCTAGTAGCTTCAGACAAAGCAGTTAGTTCAATTTCGACAAAAAAAAATGAAGGTAAAAAGCAACACGTGTATATATGTTAGCAAATCATTGCTAGATGTTGAATTTAAGTACACGAGTTTGGAGAAGTTGATCCTTGCCCTCGTAATTGTGCGGAAGCTGAAACCGTGATTCCAAAATTAGTTGGTAGAGGTGGTCACTGCACATTTGAATCGATATGTACTCCATAAACCAGATCTGAATGGAAGAACCGCCGTTTGGGCTTCAAAGCTAAGAGAATACAACATCCAATGCATGCCAAGAAGAACATTGAAGTCATAAGTCTTAGTCGACTTTATAGCAGAATTTGCAGTGTTAGAACAATAGGAGCAAAAAGGACAAAATTCAACCAAAGCTTGGAGTTCATACGTTGATGGCTCGTCAAACGAAAAAGGCTAATGAGCTAGCATGCTATTAAAGAATCTGAAAAAGGAATGGATTGAACGTTCCCTTCATTTTGGATTCAAAGCTTCAAACGTGAAGCATAATATTAAGCATTAATTGAAGGGCTTGAGCTTGCGATAAAGTTCAAGGCAAAAACTATTGGTTTACAGCGTCTCAGCGATGATCATAAAGCAAGTAAACATAACTTTTACAGTTACCAACTGTGTCATGATAGCCTACATGGAGAAAGTGAAGCATCTGAAAAAGGAGTTTGAGAATATCAAGTCAAGCAACTTACGAGGGAACAAAATTGCCATGCAAATGCATTAAAAATTGACTCGTCCATTAATTCGAGTTAGAAACAAACTGTCACAATTGAGTTCCTGTCTGAAAAAAGCATAGCCAAAGAAAAATAAGTTATGTTCATAAACCAACGAGCCAACAGCTAGATTGATCCAATTTTCCAATACATCAAAGATGGAACCCTGCCAGTCGACAAGTCGGAAGCTAGGAAGATCAAAATTATAGCAGTGAAATATTATATGTTAGATGGGGAATTGTATAGAAGATCCTACATAAGACCTTTGTTAAGATGTTTGGGACCCGAGTCCGCTCTCAAAGTAGTGGCTGAAATGCATGAAGAACACTGTGGAAACCATTCAACCGGAAGATCATCGTCAAAACGGATCATGTTGCAAGAAATCTATTGGCCAACACTCCTTAAAGATTCAAAAAAGCACGTGAAAGAGTGCGACAAATGTCAAAAATTTGTAAATGAGTTATCCACCATGTCTAGTCCTTGGCCTTTCATCTAGTGGGGACTCGATATTGTAGGCCCGTTGCCATAGGCACCAACTCAAAATAAGTTCATCCTGGTGGCCACGGATTACTTCTCAAAATAGATAAAAGCAGAGTCTTATGCCATAATTAAGACTCAGACCTAGTACAGGTTGTTTGGAAATTCATAATATGCCAATTCAGCTTGCCGAAAGTTCTCATTCTAGACAACGAATCCCAATTCATCACTAAAAAATTCATAATTTTTGCAAAGAGTGGAAAATTAGTCTAAAATTTTCTTCACTAAGACATCCACAAGGAAATGTGTAGGCTGAGGCATCAAACAATGCGATATTGTCTACTTTGAAGAAGCGACTAGAAAATGATGCGGAGCCCCAAGCTTAAAGAAACTGTAATCCCAACACACAAGATGATATGGAACAAACCTTAGGTAAAAATCCGCCTTATAGCACCTCTAGATAACAATTGTATCCAGCAACACTAATTAGAAGGCAAGGAATGAAATTGAAATTCGCCACAAAGTAAATACTTTTGATAAGAATATCAATTCTCAATGCAATAAGTAGAAGAAGAATTATCCTCACTTGGAACACACAAGTCTTGTTGAAAACAAGAGTAGATTTTTCAATAATCAATAATCAAAATTTTTTTTACAAGCTAGTAACATCTCCTTTATATAGAGATTAAGGTTTGGTTAAGAATCAATATAGACTATAAAATAATTAGGAAAGTAATCTTAACTCTTAAAACTAACCCTAAATAAATATAATCTGAAAATAGCAATAATTACAAAACTGTCATTATAATCCAGAAATAGCAATAATTACGAAACTGCCGTTATAATTCGAAAATAGCTAAAATTACAAAACTGTCATTATAAGATGCTTATTTTTAAAACGTCGTTTCATTTCTGGAACTCCTGAGCATCAATACCACATTCATCCCTTGCTTGAACATCATGCTTAAATCATCATTTGTTGCTCCAACGGTAGAATATTGCTCTATGATGCCCACATCATTCCTTTCCTCTTCAAAAAGATTCGTCCTTAAATCTGAATCCATGTCGAAAGGAAAAATATCATAAACATTAAAAATAGTGGACTCACCTTTAAGGGCGATTTTGTATGCGCTGTCCTTCACTCTTTCAAGCACTTGAAATTGTTCATTGCCTCTAGCATCCAAGTTAGACTTCCTAAGGTTGAAAAACATTTTCTTCCTTAAATATACCTAAACCTAATCTCCTGGTTTGAATATCTTCCACGTGTCATCCCATAAAACTTTTCCAAAGGGACTCAAAAATTCCACATCCCTATCATATTTAATAGTTCTAGGCACTCCACGCAATTTTGATTTCTCATCAAAGTCCTGCAATAAAGAGACAAACACTACGCAAATCAGGGTTAAGGTTAGTTTCACAAAGCAAAACTTCTCGAAATCTAACTAATTATATTATTTTTTTTGCCTAAGAATGCACTACTGACTTCTTTCTCTTTTGCATTTAAACTTTTTTTCTTTTCACTCATCTCACTTTTTTTTATTGCACTTTCCTCTTTATTTTTTTACTAGTGCAATCACTCACCATTGGACCTTTATTTATATTGTTTTCACTCTTTGCTTCTTTACACTCAATTATTTTATTTGCCTTACTTCCCATATCCACATGGGAAACTTTGGATAGTTTCAATTGTTCAAGATACACATCTTTTGAAGATAAGGATGCAAGTGTGACTTTCTTTCCATTGTGCTCAAAAGAATACATATTCTTAAAACCTTCATGGATAGTCCTCCTATTGGATTGCCACGATCTACCCAATAAAATATGCCCCGTTTGCATAGATACTACATCACACAAAACCTCATCACTATACTTTCTAATAGAAAATGCAACTTTCACTCTTTTATTTACCTTAATCTCTCCACTATCATTCAACCATTGTAACCTATAATGGTTAGGGTGTTTTTCACATACTAGTCTCAACTTTTCAATCAAAGTAGTACTAGCAACATTAGCACAACTATCCTCATCAATGATTAAACTACATATTTTACCACCCACAAAATATCTAGTGTGAAAAATATTCTCCCTTTGTTCTAGCCCCTCTTCCTTCACCTTCAAATTTAAAACCGTCCTAATTACTAGGGACTCTACAACCACGGGATACTCTACATCCTCATCCTCACTAGAATCATACTTTAATGGTGGCCTTTCTTCATCAGACTCTGACATTACTTCATTACCCCTCATCAACATAGTTTTCCTATTTGGACATTCGGAAGCAATATGCCCAAACTTTTGACATTTAAAACATTTTATTTCCCTTTGTCTAGAAGTACTAGAAGTGTTAGGATTATAAGTACATCTTGTTGGGTTGGCACTCTTATTCTTGAACTTGGATGCATCTCCAATTTTCTCTTTGGTCTCCAAGTTCTTCTCACTCTTATTGTTGTCATACTTGTTCCACTTCGAATTGGAACTCCACTTTGAATTGGAGCTTGAAAACCTTTTTGATGACCCTTCACTTCTCAATTGCTTTTCCACTTTAATAGCCACGTTGACCATTTCTTTCATTTCTACATATGGATGTAGATCAACCACATTGGTAATATCTTTGTTCATCCCACTTATAAATCTTGCCATTGTAGCTTCTCTATCCTCTTCAATGTTGGCCCTTATCATAATCATCTCCATCTCTTTGTAATACTCCTCTACAAACCTAGACCCCTGTGTGAGTCTCTGCAACTTTTGATGAAGCTCTATAGAAATATAATGGTATAAACATCTTCTTCATAATTCTTTTCATCTCATCCCAAGTTTAGACTGGATTTTCTCTATATCTCATCCTTGACTATATAAGTTGCTCCCACCAAACTAGAGCATAGTCGGTGAACTCCACTGCAGCTAGTTTAACCTTCTTCTCGTCAGAGTAATTGTGACAATCAAATATTAACTCTACTTTTTTTTCTCATTCCAAGTATGTCTCGACATCACTTCTTCCTTTGAATGGCAGAATGTGCATCTTAATCGAACTTAGGTTGTCATCATTTCCTCCTTTTGGCTCATTTCTCCTAGGTCTTCTTCTTACATTTTGGACTTCATACTCATCTTCATCGAAAACGATTACTTATTGTCTCCTAGGTCGTGTTCCTTCCCTTCTAGTAGTATTGGACATGGCTATGGTCATCTTCCTCATTTGCTCCATCATCTCATCCATCATAGATTTCAATGTTTCTTCCATCCTAGAAGTAATCTCTCTTTCATTCTTCTTTACTCACCCTCCAAAGATTATCGTACAAGCTTTGGATCCGGTGTTACCACTTGCTCTTCTTTCGAAGTAGAAATTCCCTTTCTATCTCTTTTAAACATTCTTACACACTCCCTTATGTGTTTAACTCAAAAATGGTAAACCCTCGTATTTCACACAAATTTAGCTTTTACCTTCTTTATGCTTACCACTCAAGTCTTGTTCACCAAGTTGCACTTCAGAACCAATTATCTTAAACAAAAATATAAAACTAAAATAGCAAATTTCAAAATTAAAACCTAACAATAAAAGCGAGTTCAATTCTAGAGCAAAATTGGCACAAAAGAAAATGACAAAAGAGTAACGAAACAAATAATAATTACTCTATGAAAACAACACAACGAGCATAGGAAACTAAACAAATTTAGAATAGGTAAGTATGAAAATAAGAAACTATGAGAATTGGAAACAAAAATATTTAGAATAGGAACATAAAAAAATAAAAAACTATGAGAATAAGAAACAAATAAATTAGGAAAGTAGGAAATATTGAATAATAAAAAAAACAAATCAGAAAGCAGTTAGTAATAAGTAACTTTCTTAATATTCAAGTAACCAATTTTAATATTCCAACTTTCAAAACTTTTTTTTAATACTAATTTTTTCTCTTTCGTTTTGGTTTTTTTTTTTTTTTTTTTTTTATATAACCAGATTCTTCTTTTCTGCTTCTTTTTTTTTTGTACGATATTTTTTTTAAGATTTTTTTTGGTACTAAACACCAAGAACAATAAAGAACGTGAAGAACTCAAGAAGAAAAGAAAAAAAAAAGGCCGAAAACAACAAGCTAATCAAAGACTCCAAAAAGATAAAACAATGAACAAGATAAATAAGAATTTATCTTGGCCTTGCTCTGATACCAAATGATGCGGAACCCCAAGTTTAAAGAAACTGTAATCCCAACACACAAGATAATATGGAACAAACCCTAGGTAAAAATCCGCCCTATAACACTTCTAGATAACAATTGTATCTAGCAACACTAATTAGAAGGCAAAAAATGAAATTAAAATTCGCTACAAAGTAAATACCTTTGATAAGAAGATCAATTTCCAATGCAACAAGTAGAAGAAAAACTATCATCACTTGGAACACACAAGTCTTGTTGAAAACAATAGTAGATTTCTCAATAATCAATAATCGAAGTGTTTTTTTACAAGCTAGTAACATCTCCTTTATATAGAGATTAGAGGTTGGTTAAGAATCAATCTAGACCATAAAATAATTAGGAAAGTAATCTTAAGGCTTAAAACTAACCCTAGATAAATATAATCCAAAAATAGCAATAATTACAAAACTGCCATTATAATCCAGAAATAGCAATAATTACGAAACTACCATTATAATCCGAAAATAACTAAATTATGAAACTGCTATTATAAGATGTTTATTTTTAAAACAACGTTGTTTCATTTCCGGAACTCCTGAGCATCAATACCACCTTCATCCATTGCTTGGACATCATGCTTAAATCATCATTTGTTGCTCCAACGGTAGAATATTGTTCTATGATGCCCGCATCAGAAAAGACCAAAGACAAATGAGCAGAAGAGCTACCTAGAGTCGTATGGCCCAATAAGACAACAATTTGAGCCCCCACAAGCTCAACACCATTCTCTCTTATCTACAGAGCCGAGCCAGTTTTACCAGCAGATTTTTCAGTAAAAACGGCAAGAACAAATGGAAGCTTCAAACAACTAATTGATCAGCTAATGATGCAAGCATTAGACAATACAAAATAAGCCCAAGTAGCCGAAGCAATTAGACTCAAACAATATCAACAAATAGTGGCTAACACTACAACAAAGGAGTGGAGCCAAGAAAATTCCAAGTCAAGACAATATCAACAAGGAGTGTTGAGGAAGATTTTTAAAACACACAAGAACTCAACACAGGAAAGCTCAAACAAAATTGGGAAAGCCCGTAAATTAAATGGTACGACCCAAATCATACAAGTTGCAAGACACTCATCTTCTTTCCTCATTTTCGGCCAAAACATCCAAATATCACTTTCTCTTTCTAAATTTTTTCTCCATATCCAAAACTCAACTCTAGCTTTTCTTGCCTAAAACTACAATGCAAAGGCATTTTCTCTCACTACCTTTCAAGCTCTACACCTTGGTAAACATAGATTTAGCACATTCGACTTTTTTTTTCCATTTTCTTTTTTGGTCGTGAACTAGCAATACTAAAATACCAAGATTTTTGATCAATTGTTGTGTTTTAAAGGTTATTTCATCCTCTTCTAGCATAATCTTAATTCACACGTGCATTTATAAGAGGTTTTGAGGTGGTTGTTTAAGCTTAGGATCAAGCTTATCTCTCTAGGATTTTCTCTAAAACTCTTTTCTTTCTCCCCCCCCCCCCCCCCCCCNCCCCCCCCCCCCCCCCCTGTAGGTGTTGATTATGGTTAGGTTTTGATTGTTTAATGATTGATTTACGGTTTTGATGTTAGGGTTATTAAAAAGAAAGGAACTCGTGACCTTTAGGATTGTTTGAGGGTTGATTTTTGTTAAATTGTAGTGGTTTATTTCTCAAGCTGCTGTTTTTGGTATTGAGATTTTGGATTGTGAGCTGTATGATTAAATTTTCAAAAGTTGTTTTGTGTTTTGGTGACAAACATGAATGATGTTTTAGTGGAAGTGAAACCATAGCTTATGGATGAAATTTTTGCAAAGTAATTAAATGTTTTTCATTGATTTTTATGTTGAAACTGTTGTAGGCATACTATTGGATTGTTTTTAGATTCTAACATTTCGGTTATAGTGATTTTGTTTTGGACAAATTGTTAGTAATGAAAGATAGGTTCCTTGGTGAGTTTTGGAAAGGTAACCTTATTATACTAAGTTAATTTATGAATTATTTCTAAATTTAGTTTTTATAAAATAATGATAGAAAAAATTCATTTTAATTTCAATTGTGTAGTATAAAATTTTTCTTTGTCTTTAAAGATTCTGGTCACGCCAAGCTATTTTAAAAATTTATTTGGTTGAGTTAAAAATTAAGCCATTTATTTGTTTTAATTAGTTTAATTTATTCAAAAACCTTTATGGGCTTTCTTGGATTGTATAGAAAACCAAGGAGTGAGATGCAATTTTGTATTTTTCTACTTTATTTTCAAATTTCCAAAATTGCTGTTTTAAAATTTAAATATTTAACTAAAGGGGAAAATGGCATTTTTTCAAAAAAAATAATAATAATAATAATAAGATATAAAAGTTATTTTAACTCATCGTTTTCCCTCATTTTCAGCCACAACATCCAAATATCACTTTTCTCTCTAGAAGTTTTCTCCATAGCCAAAACTCACTTCAAGCTTTTTAAAAATGATAACTCTTGGTTTTCTTGCCCAAAACTACAATGCAAAGGAATTTTCTCTCACTACTCTTCAAGTTCTACGCCTTAGCATTGAATTAGCTTCTACTTTTTTCTTTCCATTTTCTTTTTTGACCGTAAACTACCAACACTAAAAGACTAATATTTTTGATCAATTTTTGTGTTTTTAAGGTTTTTTCATTCTTTTCTAGCATAATCTCAACTTGCATTTAGAAGAGATTCTAGTGTGGTTGTTCAAGCTTGGGATCAAGCTTCTCTCTTTAGGATTTTAGCTTGGATTTGCAGCAACTCTCTCTCTCTCTCTAGCTGTTGATTGTGATTAGGTTTTGATGGTTTAATGTTTGATTTATGGTTTGCATGTTGAGGTTATTAAAAAGGGGTGGAACCCATGACCTTCAGGATTGTTTGGCGGTTGATCTTTGTTAAATTGTAGTGGTTTATTTCTGGAGGACTGCTGTTTTTGGTATTAAGATTTTGGATTGTGAGCTGTATGCTTCGGTTTTCATAAGTTGTTTGGTGTTTGGGTGACAAGCATGGATTGATCTTTATGTTGAAAATGTTGTATGCATATTTTTGGATTGTTTTTTTGGACTCTAAGATTTCAGTTATAGTGATTTCTTTTGGACAAACTGTTAATTATGAAATATGGGCTTATCTGTAAGTTTTGGAAAAGTAACCTGATTATTACCAAGTTAATTTCTAAATTATTTTTTAATTTAGTTTTTATAAAATAATAATAGGAAAAATCCTTTTAATTTCAATTGTGGAGTTTAAAATTTTTCTTCCTTAAAGATTTTGAACATGCCAAGCTATTTGAAAATTTTATTTAGTTGAGTTAAAAATTATTAGTTTTGTCATAAATCTCCTTAAAGCTATTTGTTGGTTTTAATTGGTTTGATTTAGTGAAAGACATTTATGGGTTTTTCTGGGTTATATAAATAACCAGGAGTCGGGGGTAATTTTGTATTTCTCTATTTTATTTTTAAATTTTCAAAATTGCCCCTTTTAAGTTTTAAATTTTTTGACTAATGGGACAGGGGTATTTTTCGAAAAAGAGAGATAAATGTTATTTTATCTCATTTTCTTCTCTCATTTTAAGCCAAAACATCCAAATATCACTTTCTCTCTAAAAAATTTCTCCATAGTCAAAACTCACCTCAAGCTTTTAAAAATGGCAACTCTTGATTTTCTTGTCGAAACTACAATGCAAAGGCAGTTTCTCTCACTACTCTTCAAGCTCTACACCTTGGCAAGCATTGATTTAGCTCAAAGTCTACTTTTTTTTTTTTTTGCATTTTCTTTTTTTGGCCGTTAAATACCAACACAAAAAAGACCAATATTTTTGATCAATTTTTGTGTTTTAAAGGTTCTTTCATCCTCTTATAGCATAATCTCAAGTTCATTTAGATGAGGTTTTGGGTGGATGCTCATACTTGGGACAAGCTTCTCTCTGTAGGATTTTCTCTTGGATTTTTGGTAACTCTCTCTCTCTCTCTCTCTCTCCTAGTGTAGATGTTGATGGTGGTTAGGTTTTGATGGTTTAATGATTAATTTATAATTTCATGTTAAGGTTTTTAAAAGGGTGGAACCAGCGACCTTAAGGATTGTTTGGGGGTCGATTTTTGTTAAATTGTAGTTGTTTATTGCTTGGGGACTGCTGTTTTTGGTATTAAAAGTCTGGATTGTGAGCTGTATGCTTTGGTTTTCATGAGTTGGTTTGTTTATTGGTGCCATGCATGAATCATGTTTTAGTGAAAGTGAAACCATGGCTTATGGATGGAATTTAAGGAAACTTATTAAATGTTTTTCATTGATCTTTATGTTGGAACTATTATAAGCATATTCTTGGATTGTTTTTGGACTCTAAGATTTCAGTTATAGTGATTTATTTTTGGACAAATTGTTAGTTATGAAATTGAGTTTATTGGAGAGTTTTGGAAGGGCAACCTTATTATTTCCAAGTTAATTTCTAAATTATTTTTTAATTTAGTTTTTATAAAATAATTATAGAAAAATTCCTTTTAATTTCAATTGTGTAATTTAAATGTTTTCTTTGTCCTTAAAGATTTTGGTCTTGCCAAGCTATTTGAAAATTTTATTTAGTTGAGTTAAAAATTATTAATTGTCATAAATCTCTTCAAAGCCATTTATTGGTTTTAATTGGTTTGATTTAGTGCGACCTTTATGGGCATTTTTGGGCTTTATAGAAAACCAATGACTAAGGGGTAGTTTTGTATTTCTCTATTTTATTTTTAAATTTTCAAAATTGCACTTTTAAAATTTAAATTTGACTAAAAAAAGAGGGGCATTTTTGGAAAAAGAGGATTAAAAGTTAATTTAACTAATATTCTTCCATCATTTTCGACCAAAACATCTAAATATCACAATCTCTCTAAAAAATTTCTCCATAGCCGAAACTCACCTCAAGCTTTTCAAAAATGGTAACTCTTTGTTTCCCAAAACTAGAATGCAAATGCATTCTCTCTTACTATGCTTCAAGTTCTTACTGTTCTTTTTCCATTTTCTTTATTGGTCATAAACTCCTAACACTAAAAGACCAAGCTTTTTTATCATTTTCTTTGTGTTTCAAAGGTTATTTCATCCTTTTCTAGCATAATTTCAACTTGCATGTGCATTTAGAGGAGGTTTTAGGGTGGTTGCTGAAGCTTGAGATCAAGCTTCGCTCTTTAGGATTTTCTCTTGGATTTTTGACAACTCTCTCTCTCTCTCTCTCTGTAGTTGTTGATTGTGGTTAGGTTTTGATGGTTTAATGATTGATTTATGATTTGCATGTTGAAATTATTAAAAGGGGAGGAACCCGTGACTTTAGCATTGTTTGGGGATTGATATTTGTTATATTGTAGTGGTTTATTTCTTAAAGACTGCTGTTTTTGGTATTAAGATTTTGGATTTTGAGTTGTATGCTTTGGTTTTCATAAGTTGGTTGGTGTTTTGGTGACATGCATGAATGACGTTTTAGTGGAAATCAAATCATGGCTTATAGGTGGAATTTTTGGAAAGTTATTAAGTACTTTTCATTGATCTTTATGTTGGAACTGCTCTAAGTAAATTGTTGGATTGTTTTTAGACTCTAAGATATTGGTCAGAGTGATTTCTTTTTTAAAAAATTGTTAGCTATAAAAAATGGGTTTGTTGGTGAGTTTTGGAACAGTAACTGTGCATATGGATTAGATTTTTGTGTTGGAATTTTGTGAAATTAGAGATTTGGATTGGATTTTTTTTATTTGGCATTCTAGGGTTTGAGGTTTTAGTGGCAAGCACTTTTATGAAGTTTAAGTGTTGTTGGATTTGATGGTTGGTAAGTTGGTTTTAAAAAGAATTTATATTGGTTGTCAAATTGAATTAATGATTATTGTTGCTTTAGTATAATCGGGTTCTTTTAGCTAGGAATGTGAGGTGATTTTTTTTAGGTAAATGAGTTATGCTTAAAGGGCTTAAAAGTGACTTTAAGAAAAGGACTTTGGAGGAAGTGGAAAAATAAGGTTCAATATAAGCATGTACTTGAGTTTGTATGTTTACTAACTTAGTTGTACTAAGGATGGTTAATTTTATTGTTTTTTTGTTTAAGCTCTCTTTCAAGTGAAATAGTATTAATTTTTTTAAAATTCTATTAATTTTAATGGATGAGCACCAAGGGGAACAACAAGGCGAGCATCGCACGGGGTCAGTTTGAGCACGTCTTCTTGTGAGTAGGACTTTTATGTAAATAATATGTTGTTATTATCTTGATCTTTGTTATGGTTATTGCAAAAATTCAAAGCATGAGGTATTTCAAAAATATATTTATCAAGCATACGAAATTATTAATACAATGGTATATATTTATGTACATATTTTTATACATATATATACGCTAGTTGAGATTTGATTCATGGAATAATCACAAGTATCTATTTATGCTTTTACTATTGACTCATACAAATGAAATGATTTTTCCATGCATATTGAATGATATGTATTATCACACATATGGCATCCTAGAATTTTATATTACTGCAAAATTCAAAGAATTTCAATGAGAGTTAACAGAAAAAATGTTGTGACTTAGATTCGAGTAAAAAGATTGTGGAAAAATCATATCAATCTATAGTTGATGAAGATAAAATGATTGGAGAGAGCAATCGGCACGTTTCTTTCATTGTATGCATCGATGAGGATAAATATGAAGTTACTTGCACTTGTCGACTATTTGAGTTTAGAAAAATATTATGTCGACATGCAATTATGGTGTTAATACACAAAAAGAAAGTTTGCATTCCTAATATGTATATTTTAAGATGATGAAAGAATGATGTAATAAGATGTCATACTAAAGTGAAAATAAATTATGCTGATTGGATTGCCGAACTTGAAATATTTCAATTTGATAAGATGTGCAGCTCATTTTTTAAAATTGTAGATTTGGCAATTGACGGTGATAATAAGTGTAACATGGTGATGGAGGTGATTCATAATTTTAAAATCAAATTGATATTGAATGAAAGTCCTCATATGAATGATGAGACAATAAGTGGTTAAGTTTATGATGTTTCGAATAAAAATGTTTAGGTCTTACTCCACTAGTTGTTTGAAGTAAATGTTGTCTTCCATTAAAAGGAAACAATGTAAAGTTGAACAAATTCTTCTAAAAAGAAAAGAAAAGAAAATTCAGTCAAAAATTGATGAGAACAACATAACAAAGGTCTAAAATAAAATTTCATTAATATGTTTTAGAAAAAAATTATGAGTTATGTTTTATATTATTTATTCCATTTCTAATGTTCTTTGTCTTGTAGAAATCCAAAAGAAAAAAAAACATTTCTACAAATTCTACTGTGGAGATTGATAAAGCATATCCTTTTGGAACACAAGAAACTATTATATTCAAGGTAAAATTGGTATTAAAGTACAAATGTATGGTCTTTGTTACATTGTTTTATTTTATTTCAATACATATTTATAGTTATCTTTGCTTAACTTATGTAAGTGATTATTTTGATATTTATTTTGGCACAAAGTAAATAGGACACAGATTAATTTTGGAGTTAATGAAACTTTTCCGGATGGTTAAATGACTTTTATGGTTCTTTCTTCTCAAGTTGATGGTCAAGAGACTCGAATGAACAATCAAACTAATTTTATGCCTATTTTAGAAAACCATTTACAATTATTTCATACTTCTTTTCATTACAATTCCTTTGAACTTTTAGTTATCAAATGTGTTTATTTTTATATTAAATAATTTATAGTCTTCTATTAACAAATATTATTATCCAACACTGTGAATTAATTTGCAATTTATGTAGAATGATATAAATTTCTAAAACAAAGGTGGAGGAACAGCTAGATGAGAGTAACAGATGCAGCTTATTTTGATAAAATTTGTGTGCTGAAAGTTTATTTATTTTATTTTTTTTGTTAGTGATGGAAAAGATATTCTTATTCTATTTTATGTAATTTCATCTAATGAATTTCATTTTTCACAATTCTTTATATAATTAGTATTTGCAACATTAGATCGATTATGTTCTTTTGCCCTTATGAATAAAAGGGAAACAATTCACTAATGCACATTGATAGACAATAAAATTAAAACTTAAGAGGCCAAAGAAAACAACAATTAAAAATAAATAGAGCTCATTGTAAGTAACCAGTAACCAAAGAATTAATCCAAAATTTTAAGATAAATATCAACAAGGTTGTCATCATTTAGTCATTTCCACTCCTCTCATAAGTGCTACAATCTTCCTAAGACTAGATTTTGATCAAGATGGACCTCACCATCATATTATTTCATCAGGACAAGATGGGTAACTAAAAGACACAATATTGAACTGGATATGCCCCTCCAGTTTGTTCAGCTTCAGGCCACAATAACTAATGCTTTTGCTTGTCGTCTTCCTCTTAAATCATCTCGAATATGGGATAAGCAGCTGCCATAGCTCCAGCAAGAGAAAGAAATGCCTATGCTGCATGTCCTAATGACCAAACAAGCAATGCATAACAGATGTTGGTTTCATGTTGTTTATTGAAATACAAAGCCATAATAAATATGATAATACTATTCTATCTAGCCAAACGGAATGAGATCATCATCCCATATATGGACCAAATGTACAATCAATGTACAATGGAACACACATGCACAAGGAAAATATAAAATAGTAATAGTTTTGACAATGAAAATAGAAAATAGTTATAGAGAATGTTTTGCAAGCTAGCTGATAGGAAAATGGAGGGTCGACAACAAACTATAAACTAATTCTATTCAAATACCTTTAACTTAATGTGTACATTACAAGTACAACTCTGCGCATAAAGCTTTTGCAAGCTAGCTGATACGAAAAATGGAGGGTCGACAACAAACTAGAAACTAATTCTATTCAAATACCATTAACTTAATATGGATGTCCAAGAGAGCAGTGATGGCGTGCAAGAGGAAGAGAAGCGGCGTCGGTCTATGGATGTCCAAGAGAGAGAACAGTGATGCGTATCAGAGGGAGAGAGGCGTGCATGGGAGAAATAGCAAACATGAAAATTAAAGCAAAAGATGAAAGAGCAGTGATTGCGTACAAGAAGGAGAGGCGTGCGAGGGAGAGAGAGCAGGAGGTTTTTATTTTAATTTTTAATGTTTTAGAAAACATTATTAAACCTTTATTTAAAATAGCTGACATAGGATTATGAGTTGGTCAGCTATGTGACGCCGTATCATTTGGAATAAAAATTTGGTCAAATATTTAGTTTTTGTAGCATTATTGGTAATTTAATAATCTTTTTAATATCCAATTCAATTTTGTTTGCGAAGTGCAACTTTAAAAAGCTCATTTATGTATATTATTTTCAACTAATAAAAGAAAAATACGGTTTTATGCTATACCAAATTAGTAGATATTTTAATAAATTAATTGTTGCTTTTAATATTATTCATATTCAAATTAAAGAAATACTTATTTATAAGAAAATAAAATATGAAAAACAAAAACACAAAAATGATTTAATTATATATATTTTAATTTTCTTTTATCCATTGGTATAATGTCAATTTTTACAATGAGAGTCTCACTTATGAAACCCTTAGTACCCATCTATAATTAAGTAATGTCTAATTTATAAGTGAGTAATATTTGTTTATAAATGTGTAATATTATTTATAATTAGTAACATTGGTCCGTAAAGAAGTAACATTTGCCCATAAGCGGTAATATATCTATGATGAATAACATTAATTCAAAAGTGATTAACATTGATCTATAAATGATTAACAATGAGAAGATTTCAACAGTGAAACTTTTATTGTAGGTGAACGAGTCTTGACATAAAATATAATTTTAAAAGTTTTCTTAGACAAGGAGAATAATCATATCATTCATAGTGAAATTTTTAAAATGAAACCCTCAAGTAAAAGTCTCAGTGCCAAGAACTTCAATATCCATCTATATAAGTGAGTAACATATTAATCATAAATATGTAATATTATTCATAATTAATAATATTCATAATTAATAATATTTGTTCATAATTGATTTATATTTATCTATAAATTAATAATATTAGTTTGTTTATAAGTAACATTGAAACTCTTAGAGCATTTTCAATAGTGTTATTTATTTTAAAAAGCATAATTTTTAAAATAAAAATCATCTTAAAGAATTTTTAAATATTAAAAAGTGAAATTTTTTATCAACTCCAGTAGTACTCTTTAGGATCACTCTTCATTATTCATATTTTTTTTCTTTTATCTTTTCTAAACCAAAATAGAGTATTAAAAAGATGAAATATGAAATTATAATTAATATATTTAATTATAAATATGCATAAAAAATTATAAATCAATAAATAAAATTTTATATAGAAAATAAATTTGACTTTATATTTAAAAAATTAAATTTCACTTTTATTTTAATTTTTTAATTATAAAGTCCATTAAAATTATAAAAAATAGATATAATTTAAAAAAAAAATAATTAAAAAGCACTGCTCAAACTCCCACTAAAAGGTCCATCGATTGATAAATTTTCCTTTTCGAAAGCTTAAAAAGGAAAATCAAAATCAATGGTTTTAACTTCTAAAGAGAAGCCGGAGGCTGAGCACAAAAAACGCATGATAATGTAGAAAATTAGAAATACGTGAAATAAAAATACCATGTTTTGTACCTTGGAATACGTATAATTACAGAGCAAAAAAGAAACAAAACATCTTTGCCGACGAGACTCAGAAATGAATTCACTTGGATCTGTCATCCTTTAACAGCAAGCAAACATAGTTTCTGCGAATCATGGTTGAATTCGCTATTTTAAGGTACGGTTTCTGTATCTCCTACTTTCTATTTTCTTCCCTAGCCCTAATTGCGAAACCCATTTCCTCTTCCCCACTCCAATCGTTAAACAACAACAACAACCCCAACTTCGAACCCCATATTGCGCTCTTTGGAGATGCCCAGCTCGTCGATGCAGGCGACTGCGTGAAGCTCACGCGCCCTTCTGTTTCGAGCTCCGGGCTTCTCTTGCGCCGAGAACCCTTCAGGTTTCTAGACCTAGACCTCCATACCCCATTATCGTTTTCCACGGAATTCACATTCTCGATCTCACCCGGCAATGGCGACGGCATTGTTCTCGTTTTAGTTCCTAGGGACTTCGGTTCGAAGTTTTCGGGTCATGGGTCATTCGGGCTTTCCCGGCAGAATAGGTTTCTTGGTGTTGAGTTTGATACTGAAATGGATGGTGAAGTAGGTGATTTGAACGATAATCATGTAGGCGTTGATGTGGGTAGCCTTTTATCTGTTGCTGTTGGTAATGTTTCGTCGATGAATTTAGTGCTCAACGGTGGGGAAAAACTGAAATCTTGGATTGATTACGATGCTGGTTCCAAAAGATTAGAGATTAGATTGAGTAAATTTGGTGAACCAAGGCCTTATAATCCGATTATTGCTTATGGTATTGATCTGTTGGCAATGTGGAGAGATGAACCTGTGTTGGTGGGTATTAGCTCTTCTAATGGCAATTCTTTGCAGATTAGCAGCATATACTCATGGAGGTTTAGCTTAAGAACTTATCCAATTAGGATGCATTCTCTACCAGCTGATCCAAGAGGTTATTCGGATGAGCGCGGTAAGCATTTGACTATGCGTGAAAGGCGTGTTTGCCCTTTAGCAGTTCTTGCCGGGCTGATTTTCGCGACGGGTTGTGGAGCATTGATGGCTTTCGTTGTGCTTTTCCTATGGGCTGTAATTGTCAATAGGAACACCATCTTTCCATCTGAGTCTCCTGTGCACCCTGTGGATTTCAGGTATGAAAAGATCAGTGTTCTAGTAGGGAAAGACACTAATGATGTCAATAAGAATTAGAGCAATAAAAAATTTGTACGACCTTTTGTTTGATGTTAAATGGCTGGTTCTGTTGTAAGTTGTATTCTCTATGATGAACTTGGACTTGCGCCTTCTTGTAGTAAACTTGATGCTATTAATTAACAAGTTCTGATAGCTGTGTTGTACGTGGATTGTATTACCAGCTAACAAGTATGAAAGTTATAATAGTTAAACTACCAATATGAATGGATATATTGTGCTTTGTAAATTCTTTTTTATTTTCTCTAAACAAGATAGCTACCTCAGCCAAAGAGGGAACATAGCCTGCTAAAATACTTTATTTACCATGCTATTGAGATTGAATGCAGAAAATTAACAAAATTGTTGAGATTGTCTCAGTATTTACTAACTGTAGATTTATAAGTTTATGAACTGTTTCCATGATTAGAAAGCCAGTAGTGACTTTATATATAATTATCAATAGCTCCAGCATCTAGACAGATTCTTTTGAAGGACGAATTAAAATTATCCTTTAGCTTTAGGAACCATTTTCATAAATGGAAAATGCTTAGAATAACATGGCTTTCATACCATACATTTTGCAATGACATGGGATAGCTAGTTATTTGTTGGGCTGGAACATTAAAATGAATGGAATGCCATCTTGTCTATTTGTCAATAAGCACGTTTGATGATTTGGATAATTGGAAGTTGGTAATTAGTTTTAATTTACCTTAGTTGGTTTTGTCAGGACATGGCAGTGGCAGCATTCATGCTATTATGGTTATATCAATATTTGGACCCTTCTCCTTCCCCTCTTTTTGTTTTTTCTCTACTTGAGTCGAGTATTTTAGTTTGAAGCCAATTAATTTTGTAGTCATCCTAATTTCTTAATAGTAATTTATTTTTTAGTCATCCTAATTTCTTAACAGTATTTTACAACTTATGACTAGAAAACAGTAGTGACTTTATATATATGTAAAATTATCGATCCAGCATGTAGGCAGATTTTTTTGTAGTACAAATTTGAATTATCCTTAAGCTTTAGGAACCATTTTCATATCAGTAGTGCAGATACTTTATGCTTGTTTTTAAATGGGAGATGCTTAGAATAACATGGCTATCACACCATACATTTTGCAATAACATAGGATTTTTAGTTATTTGTTAGGCTGGAACATTAAAATGAATGGAACGCCATCCACATTTGATTATTTGGATAATTGGAAGTTGGTAATTAGTTTTAAGTAACTTTAGATGGTTTTTTCAGGACATTGCACTCGCAGCATTCATGCTATTATGGTTGTTATTTCAATATTTGGACCCTCTTACCCTCTTTTTGTTTTTTCTCTATTCAGTTTTTGTTTGTCAGAAAAAAAATTTGAGGTCTGAGTATTTAAGTTTGAAGCCAATTTATTTTATAGTCATTCTAATTTCTTAGTAGTATTTTATTGTCCATCCCTAAATAATTCTCCTTTTTTGTTTTTTCCCTGTTCAATTTGTTTGTCAGAAAATTTTGAGTTTGAATATTTCTCTGTAAACATCGTAGCTGTTTTGTAAAGGTAGTGCCTCAACTTAAGTTTGAAGACAGTTTATTTTTTATTCACTAAACAGCTTTTCTAGACAGGAACTTTTGGTTATTTGTTCATTCCGTACTATTCTAGCTTCATGAAGCTGTCTCTCTTCAGTTTAATAGATGAGTATGCATTTAGTTGCCAAATTTTCCTTTCTTGGATTGGACCCGCTAAGGATGATAGAAAATTCTAGTTTTTATTTTGCTTGATTTTGCATTTCTTGGTATCTAGCTGCATGTGATATATAAAGTACTATATATCTTGCCTTTTTAGTTGCATATAGTATATGGCTGCCTTGGTTTATTTATATGCATGCTGAGTTTATAAGGTGGCATAAATGATGATCTAATGCTTTGCATGTGCTATGTCATGATTTATAGTTCTGTTTGGTCATCCAATTGTTGGGAAAAAGACTTTGTAAGGTTGGTGGTGGTGTTGTTTTTGTTTTTTTTGTAGGTACTGAAATGGGATATTTTTATATATGCTTCTTCTATACTATCCATTAAATTTCCATTACCTAAGTAAACCTATAAACTAATGCTTCCCAATGAATTTTTAGGTGTGTATGCAAGTGTTTCTTCTTTTTGTACATCACTTTTCTTTATATAGTGGCACGGCCATACTCCTGCTGTGATTTAATCACTTTCCTTGACTCTTAAGCACAATCAGTGAAATCATGAACCCAACTTCTTAGAATAATTTGTTTGTTCTTAAAAGATCAAACTGAAGAAATTTCTTGATTTGGGATGTTCAATAAGTCCCCCGCACTACCGCTTGATCATGAGAACTCTGCTTTCCTTTCCTTGGTTAGCAGTTTTAAACATAATTTGGCAATTATATGTCATTTTCCTGACAATATTTGCCTTGAAAATGAAGGGTGTCTTTCCTTACCAAATATTCAAACTGTAGTGCCATGTCATTTGGCTTTTACTGCCATATCATGCGCTAGCTTAGTCCTATGATGTTTTTTTTTTTTTTTCACTAAAAAGAAGTCGTGGGTTTTGGTGTGCTCAAGCCTTGAGCTAATCAACCATCGTAGTTTCTTGTTTTTCATATTCTCAAATTTGGTTTCCATGCTAGGGTTCAAATTGTAGTGTTATTGACAATACGTGCAAGGTAGTTACGTATCCAGGTAGTTGTTTGTTGCTGTTACGTTACGTTACGCAAGAAAATCTGTGTTTCAGTGACGCTGGCCATTCTTTGCCGTGTCCGTCCATGAGATATGAAATATATGACGATGTGACATCAATATCATGCATATACCATGTGGACTGCATTAATCTCTTATCAGAGTAATACGAATACGAAAGAATTTAAACTTTTTAATTGAAAATTTCAATGAAATTTCTGTAAAATGTTACTGGATTTAAATGTTATTCATTATTAATAATATTATTCGGTATATAGAAATATACATTATAGATCAAAAATTATAAATTAAATATTATTTGCTATAATAATATTATTCATTATGGAAATATATTTTATTTACGTAACTTAAAAAAAATTATTAGCAACGAAATTTTTTAAAATTTTACTTGTAGTCTAACTCTGAATGTGATAATAGCCTACTATATTGAATATTAACCCCAAAAAAATCACTTTTTTTTTTTACATTAAATAAAGCTTATTATATCGATTTTTATATTTTTTAAACATTTTACATTAAATAAAACCTGAATACCTCCATGCTACCAGCTATGGTAACCCTCCCAACTTGATTTTATGACACCTCTTAAAAATATGCCATATTACTTTAAAAGTTGAGTTTTTTATTTTTAGAAGTTAAGCGTGTTTTTTGGTTTTTGTGCTTCTAGCGCTCTTCTTCTTCCCGTGCTTCTTCAATGGGTTTGATCTCCATCTCCATTGATGCGTGAAGATCATCTCCCTACAAGCCATCCTTCACTAGAACCGTGCACAACCAGACCAAACAGATAGTGTTGTGGCCTGGCGGTGATGATGAGTAGAATTGACTTCACTGTAAATAGATATAAAGGACTGAAAAAAAAATCTCAAACAAACAAAAAGAGATTGAACAGTTTTCGAAAAGGGTTTTTTTTTCAAATTTTTTTCTTTTTTTCTTTTCGTTTTCACTTAGATTTGACCTACTCAAGTTTTCGAAAATAGAGTTTAGATCTTTGAGTTAAAAAAATTAAAAAAAAAATAGTAAGCCATGGAGAGGAGTTTCTCTGACATCGGTTTCTCCCTTTATCGTTCTGCATTAATAAGATTTCATCGATTTAAAAAAGAGAGAAAAAAAAAAAAAGAAAAAAAACATGAATTTAGTTCAGATTTGAGAGAGAAAAAAGGGGACCGGAAGAAGAAAATGAGTCAAAAACCATAAATTTAGTTCATATTTAAGAAAGAGAGAAGAGGTTAATGGGTGTTGATGCAGAAGCAGAATGAAGAGAATGTAAAAGAACTTGGGCGTCTTTGCTCGTCGATCTAGCCATGGCGGACCCTCCTTTCTTCTCCTAGGATGGAAAGAACGAAAAATATAAAATTATTATTATGGTGACTTGGAGCTACCTTGGCTTTTTCAAACAAATGACATTAATTAGGTGGGAATGGTACCACCGAGTACAATTTTTTTTTCCGAAATTTTGCGAAAAATTCTAATACTTAATCTTCTAGGATTATAAATTTTTTTCTGAAATTTTAAGTAAAATTTTGGTACTTAGGAATGCAACTTCCATGTAGATTCCACATGAATGTGAGATGAGAGAGTTGTAATCTCACTTTTTTTCCTTCAAGTTTTTCTCCATTACACTGATTGTATATCATATGTATATATTATATAGTAGCTAATGTGGTTCTTCTATTAGTAAATAGAATTATTTCGATGTCATGCTGCATATAAATTAAAAAATACAAAGAAAGCGACATGTCATCTAAAAAAGATTAAAGTCCAACTTGATAGATTCAAATGATCTTGTTTGATGTTCCCACAACCGCCTTTTGTAGGGGTTCGCGTATATGAAATGGATGGCTCTAAATATTGTAGACTTTGACAAAAGCTTGGAAATATTAATGAGATGGATCAGCCAGAAAAAAAAAATAAAATAAAATAAAATAAAATAAAATGAATGGACAATCAACTACATTGAATACAATTTTACCCCAAAAAAAAAAAATTCATTGAGTACAAAAGTAATGGAGGTAAGAAATTGAAATTTACAGAACAAAAAACTATTTTGTAATATCCCTATCAAAATTAAAGGCGATTCAGTCAAACAATTATTTTTGTTAACATGGTCCACAAGCCATAGCCGAGAAATATTTATTTCTTAAATCAGAGGTTTTTTTTTTTTTTAAATAAATGCATTTATAGCACAAAAAACCTCCTAAAGCAAAGAATTACAAAACAGATCCTCCCAACTAGACCTAACAATTTTTAACATACATCATTAACACAACACGAACACGAATTATTTTATGAATTTGGATTTAGCTGAAATGGGTTGAGTTGATAACGGGTCAATCAGTTAAAAACCCGTTAAAATATCGTGTTAACCCGCGAAAATCCTTTAAACTCGTTAACAACTCATTAGTCCAATGGCATTTTTGTAATTTAATTTTAAAAAAAAATTCCTAATTACTTGTCTCTGCCACAGTACCACTACCAGTCCGTCGATCTCTCCTCTCTCTTCTCTACCTCTGCCTGCCTCCTTTCCTTGCATCTCCCAACAGACCCAGCAAAATTTTGCTGCTATGTGCAAAGACTGCATCCGTTCCTTCCTGCCTCTGCCTGCGGCCTACCTCCCTGCGTCTCCCAACGGCCCAACCTCAAATTACAAAGTTTTGCTGCTGCAACTGCAACTGCTACAAGGGACCGATCTTCCGCGTGTAGACAAGCTCCGGGCAGACTGCATCTGCAACTGCAACTGCAAGCTCTGATATTCCCCCCATTCCACTCGTCCAGGTCTAGCTTTCTTCATGAAATTGTAAGCATAATTTTCTTTCCAACAACAAGTAAGCATAATTTTTCATTGTTGTTGCAATGGGATGGGATAAGCATAATTTTGAATCTCTGGTTTTTTTTTTTTTTTATACTAATATGTCTCTGTTACTGTTAGACTGTTAGTATATAAGCTCACATATCAATCCAAAATAAAAATAGATTATTGTTTTTTTTATACTAAATAGTGTTTTTTTTTTTGGGTAAGATTATTGTTTGCTTGGTTGGAAATAAAAAGAAAAAGTGCAAAATTTTGTTAATTACAATTAGATTAATAATTCTGGGTATGAGAGTTTTTGTTGAAATTCTTGCATGTTGATTACTAAACATGCAATTGTGTCTAAATTCTATGTTTTTGTTCTTCTTGAAACTATTCAAACGAATGTTTCTTCTTGTTGCCCTTTTGGTGGGGGTGATATTGAAATTTGAATCTTGATTAAGATTAGATCATGAAAAAGTCAAGATCTTTTACTCTGCTTTTTCTACTGTTTCATGATTTGGGTGAAAATATTCAGCTTTATGTTGAATCCTTTAGTTGTGACAAACAAAAAATATAAATAAAAAATAAAAAATGGAACTGGTTGCTTTTGATCCATAATGCTTAGTCTAGACGTTAAGTGAATGAAGCTTTCCTTTCAATTATAGAAATTGTTATTGATGTTGGTATCTCAAAAACTATCATGTTACATGTTTGACTTTGTAATCCTATGACATTATGTTTTAATCTTGGGTATGTACATCAAGAATCTGAAAAATTAAAAATAAAAATGCTATTTGTTTGTCCAGTCAAATAAGCATAATAGTAAAACAAAAAAAAATGTGTGGCCCTTTGTCTCCATTTTGGAGGTGTAATATGTGAAGGCTCATCATATTATCTAGAAGAGATTTTTTCTTGTTCACTTGTTAAGTGTTGCTGAGTGTTGTTAAGCTGTTAATATTAATTAGAAGGCAGCATGTTTTATAAATTGTTTTAATAACTTTTTCTTTGTTCACAATAACTAGTACTTATAGCAAAATAATTTTATTTTGGAGATTTTTTATTATTTTGATAAGTGATCACAGGCAGCCAACAAACTGAAAATTTTACAAGAAAGTAAAACAATAATGAGCCAGGTAAATTCTTTTTCAATATGCTTTTTGTGTTAAAAAAAATTTAAAATTTTGGCAATATTTATGTTTATGTATTATTGTTATTTCAAACAATATTATTTTATATTTTTATTATTCATTTGTAGAACGATTTAAGTATGTTGTTTTAGTTTTTATTTTTGATTTGTAAAATGATACAAATATTTATGTTTATTTTGTTAGTATGGACTATAAATTATAAATTAAATATATTTTTAATTCTTTTTAAAATAATTTTTAAAATAAATTTAATGTGTTAACGAATTGAATAATAAATTATACGATATACGATAATTTTATTACCGGATTCAGATTTATATATTTCAGTATAAAAATTTAATGGATCAAATTTAAATTAAAATTTTTTAACGACATGACAGATCTCATTGATCAACAACACCTTAATATCGGGTGGCAGGGCATCCACATTAGAAAAGAAAAAAAGTAAAAAGGAATTACTGGCTAACTCAGACCTTATTAATGCTTCTTTAGGTCTGCAGAAGCAATAACCTCCACTCTTTTCTTTGTTCTATACTTTTTTTTTTGGCCTTTATTATTAAAGCCATTGCCCCTTAGAAAGAAGATGTATCTTTTTTCTTCAAACAACAATAAAATTAATAAAAATATTACAGCAGCCTCAAACAATATATAATTCAGTGGAAGTTTATAAAGATTAAATGCTACTTTTTCTTTTAGCCAAAAAAAAACAGAAAAAATCTTTCTTTCATTAATCTAAACCCCTTTTGGGTTCATTTGTAAAAAATAAAAATTAATTTGGGTTCAAGTGGATGTTAACTGGGTCCAATTCCATTCCACCAGTACTAAAATTATAGATTTTTAATAGAAAATACACCGTTATATGCCCACTTCATCGAATATCAAATACCCAACTTTGTCGTAAAAAAAAAAAAAACCATTTGATTCCTGTCCACCCAATGATTGGTTCATATTATGATATAGTGGTCTTCCTTTTGAATAATTTTGTGCATCTTTCAAGAAAGTATGAACAACTATATATATAAAATTCAATTTTTTTTAATATAATATATGGTGAAATAAATAAATAATTATTCAACAAAATATGGTGGAATAATTCATTGTTACGATCACTACATAAATAATCAATATAAAAATCAATATATTTCATACAAGAAAGTGACTAAAAAATATTTTTCTTTATCGTGTATGTAAACTACATATATATATATTATTATTTTCATAAAAATGTTTGTATGTGTTGTGGCTGATCCAATCCAAGCCGTCTCTATCGTATTTTATTTGGATGGGGGACAGAAATAAATCAGGCACGTTTCAATACAAACTGTTAATAAAATAAGAATATGATTATTTTTTATAAATTTAGATTTATCTGAGACGGATTGGATTGGTAATGGATTGACACGTTATGAATTTGTTATTTTAAAGGATTTTAATGAGTTAATGCACAAAAATTCATTAGACCCATTATGAATCAATTAACCTTTAATGATAATTTGGTAATTTAACTATAAAAAAAAAACTAATTAGCTACTGTTAGATTACTTACCATTTCTCTCTGTCTACCAACCTCAAATTTCAATTTAGCCCATACTTTTGCTATATTTGATAGCTATTTGCATTTTTGCTATTTTTAAGCTTCAATTTTCTCTTTTAAAATGACCATTTTTTTTTTGGTTTTAAGCTCAAAATTTTTTAAACTTAGTTTACTCTGTAAGTTCTTTAAAATGAGTATAAAACTTCTAATGTTAATAATATTTTTGTATAATTTTTATATGTATTTTTTTTCTCAATGTATGATTTTATAGATATTTTAGTGCTTCATTTTTTTTAGTATAGACAATAAACTATAAATTATATATATTTTTTATTTTTTAAATAATAATTTTGAAAATATGTTTAACGTGTTAACAAATTAGATAACAAATTACATGATAATTTTATGAACATATTTAAATTTATATATTTCAACATAAAAATTTAACATATTAAATTTAAATAAAAATTTTTTGACACAGATACAAATACCAAACGAATAATTTACCAAGTCTAGAAGAAGGGTAGTCAATTATTTGGTCACTAAAGAAAAGTCATTGTGATTGTGGCCTAACTTTATCTTCCAAACCTGAGAAAATGTTTGGAAAAGAAAAGGAAAAAAAACGAAATAACCATGTGGTGGTTGCTTCTTCATGTGGTTGTTTGTTGTCGCTTTTTTAGAGGAAAACATTCAAAACAAAGTTTGACAATCAGCCTTGAATAGAATATTCATATAAGTAATCTATCATTATGAAGATAATCTATTGATGGATTCAGGATGCGAAGATATTACTAATTAATGCCAATTATATATTTTTAGAATTTTCAGTTTGCTTTTTTCCGGTGTTTGTCTATGTATATTTTTCAGACAATTAAATATGGGGTAAATATAACTTTATTTATTTATTTTTGCGTAAATACATCTCTATTTTGAAAAATTACATAACCTTCTCATGTTTTATTTTTGTTTCACTTTAATCCCGTTGGCTAGTCAAATTTTAGTCAATTTATGTATGTGACTGAAACATGACAATTTTAACCTATTCATATTACAAACAATTCATTTATTGTTTTTTTATATTTGTTTCAAATAACAATTATGATTTTATTAAACAAGATAGATTAAAATAATACATATATATATAATTGGTCTTTATTAATTGGTTTTTTTTTTTTTTTTATACATGCGAATAAAAAAAATGTTAAAATGGTCATTTTGAATAAAATATATAATTTGTCTTCAGTTTTAACTGAAAAAAAAAAGAAGAAGAAAAGAACTAAACCGAAACATTTTAGAACTATATAGTAAACTTTTCGAAGATAAATATTCGGAAAGAATTCCAAAAACGGAAAAGGAACTAAAATGAAATTTACTCTTAAAATATATATACAGAATGTTTATTTTAAATTTAATTATTTTTTTATTTTTTAATAAAACAATTTAATATTATTTATTGAACTAACCATACATTTCATTTTTTAGGATTGATATTGCTTTTAAATATATTATTAATTTTCTTTCAAGTGTCAAATAATTATTTTTATTATTATTATTTTATTTATATCTCTCAAAATAATTCATGTTCATTCTTTGTAAAAATATTATTTTGATTTTTTAAAATTTAAAAATTAAATTAAAATCAATTCAAATTTAAGAGAATTAAGATAAAATATTTTGTAGGTAAAGATTTTTTTTTTTGGTGGATTTGTAGGTAAATATTTTGAAAGGCAAAAGATTTCCCATAAAAAGGGTTCGTGAATTCGCGACAGAAACGAAAACAAAATCTTATACAGATTCTTCCAACATCATAAAAAAATGACATATATTTCTGGTGGTAACAGTGGGTAAATGCTCTAGTCCTCTCATATCAAAGGGAAAATTCCATACCAACCGTGGCACTTCTCTATCCATTAGATTCCAACGACTGCTAAAATCCAAAATGGGTTTTGACCAAAATACTAAAATATGCAGAAACTCAACACACTGAAGCAAAACCCCATATCATTTGGCACGGAATAAAATAATAAAGTAATGGAAAAGAAGGAATAGTATTTTTGCTTTCTTTGCATTTTGCGTCTTTTAGGGATGCGGATTTTGAGTCTCTGAAAAGCTCTACACATACGTATTCGACAGGGCAATATCTAGACCTGATAATTTATTTATTTAAATTTAATTTATTATTATTTTTGGTTGAAATGTATAAATTTATATCGTACAGTTTTATAAAGTGTTAAGTTAATTTTTTTATTCGTGTAGTATTTTATCAAAATATGTTGTGAAAATTTATTTATGCATATTTAATCAATTGAGTTTTTATATTAAAATACAATTTCAAATTTTAAAAATCAGTGCAGATGTTTATCATTTTAACTTGTTTTGTTAGAATTTATCAGCTCTAACAATAATTGTTTGATCCAATAAGATTTTTAAGACGCTCTGATTCGATGGTACTATGAGAGGGAGGGAGAGCTTCACCCAAAATAAGTCAGAGAGAGAGAGAGAGAGAGAGAGAATTTGAAAAGCATTAAACTTTCTTTTTATTTCCTATTCTAAAATTGGGTGATTCCATTTTGCTGGACGTAATTAATTCCTTTTCGGTGACAGTTTGTGGATGCTTGAATTGGGACAATTATTGTAAAGGTGAAAGGAGAGCAACCATAAAAGGTTACGCTGGCTTTCTCATATATTTCAGAGGGGAACCAAGAGACCCCATTACTCTGCGGAACACTGCCACAAACACACCAAGAGCTTCATATGGATGCTAGTGAAGTAGAATCTGCTCCCAAGAAGGTTCACGATGAGGATTACTTGTCTGTGACTATCCCAGAAACCGCTCATCAGATTAGCAGAGGTTTTTCAAGACCACCTTTTTTTTTTATTGTGTTTTTATCTGGCTTTGTTATAATTTTTAATTGCCTAATGGGTTTTGGTGGGATTATTTGGTGGAGAAAAGAAAAAAAAATTGAAATGATGTGGAAGATGGGAATTTCGTATTGAAATTCTCTGTTGTTTATGTAATATTCCAAAACCCAAAAATGCTACAAATTTAAGTTTTTTGATTGGCTGTTTTTTATTGACAGTTGTTTTTGTTGTTTATCTGAAATGGAACAGTGAAAATCGAATTCTTTTTTTCATTTTGGTTTATATTGATTGGAATTTGGAAGAAGTTTTGTTCCTGAAATTGATATGCCAATTGGATTGCTTTGGGTATGCGTCGCATATTGTTTATCAGAAAATTCTCTCTCCAATACCATAAGAAAATGGTCCTCTGTTTTTTGGGAATATTAAGCAAGAACAATGGTGTTGGAGTTGGACTATTCTCTCTTACCGCATCTTACCTCTTTGTAACTTGTAGATTCATGGTTTCAAGTTGGTTTTGTCCTCACCACCGGTATCAACAGTGCATATGTTCTGGGATACTCGGGGACTATAATGGTACCTCTGGGTTGGGTATATGGCGTAGTTGGTTTAGTTATAGCCACAGCAATATCACTATATGCAAATTCTCTTATTGCCAAGCTCCATGAATTTGGGGGGAAGAGGCATATCAGATATAGAGACCTTGCAGGATTTATATACGGTATGAGAATATTGAAATCAGGAAAAATTGAATTTTTTTTTTTTCTTTTGTTGTCAAATTCCATCTCATTAAATATGGATATCATTTCCTTTGCAGGCAAAAAAGCATATTCTCTTACATGGGGATTGCAATATGTTAATCTTTTCATGATTAACACTGGCTACATTATTTTAGCTGGTCAGGCTTTGAAAGTGAGTTTAAAACTTACTTTTTTGAAAACATTTTTTGCTTGTCAAATTATTACTTCTTTTATGGCTTTTGCACTGGGAAGGAAGATTTAATATAAGTCCGTTGACAAGTAGATACTTGTTCCTTATATTTGAATTAACAGAACATGAATAATGATATGAATAAGAGCGTTTCATCATCTATGTTTTGTAACCCCCTCCATTACTAAGAATCCCGTAGATAGCATCATTTAAGTTTTGGGAGTTTTCTTTCTTCTGATATATTTTTAGTTAATGCATTTGCAATGCAGGCTGTTTATGTTCTTTTCAGGGATGACCATGTCATGAAGCTTCCCTACTTTATTGCCATAGCTGGGTTTGTGTGTGCATTATTTGCCATAGGAATACCTCACTTGTCAGCTCTAAGGTTTTGGTTGGGATTTTCAACATTGTTCAGTCTAGTATACATCATTATAGCATTTGTGCTTTCAGTTAAAGATGGTAAGCATGGGATTTTTCAGTTTCAGATATGGATTATAGTGGAAATTTATCTCATTTCTGTTATGCTCTTGTTTTATTAGGCAAAGAAGAGAATATAGATGCTAATTTTGGTGATTGACATACTAAAATGTGTCAATATCTCTTAAGTTTTATGTATATTGTCAAGTTAGAAGTGAAACTGCAATACAAATTTTTTTATTACCGTGTCACTGGTTTGAAAATACATTAGGTTGCCATCGAATCAAACATGTGGAACTTAGGTTGCCATCATTTCATGATTAACACTGGCTACATCATTTTTTGCTTGTCCGTGTGGCACTGGTTTGAAAATACATTAGGTTGCCATCGAATCAAACATGTGGAACTTCCTCCCTTATACTATATTTATATTATCAAAGAGAAATATCATTTAGGGAGCATTCATCATCCGGTTTATGTTAATGAGTTAAGTTGTGAAAACTAGTTTGCAGTTCTAAATTCCTCCATCTAATTCTTGAATATTCAGAATGCTGTCTTTGGTTTGTCTACATGGTTCTGACTTCTGAGGACCAGCCTAAATGCTAGTCACTTTATTGCCTTTGGTACATATTAAATTAGGTTAATGATCAAATTACTTCCAAAAGTTTCTCTTAACTAAATTGCATGGCCCTGTCCTTGTTCGAGTTTTGTGTGGAAAGTGCCCATGCCATTTTCTTGTTTGGTTAAATCATGTTAATAAATCTATTTCATAATCACTTTGGTATTGTAGGAATTAAAGAACCAGCCCGGGATTATGATATCCCAGGAACAAAAACGAGCAAAATATTTACAACAATAGGAGCAGCTGCAAATCTTGTTTTTGCATTTAATACAGGAATGCTTCCAGAGATACAGGTATGCCTGCAATTAAACTGCTACACTTTTCAGATCATGATGTGTTCTTGACAAAAAGAACAAAGCCACATCAATCCAAACCAGCGATACTTTTATTTTTCATTTTCTGGATGGCTGCTCAAGTGTAAAAAATTTCAAAATTTTTAGTCTTCACTGTGAATACGAGGGAAAACCATCTTTTGCAGATTTTTTTGTTCTTTCGCTTGATGATATTAATACATCACTCACCTCCTATCATTTCCGTATTGCATTTATCAGTTTTTGGACTTATTTTAAAATCTTTGAATATCATTCCAAGTGTGCATGATAGTTCCTGTCATTGCACCAGCCTCAGATGGTTTGATAGGGGGTCTACATTTTCTATTTTTTTGGGTTGCTTTTGTTTGAAGAAAACCAAATTCTCTTCTGCTTTGCTATAACTTGTATGTGATTCATAATCACTGTAAACATTTTGAACCTTTCACCTGACCTACAATCAAAAAGGTTAGTTAATGGCACCAAAGTTCTTGATGTGTAACCAGTATCAACTTTTGAGCTCATGTAGAAATTGAAAGCCGTGTTAAATTGTAATTATCAAAACCTTCTTAGTACATTCACTATTATAATTTTTTTTGCAAAAGCTAGAAAAATATGCATGTATGTCTAAACATCTTTCTAGACATGAGCCGTCATCTAACTTATACCTCATTCCTTTTTCCCTTGGCAATGTTCTTTTAACAGGCAACAGTAAGAAAGCCTGTTGTTGGGAACATGCTAAAAGCTCTATACTTTCAGTTTACAGTTGGTGTTTTACCAATGTATGCTGTTACTTTTATGGGTTATTGGGCTTATGGATCTTCTACATCATCCTACTTGCTCAACAGTGTTAACGGTCCAGTTTGGGTGAAGGCAACGGCCAATATTGCTGCCTTCCTGCAAACAGTCATTGCCCTGCATGTAACCTTTCTTTTGCTCCTCATTTCTTGAATTTTTGTTTGTATTTCTTCTTTTTGTTCTAACTTTATAAATTAAATCTGTTGCTTATATAGATATTTGCGAGTCCAATGTACGAGTACGTGGATACGAAGTTCGGAATCAAAGGAAGTGCATTATCGTTTCACAACTTGTCGTTCAGAATCATGGTAAGAGGGGGCTACCTCACTATTAATACGCTCGTGTCAGCTCTTTTGCCATTTCTTGGAGATTTCATGAGTCTCACAGGGGCTATCAGCACATTCCCTCTTACATTTATCCTCGCAAATCACATGTACATGAGGGCAAAGAGGAACAAACTTAATCCTTTTCAAAAGCTCTGGCATTGGCTCAACGTTTGTTTCTTTGGTTGTATGTCTGTTGCAGCAGCAATTGCAGCCTTGAGGCTCATTTCAGTAGACTCTAAAATGTACCATGTATTTGCTGATCTTTGAATGCATTTTGATTTCTTCAATAATTCGATCTCAGTTCTTAATTATTTTATAATATTCATAATCTTTAGATCCAAAGGGATTAGTATTTGCCATTTTTTTTATATAGTTAAAACATGTCTCCTGGTAATAATTATAGGCATCAAACCATAGATCATACGACACACAACATGAGATCATCCGAGGTAATAACTGAACATGTTAAAATCTAAACTTCAGAACCTGCAAACATAAAAGTTAAATCGGTTTTTTACTGCTAGGCTATTACTTTCGGTGGTAATTTTTGCCAACTGTAATAATTACTGTTTGCCTTATGGAGAAAGGAAAAAAGAAGAAGAAAATAGTTCAATTTGAGGTTATTATCATATGGTTCCACAAACAAATAAATTTCATCGTTTGCCAAAGGAAGATAAATGGCAAATTACACATGTAAAGGTGCCATAAAGTTCGAATCTCCAAATCCAAAATAATAAATAAATAAATAGAGAGTTGAATATTATTAAAGATTCAGTTTACAAGTTAAAATAACGAAAAATGTCAGTACTAGTTATAAGCATGGTTGAAAAAATGGAAAATATTAAATTTAATAGATATTTCGTTTGTTTTGACATATGGAAAGAATATTTGAGTTTTAAAAAAAAAAAAGTGAAATTTTTTTAATTTTTATCTAAATTTTTTATATTTCTGCAATATTTCCAAGATATTTCTATCAAAATTTGTTAATTTTTTTACAATTTGATCAAAATTTTCATAGAAATTTCTAAAATATCCATGGAAATTAATGGATATTGAAAATATCCATAAATTTTTTATAAAATTTTAAAAATATTATGGATTTTTATAAAAAACGAAATTGTTTTTTTTAAATTATAATTATTTGTTCATGACATATTTTTACTAATGTTAATTGAAATTTAAAAATAATGATAAAACAATTGAAAAAGTAAAAAAAAAATATAAAACAGTGATTATAATTTGAAAACAAAAATAATAATTCTAATTTAAAAACTAAAAAAGATTATTCTTCATCTATTTAGCACATGCAATCAGTGGACCAAAAAACTTACTTGACCACGCACCCCACTCTTTTTATGAACATCTTTAAAAAATTCAACAGCCTGATCATATAATTCATTATGTAAAAAACTCGATCATATCATAAAATTTCAACATTCCCATTGAGACTCACATGTAATATTAAATATATATGGTTAATATATTAATAATTATATACAAAATTATTAAGGATTCATATTTTTTAATCAATGTTTATCTCAATATACTGCTAGAAATGAAATTGCAAAAAAGAGAATAAAAATTTTTAACCACCAAGTAATCATATTTGGTATTAAGTCATATTTAAATAAATTATGTATTTGTATTATTATTATTATTATTCTAATTAATAAATAATTATCACTTAATAATAATATTTTTATTACTGTTAACGACTAATAAATATCTATTGATTATGAAAATATAATTTACACTCAATATTTTTTTCAATTTTTATAGTTAAATTAATAAAGTATATAATAAATAAGTATATCATTGAATTTCATTTAAAATTTCCATATTTCATTTTAAATTTCCGTCATTTTTTTTTTGAATTTTTATCGATATCAATATTCTGTCGATATTTCCATCGATATTTTCAAATTTTTGACTTCAATTTTTCTGTCGATACTGATATTTTCATCATTAGTTATAAGTAATAATGACAATTTTTTTAGAGCTCAAGATCTGGTCCTCGATAAACTGTTTAAGCAGTAGCCACAGCAAATTCCTCACGAGGCTGGGAACAAAACTAGTGGAATTACATCAGTAAAATTGCTTTTGCATTTTTTGTTCATGGAAAGCACTTGAAATACTACATGCCCTCAAACATTTTTTCAAACAGTGATGACTATTCACCTACTTAGCAGTAAACCTAACATTAAAATATATATAATGTATAATGTAATAATCAATACATATAACAAATTCACTCTTTATTTCTAAATTTGTTCAAGTATGAGAGTAATTAAGGAGCACTGTTAACAATGTCAAAGCAAGATGAGAAAATTCCATTAAGAAGAGAGATTTGTGATGTCAGTTTTTCATATGAAAATGCCTTATAATTACCATTTACAGTCAATAAACCTTTGAAAAATTAGGTGCAGTCAAAGAACTTCCAAAGGAGGTAGAAAAGCTTTCCACAGCAATACAATACCAAACAATAACAATAAACCAAAGGATACAACCATTACATTGGCTAACCTAACACTTCAACCTTCCAACAAAAAAAAAAAAAAAAAAAGATACAGAAAAGCAAAAACAAAATTCTTTCATAGACCCCCATAATTTTGGTCGACCTTCAGGATTCCTGCAAGCATTTGGAAAGAGCAAAAAACATACACATGCTGTTATCTGTAAATATTATAATAATACAAACTTTCCTCTTATTTTTGAAAAGTTACAGATGAAAGAAAAGAAAGGAAACCAAATTAAAGCCAAAAACAAAGAGATGGCATGCACCCGCACCCAGACTAGAGAAAGAGCCACTCGGGCTAAGGTGAGGAACTGCAAAGAATTTAAAAGTGCTGTTTCTCTTCTAACTAAATATTCTGGTGATAAAAGATAAACAATATATCTCAGTCTCATCGTTATTTCCTCATAGAACTAACCAGGGAAAAAAATCATTAAAATTTGTTGTTGATACTAATATTATTAGTATGAGATACGAATTTCTTTAGCTCCACAAAGATGAGGACAGTGACCACGAAAAATTCCAAAGAGTCTCCTCGCTAAGAGGCATTTTGTATATGTTTCATCATTCTTACAAAAGGAAGGATACCTCTATAATTAGTTATTTCTTTTTGCTCTCATTATTTTTGTGATATATATATATATATATATATTAATTGACCAGTTGTTCCTTTGTTCTCAGCTCATTGTAGATAATGGCTGCGCCTATTTCATTTCATTATTTCTAGAATAATTAAATAAATAAAAAGTACCAACTCTTTGTTCTCATACACGACGATGCATATTAAAACTACATATCACCAAGGTTTTAAAGGAAAGCTAACCAGATAAACACTGAACAAATATTGTTTGAGGGGAAAAAAAAAATTAAGAAGAAGAAGAAGAAAGGTATCAGGAAGATGTGTACTGGTTTAAAAAACATTGACTTAATGCTGGATAAGATTTTATACCATATTAAAATTTTGTAAATAGAGACTACCTTCCTGTTAAGTATCAAAGCACCTTGACTTGAAAACCAAACCAATAATACAAAGTTTGTTTAAACTTACTAAAATTTGACAAACAAATAGAAAGGAATTATTTCCTTTGACAAATATATACGTATCTCACCTTTCAGCTTCAGTGGCATCATCCAGACACCAACTTTACCACAATGAAGACTGAGTTGAGAAGTATGAGAGGAACTCTCAAGTATTGGGTTGCATTTATAAGACCTATAAGCTGTCCCTTGAACGACTTTGTCTTGCCCCCTGAGAATTCGGAGAAGCTCCACCCCCTAGGAGCAAGGAAGCGGTCCTCGTTTAATATTGCTAGTGCATTTGCAAGAAGCAGGCAGCCCTCAAGTAGTGTCCACAAACCCATTTACCTGTAAAATAATAAAAAGACATATTCAATATAACCTTATGTGTGGCCACTCCCACCCTCGACTCTATCCACCCGTCTTTCTGTATAATATAAACAACTGAGAAACAAGCTAACAAATTTTCTTATTGAAAAGATGTGACAGCAGAAAATGAAAGCAGAAAATTGCTCTGAGGATACTAGTTTTTACAAATAATATGAATGGAGTTGCCACAAACTCATATTCCATAAACAGGTATGGCAGAATGGAGGAACAACTTGCTAAATGTAGCGGCCAAGTTGCAAAAGTGATAGACCAGATGATCCCATCTATGCACTACTTATGATCATCATGCATTAATGGATGCATAAAATTTTGGGCACGTTCCAACATCAATGTAGCATGTAACTTTACTGTAAGGTAAGAGAGAAAAACATAATGTTCCCTCGTATTGGGATCCCATAAACTTTTAGCAGTGATAATTTATAATTTAGTGCCTTAATTTGGTGGAGAATCAAAACTGAGAATACCTTCATCATGGTTGATGCTAAATGTGTCCAGTGATTACTAAGATCTTATGAAGAATGAGCTAAATATTGGATCATTCACAGAGTATAAACTGAAGGAAACTCCCACGCCCAGCATAATTCCACATCACCCAAAACTATTGTTCTTCCATTTTCAGAAAAATTAATTCAAACATGATTTCTTAAATAGCTTTAGTACCTGAACTATTTCTTCCACATTCCAAACAGAAGTGCGAATGATATTCATTTCCAAAAATATAAATCAAGCCCACCCCACGTAACCGATTTACCTAAAAAACAGCAGCCTTTGTTCATAGCACGCTATAAGATGAATAATTGAAGGAAACCAAGAAAATCCATGTTTATATAAACGATTTCAAACTACAAACACCAGCCCTGGTTGCTTCAAAACAATTTAAGATGACCCAGATTTAAACCCGTATAAAAAATTATCAAATATTATCGGAAAAATGAAAGATTGAACAGCAAGTCAAATAAGATTTGGGCTAGAATAGGAAATCGTTTGCTACTAACCTGATGCTGGAATCTGATCCAAAGAGAAACTTCGTGGTATAGGAAGCTAAGGCAAATGGGTTCGAACCAGGAGTCGAGGAAGCAGTAAGAAGAACGTACTCCCTTATTTCGTTTTCTTTTTCTATTTCCTTATTTTCTTCTCTCTTATTTTTCATATTGTAAAATGTAAAGTTTGTGGCTTGTTGTAATGAAAAATAACCACTATTTTCATGTTAAAAATAGTGTAAACAAATTTCCACTTCTATTTTTTCCATACTAATTAATTTTATTTTATTAAATCTAAAAAATTATAAAATATAAATGATACAAAACATTTTTAAAATTAATGTTACAAGTGACGAATAACAATTTTAGATCTTATTTATTTATTCAAAAATATTTCGAACTTGTTTCAAAATATATATATATATATATATATAAAATATTTTAAAATTTTGTTTATGATTATATCGACATTGCATTTAATATATTTATTAACTAGTCCAATTAAAACTCAAAATAAAAAAAATGGAAAAAAAAAACATTTTATTCCTTTATTTTATGATAATTACATTTTATTCCTACATGTGGCACACCTATAATATATCATGAGATAATTTTTTTAACCAGACTGGTTTGTTACTTTGTTGTATTAGCAGTGGTGAGGGTGAAAGAGTGGGAGTTCAAAAAATAGCCTAGCTTCCACAAATCTTCAAAAATTTACAAAAATTTTAGGGTGAATATGAGAAAAACTGTGAGGTAAATATTTTCATTTTTAAATTAAAAAGCTGATAAGAAAATAAAAGGGATAAATGCACTTTAGTACTTTGTAATTTGATAAATTTACACGTAGGCTTTTAAGTTTCTAATGTATCATATTAAGTTTTCAATTTACATTCTATGTTACATTAGACTTTCAAATTTCAAGTGTATCAAATAAAATATATTTATTTATTATAAGAAAATGTGCAAGTTATTTATTTATTATATTGGAGTGGGAGAATTTGAAATTGAAAGAGTTAGCTTTTACAACTTGATTGTCCATGTGGAAACTTATTCAATGGAACGTTCTTTTTAAGGTTTCGGTGGTGAGATCTTTCAAGATTAATCTATAAATATGCAATATTGATCAATAAATGAGCAATATTGTTGCTCATTTACGGATTAATATTATATGTTATTCATTTAAGAGCCAATGTTGCATACTTATAGAACAATATTGAGGAGTTTCGTCGCTGAGATCCCAAAAAAGAGTGTTGCACCATAAAAGGCCATTGTCCATGTAGATGCTTTATAAAAGTTAGGCTTGTTTACACTATGCATCTTAACTTTTGAAGTGTGTGACAATTTTCCTCTAAGCTTTAAAAATGGTTGTCATGTCCCCTATTAACTTTAAACGTTGCTTAAGTATCCTTTACCATCATCAACTGTTAAACAATATCATTTTCTCTTCCACTTGTCTTTTACGTGTAATGCCAACAATAGTCGTTTTTATTTTCTTGCTCCATCTTACCTCTTTAAAGGGTTTGAAAAAACAGAAGAAAAAAAAAATCGAAATAGAAAAAGTAGAAGATTTTCGAGCTTGAAAAATCAGAGAAAAATTTAAAAATTTTGTCTTGTAGAAACGATTCATAAATTTGATTTATGTAAAAAAGTAACTATCTATCCAGTACTATATTTTTTTTCTAATTCTTATTAACAAAGATCATACTCGGAAATCGTTTTTTATTTTCTTTCCTTTTTTCAAAGCCTTTAGAGAAAGAAAGAGAAAAACAAAACTATCCATATTTTCATTGCATGTAAATGACACGTGAGAGAGAAAATGACAGTATTTATTGGTTAATGATGGTAAAAAGCTATTGAAGCAACATGTAAAATTAATAGTGAGTTTGCCGCCAATTTTAAAAGTTGGAAATAAATTATCACACACTCCAAAAGTTAAAGAGCATAGATGTAAATAAGCATAAAAGCTATTGATAATTTGAATACTCTAATATTGTATAGAATTTTTTATTTTTATTTTATTATTATTATTATTATTTTGTTTTTTTTTGTTTTATGAAAGACCTCATAATAGACATGCAAAATGCCATCCAACATGAACTCGCACGATAATTAGCAAGTTAGAAGCTGCGATATCAAATCAAGTCCGTCTCAATATCACACAATAAGACGTTAAGAAAACCGATTATAACGAGTGGAATTGATAGAACCTATTAAATCCATTATATCCGTTAATATGGAGTATTTTTGTAATTTTAGATGAAATAATACCGTAAATATATATTTAGATCTATTATGAAAATGAATGTCCATATATAAAAAATGAAACCTCCATATTGATTATCATTGATGTACAAATATGTAATTCTTGTAACATTTGTAACCATCATTTGAATATTAATTGGGTCATTCGTTAAGAGCATTAGTTTTTGTAATTTATTTCCTTGTATAAACCTATAAATAGAAGTTTTGAGATGATTGAAATATAAACTTAATAAGATGAATATATTTATATATATATATATATCCACTTTATATTTTCTTTGTCTTCAATATTATATTTTGTTTTTATGTATTCATGTTAACTTTAGTTGGTTTATAACATGTTATTAGTACGAGCCTTTACCAATTTGATTTATGATAATGTTGATGTAAGTTTAGGTTCACCAAAAAAGTTTAGCCAAGTTTACGAAATTGTTTGAGACTTGCATATAATATATATATATATGTATATATATTTATCTATATTTGTTTATGGATATAGATAACTATATCGTATATATGCATATATGTATATGTATGGGTAGACTTCATCCGGCATCTTCTTTAAGAAAATGTAGAAAATATCAGTTTCTTTGGTTTCTTTTCCTTTGTAAACAAGATAACATCGTTGGCGAGTTCAATATGGAATTTTAACACGAGTTTCAAAATGCATTATAATCTACTCTATTTTTTAGATCCCATATATATTGTAGTTTTGTTGCCAAAAAATTTAAAGGTACTTTTTCTTTGCATACTTTATACTTTTGATTTTCATATGCCAAGCTTTCTATGACTTGCTTAATAAAATTATTTATCTCTTTGATATTTTAATTGATTAAGTTTTTTTTTCATTATGATATATGTGGTTTTGAACATGGATTTCCGTTCTCACATTTATTAACCATAAAGGTTAATTTGCTGATTCATGCTTTTCCATTGCACATGACATGTTTTCATATATGTATATTAATTTTTATATATTATATGGTGAGATGTACCAATTTTATCATGTATGTATTTGGTTGAGTAATATGCCATAAGTCGTCATGGTAATGGCATTAATAAAGTTTTCAAAAGCTAGTAAATTATATTATGATTATCTCTCATTGATGTTTTGTCATTTTAAATATTGGTTGATGATAGTGAGCATGAATTGTTTTTTTCTTTTGCCAATTACTCATTATTTTAAATTTATATATAACAAGGTCTAAAATTATTCTTTATTATTATTTTATTATGGATTTATAAGTTATAATTCATAGTAATAAATTTACCCTATTATGATATATATTGATTTGATGGTTATCATTATTTATATATTATTTAGCGACAAATTAAATTTGAAAATTACAATATTTATTTTATTGGAATTTATTATATTTATTCAAATTTATTGTTACTTATTTTTGGCTATAATGAATATTTACAATGGAATCATAATATTATTAGTTGTATTATTAACTAAAGAATAAGTCATCTTTGAAGGATTGAACACTCTCTTATTGGAATTGTAATTTTTCAAATTTTAATTTTATTGTCATATTGACAATTTAGTAAAATTTTTGATGACAATGATAGCTCAATATATATTGATATTCTCTTTAAGTGAATGTTGTATATTATTTATCATCTCCTGAAGTGGATGTTAATAAACATGGTCATTTTATATGAGAACATAATGAAATATATATTTCTTTCAATTATTGTTATGAGAAATCAATATATCACCCACTAAAAGTGTAAATAAAATAATGATATAAAGAAAAAAATTAACATTTATTCATTTGATAGATAAATGATTGAAATTGGAGTTGAAGATTATTGGTTTTGAATTTGTTACATCCAAATATTTTATTTCCATGTGTAAATCCTTAATGACAAGAAGAAAGGAAATAAAAATGACAAATATATCTACATAATCAAGAAATGATTATTATATGATTTTATGATTATGAAATATTGAGAAATAAAAATATCTAAAAATGATCTTGAAGATCAAAATGAGACAATATAAATGTTTTTATTGATTTAGTATTTATTACTTATTTTAAAATTTATTTTTTTATAATGTTATCTCTATTGTATTGTTTTATTTTATTATTAAAATCTCTAGAAGAGAAAATATATGTGGTAACATTATTATTGGATTCAGAAGATCCATATGCATCATGATACATACACCGTGAACAAGATTCGATCAATATGTGATCTAATCATTATACCAGAAGTATGTATTTGAATATATTGCCTATAAAAATTATGATAGAAGCATATATTAAGTTGGACAGTTTGTAAATAGTTGATTATTTATAAAGTAGCGTGAATAATCACTAAATTTAAAGTTCAAATTTTTAGAAAAGAAAGTTGCGTTTGCAAATGCAACAGAGATGTATATCTAATAATATATGGAATATTTTGAAAAAGCTTAAGAATGTGGCATATAGTTGAAAAACAAAACTTTATAAGTGAAAATCTGAGAAGTAGTTAAAGTTCTATAAGATAGATATTATGGAAGAAATTCTCTTGAAGAGAATAATTAAAATTTTTGAAATCATAAAAATAATTATTGATAGTTTCTTCAAAGGAGCTACATAAAATTATTCAAATTGATTATGATATCAAAACTTTATGGTATTGTTGTAACATCCCGTTTCGAGAAAAATAATAAAATTTTCAAGTTTGACCAGGTTGACTTTTAGTGGGCTCGGAGTTGACTTTTTGTGTGGTTATATTTTTGCTTTGACTATGGTACCGTTGCGTAGAGCTAGTCGATACGAGTTCGTAGACTAGTAGTACGCTTGATTCGGAGTTAAGACCAGGAAGTTATGGTCATTTAGTGTGAAGGGCAATTCGGTAATTTGACAAAAACTGATATTTAAGTGTGAGAAAAGACCAAAATGCCCCTGTCTTCATCCTTAAATTTTTTGGCCAAGGTCTGGAATTTTCCAGCCCATACCCGAGACTTCCCCCACCTTCACCGCGCCACTTTCGCACGCCGATAGCCGCCACACGGTGGCCGGACTTGGCCGACCACCACCCGGAAATCGAAGCCAGCAACCTCCTCTTCCTTTCCCCACCGGTGGTTCGCCATGAAACCACCTGGATCGCCAGAAATCGCAACAAAACCGAGAGCTGGTGAACAGTTTGAACAGTCGCGACACCACCTTTGGCCGGCCATATCTCATTGTTTCGGTGGAGTTAAGGAGAGTTCTTGGTACCGTTGGAAAGCTGGTGCGACGATCTACTTTTTGGTACCGAGTTTGACACCGGAAACTGCCGGAGCACGCCGGAAAACCGCCGCAAAGTCTCGGAAAAACCACCCCGAGGCAGTCACCTTTCCGGCTAGATCTGCTCCTATCGCCGGCGAGTGGCACAACACAGCCACCACCATCGGATTCAGAACACACCGGCGACCAGATCTGCACTTTCCCGAGCTCCGACGACCACCACACGCGCCCCACGCGCCTCCCACGTGCCGCCGCCGTTTTCCTCCACGCGCCGTCGCCGATCTCCTCCTTTTCCGGCGAGTGAGTGCTCACCTCTCGTCCCGACGCGTTCCGGGGGTCGTGGGCAAGCTTGCTGTACCTTCGATTTGGTCCAATTTCGGTCGGATTCAAAAACGCACAATCCCGGCCGAGGTTCGATCTTCCGGGATCAATTCCGACCATTGGCAAGGACGAATCTTGGAATTGAAGGTAGATTCTCGTTCCTTGCATCTTCAATTTCGTTTCGGTATAAAGTTTGTTGAAATCGGACTTGAAACGGAAAAATCCATTGAATTTAGGGATTTTTGCCGATTAAGGGCATTTTTGTAATTTTCGAAAATATTGGGACATTTTTTTAATTACTGAAAATGTTGGGCAATCTTAGTATTTAGTGTTTTAATCTTGTATTTGGAGGCTTAGAGGATTCTACGAGCCTTTGGTTAATTTTTTGGTTTTTTTTTAAAGTTATTTTCGGTAAAATCTTTTTAGGTGCTCGTATGCGATCGAGGGCTGGACCGGAGATCCAGCAGGAGCACGCTTCAGACCTGTGAGTGAATTTATTTTCTAAATCATTTGGGAATATATGCTATATTTGATTTCATTTCTATTAATTTGTTTTGATTAAATTTTCTTGTGCATTTAAATTAAGATTATTAAATATGTTTTATGATGATTTAAATATTTGCATGAGTTGATTTTATGATTTGATAGATTTCATATTTATTGGAATATTTATGAAATTTGTGTTTTAATTGGTTGTTTAGCGAATTTGAAATGTTTTAGAGATTTTACGATATTGTGGAAATATGGTGATTTTAAAGAAAAACTATGGCTTTGTGGAATTTAAGAATTTTTGGGGCAATTTTCTGATAGGCGAAATATTTGATTGTTTTCGTAAAATTTTTCAAAGAGAAGATTTTGAAAAATTGTTTAAAAATAAAAGGATTTGGAAAATTGTTGATATTCGATGATGGAGGATTTTGGATTTGATTTTGAGGAGTACCACACTGTATCGAGATGTACCGAGTTATACGAGTTCTATGCGCGCTATTATTATTATTATTATTATTCTATATGCCATCCTCTGCTGCAGACACGTGTCGAGAGAGAGATGATGAGGATCCTGCCATGACGGATTTGGGACGCCAATTCGTTGTGATGACTGAGCCCCCCTTCCCCCGCCTGTGACGCCGTCAGGACGCTGAGGGTCACACGGCACGATATATGCTGTGGTACCGGTTGGTTTTATGATGGTTCTGATTCATTGCGGATTTTATACCGGATTTGGTTTTATATTGATTGCTGATTTATACTGGTTGGGTTTTATGATTGTTGTTTGCTGAGTTTATACCGATTTGGTTTTATATTGGTTGGTTTCTGATTTTAAATTGATGGTTTGATTTTATGGATTGTGGCCTATGGCCTTTGGTTTCAGATTTTGACCCATTTGCTTGATCGTTTATGAAATTGTGTTTGACCATCAATTAATTATTATGGATTTCATTTACGTTTTTAGTGTTTGGTACGTGATTTCGATAATTGTTTTAAATTACGTTTTCGCCCCTAAACCGTTTTTATTGATTTAATGATTTGGGGTAAACCGAGGGTTTTGCGAAATGATTTTCAAAACGGGGAACCTTTCAACTGAGTGACGTGAGGTTTGAGTGTAAAGGTTTTAACGGCTGAAATTGTATTTTGTAGTTATCTAGGAGCACTCACGGAGATATTTATATCTCACGTTTTGTTATTTTTACTTCGTTCCCTAGGTCCTAGTTGCAGGTTCCCGTGGACTACCATCGGCATTTCGCATCGGCATCGCATCCGCTTATCGCATCTGTTTATTACTTCTTCTTATGTATTAGACTCTGATCTTATTCTGTTCATGTTGGATTTGTATCATTTATATTTTTGTCTATCACTCTTAGTGGCTCTGTCATTCCCACCTACTTCATACATTGTTTCTTATTTATTCATTATGACTCGTTAATTTATTGTGGTGCTTATTTTATCTACTTTTCGTTCATATCTTATTTACTATTCGTCTCATTATTGTTTACTTGTTTATTTGATTTTTACCCCCTTTCGGAGGAGGATTCTGTCGGTTGCCCCGAGGGGTTCTGGTGGAATCTTCCTCAGGCGGGGCCTCTCCGGTTATTCTGGAGGAATTTCCGGGGTGGGTCCTGTCAATTGTATATTTTATCTAAATATTATTATTTATTGGGAAATTAAGAAATAAACAATTTAAGGTGAATTATATTAATTTGTTGAAAATCTCAAGGATTGCAGTAAAATGTGAATATTAATAATTGAATATGTTTATTATATATAAAGCCTAATTTATGGCACAAAGTCTCATGAAGAGATGTGCAATGAAGAATTATACTAACATATTCTAATTGCAAATATATTTCAATACTTTATGATTTTGATAGTTTCTAAAATATTTCAATTGTATTCTATATGAAATATTTAAGTTTGAGATTTTGATAATTTCTGAAAGATCGTGAAATTGCATGAAGGAAGACCTCGAGATATATACTCATTTGAATAAAGCGCTATATAAATCAGATGAATGAATCGTTTCAATGAGTAAGCAAAGAATGATAAGTAAACAAATCAATTTTCTATGCCTATTTTATTGTTATTGCTATGATTACAGTATATTGAAACTCTTTGAGAGTTTTAATGAGACAGTTTTTCTACCACTAGGGGGAGAAAACCAAAATTGGAATAACATGTGAAATTATTACATTGTCTCATTTGCTTGTGAAAAAAGTTTTCAACATGGAAAGAAGTCTTTGGTGGAAAATTTGTTATTACAATTATAAATGAAATTATAAAGCACGCATGAAGTGTGTTAGAGTTTTTGGTTTAAAAAAGACTAAGTTTTCTAAAAGGAAAACTCGAATGCATGATTAGTTTGATAAACGGGTTTTTGACAATACTGCGTGAATTTAATAATAATTGCATTGCTTAAATTCAAATAGATATTATATTAAATATTTTGCATTTAAAATGTGTTGATTTAAAGATTGCATATGCTAGTTTCTTTTATGTCGACATGAGGAGGACCATTTGCAAACCAACAATGTAGATACAGTACTCTATTTTCTTCACTAAAGTTTTGTCCTATTCGGTTTCCTTGGTGAAGTTTTAATGAGGTATTATGGTCAGCATTTTATCACAATTAAGAACCAATAGTGCAACATCAATATAATTTTTGAGTAAATTTTGCTCTTTTTTCTTTGATAAATTTTTTTCTCACGGGATTTTTCTTCCAAGGTTCTAACGAGGAAGTTTAGCGTCTGGAGATACTAGAAGTGTTATATTAAAGGGATATCTACATAGATTGCACTCTTTTTCTTTCGTCAAATTTTTGTCCCACATTGTTTCCCTGACAATGTTTTAATGAGGTAATTAAACATTCATAAGCACCAGAAGTGCCATAATCAGGGGGAGAAATACATTGATTATACTCTTTTTTCTTCGATACGGTTTTGTCCTGCTGAGTTTTCCATACAAGGTTTTCACAAAGTAGATCGACATACATATCATCAGATACATGAATATTATACTCTTTTTTCTTCGCTATAGTTTTGTCCTAATGGATTTTCCTAGCAAGGTTCCATATGTGATGGACATTCACAGGGAAATATTATGAATACGAATGTCCATATAAAAATAATGAAGCCTCCATATTGATTGTCATTGATGTACAAATATGTAACTCTTGTAAAATTTGTAACCACCATTTTAATATTGGTTGGGTCATTGATTAAGGCCATTACTTCTTATAACTTAGGTCCTTGTATAAGCCTATAAATAGAGGTTGTGAGATGAATGAAATATAAGTTTAATGAGATGAGAATATATCTTTTCGCTTTCTCTATTATTTTTGTCTTCAATATTATATTGTGTCCTTATGTATTCTTGTTAACATTAGTTAGTTAGTTTATAACAATATCAATTTATATAATTATTTAGTTATTTCTTTTATAGCTAACTTTTTACATTGTTTAATTTTTTTTTATACCTCATTACATTTTTTTGATAAATAATAACTTGTTATTAAATACAAAAACCCCCACCAAAAGTAGGGATTACATAGCAAGACATCGTCCTCCCAAATCAAACAACATAATGTCACATAAATCCTCAGGGATGCAATCCAAATTAAAAGGCACAAACAAAAAATTACAATTAAAGGAAAAAACTTTCTTAGCTAAAGAGTCAGCAAAAAGATTAGATACTCTAGAATTCCACTCGAGCTTCCAACTATCAGAGGAAAGATTTAGGAGAATGCTAAAAATTTTTCCTCCCTAGTATTCTAACCACAAAGATCTTTGCTGAAAAAAACTTCCTTATCCCAAGCTTTGCTCAAGGCATAGGAAGTTGCCCAGTCCAAAGCCTTTATCTCTGCTTCAAAAGCTCTGGAGGTGTGAACTAAACAACTATCTGCTCAGACAAGCAAACCAAAGTCATCTCTAACTACCAGGGCTAGAATTGCATATTAGAAAAGGCTGAATAACAATTAACCTTCCACAACCCAAAATGAATGGAAGATGAAGGTTCAAATCTCGCTGACTCATGAAAAGTGGGAATGTAATAGAGACCTTTAGAAAAATATACAACAAAAAGATTTAATAAATCCATAGCCTCCAAAAACGAAAGCTTGTCTTCAAAAACTTTATCATTACAAAACTTCTAGGCACAATAAAGTAAAGAAGCAAGAAAATAGTGAAGGAAGATCTCTCTACTTGCTCGATGCAAAGTCTCAAAAAGGGATTAAAGCATAAACCAATCAACTCTTCAATACTATAAACAGTCCAACCATCCAAATTAGCGCCATAAATGCTCGCAAAAGCGAGGGCTTGGATACCAGAACACTTTAAAAAAAGATGGAGAAAGGATTCTAGGCCACTCCTACATATTGCACAATAACTATATACAACTTCAAACACTCGACGAAGCCTTTCCTTAGTAGGCAACACATTAGTCAGGATTCTCTACAATTTTTTTTTTTTTAAAATCTCTCATGTATCTTGGACCTTTGCAAATTATTCCAAAAAATCAAGACTTCCTCACCAACGCCATAATTAATTGAAAAAAAACTGCTAATTGAAAGCCTTTACCAGATTTTCCCTTCCGATAGAACCTATGTTCACAAGGAAAGTTAGACCATGGCATATTAAGAATGGGTCTAGCCGAATCCTTTTCAAGAAGATCTCGAATAAAAAAAACATTCTAGCCCAAACCATAAGAGTCCTTAAGATCAATGACCCTACTTTAATGGCTCACATCCACACATTCCTTTAGGATAGGGACCTTACTTAAGAGACTAAAAATCCACAGGTCTTTTCACATATTAATCCCTTAACCATTCCCAAGTTTAAAATAAGCTCCTTACTTGAGAAAAAGTCTGGAACTTAATATGCTCTTCCACATAAAGGAAATTCCATTAGTACTCCCTTTGTACTTAGCCTTTTAAATCTTCGTCCAAAGACTCCTCCACTATTGCCAACTTCCAGCCAAGCTTGGCTAAAAAGACATAGTTAATACCTTTAAATCTGTGAAGCCCAACTTCTCCAGCTTTTTGGGTTTACAAATATTGTTCCAAGCTTTTAAAGCAAGGAATGTGCTAAAGCTCAGCTTTGATTCTCACCAAAATCTTCGAATAAGTCCATCCAATTCATTACTAAAACCTTTTAGGATTCAAAAATTATCCAAAGTATGCGTAGGGATAGCTTGAATAACTATTTTTATAAGTCTTACTTCCCATATTTTTAGAGAAAATGACTATTCCAGCCCTTTAGCCTTCGACTTTCCCTATCCTTTAGAATTTTAAAGTTTTTGGTTTTATTTTTGCTAAACATCAAAATTTTTCCAAGATACAAAGAATTTCATGTCATCTCTCTAAAACCCAAAATACCCTTATAGTAAGTCTTTTAAATCTTCCAGCATGTTTGAAAAAGAAAATACTTGAATTATTAGTTAGCCACCTAAGCAGATCAACCACAATATTTACCAAAACACCTCTTCATAGTAACAGCCTCCTGTTTGTTTGCATTGCACATAACTAATAAATTATCTGCATGCATAAGATGGAAGATTATCAGGGCCTTTTTACTAACCTTGATTCCATGAATTCGCCCTTTGTCTATTTCCCTCGATAAAAGTCTAGTTAAAAACTCAAAATAAAGAATGACAAGGTAAGGGGATAGAGGGTCCCCTTGCCTTGAACCCCTACTCATAGTGAAACGCCCTGACATTATTGCACCGTGGAAACACAACTTCCAATAAGCCTTTAAACCTCCCCTGAAAAGTCTCAGGCATACAAAGCTTTATCAAAATATCCCCATTCAATATGATTGTAGGATTTTTCCATATCCACCTGAAGAACCATTAAACCATTCTTCCAACAATGTTTTTTGACTTTGAAAATCACTTTTTGAGTGACCACGGTTCTTTGCTATCCACTAACCTTTAAGAAATGCCTTTTTATTTAGCCAAATGAACTTCCCCATAAGACTATGCAACCTCTTAGTTAAGAATTTTGAAACCACATTGTACACAAAGTTGCACAAGCTTATTGGTCTAAAGTGGTTGACGTTGAAAGGTTGTTTGGTTTTAAGGACAAGAACAATGAAAGTGTTGTTGATGTATTGGGGCATGGTTCTTAAAATGTTCATGGATGAACCAAGAGAAAAGAGATCAAACAATTCTCCAATAATTCTTATAGAATATACTAAGAAAACCATTAGGCCCTAAACTTTTCAATGGGTGGAGCTTCCTGGCACATCTCTTATCTCATCCGGTGAAGGAATTTTGATTAACTATGAATTCTTTTATTCTAAAATTACCTTAGAACCCAAATCTTTAAGTTCATCTAGAATCTCAAAAAAATTGGATTGAAACAGGTTCTTTAATTGGTGAATGAAATAATTGCTAATCTTTTTACTATCATGAATCTAATTATGGACCTCTTTTATAACATGAATATTATTTCTCCTTTGTCTAATAGTTATACTCATGAAAACATTTGGAATTTTTATGTAACACCCCAAGCATCATTACACATGCAATAATTTATTTGAATATTAAATTATTTTAATAAGAATTTCATTGTTTAATTCCTTTATCATAATTTTCTTTACTATAATTTTGTACTAGCCATTTCTTAGAATATGATATTTTAAAATTATTATTTTGTATGTAATTTGGTGTTTTTTTTTAATTGAAATTATTTACTATTTAAAACAAGTTTGAAGAAGTATTTTGGAATTTCCAATTTTAACCTCATAGATTTACAAGCTTTTAAATAAAAAGAGGGAAATTTTGTAAATTGAAAATAAGGCGTTTTGAAAACATCTTCTCCTTATCCTCCACCAGCTAACCCTTTCATTTCCATCAAATTTTTTCTCTCCTATTTTTCCATGGCCAAGCATCTCTGTAACTCCCTTTCATAGTTTTTCTTTAGTCTTGAATCAATTGCAACATGCAAATATACTTTTGAAAGCTCTCATCAAGAGAAATCTATTGGTACCAATTTTAGCTTGAAAAATTCAAGTTTTTTTAACTCTCTCTCCTTGACTAGTTGGAAAAATCATGATCTAGAAAGAAATTCAACTCAAACTAAACTTTGTTGGGTTCGATTTTGAAGGGATTTGAACTTTTTCTGAACAAGATTTTAGCTTTTCATGTTGGTTTAAAGAGGTTTGGTAGTGTGAGAAGTAATTTTTGGGTAAATGAGCTCATTTGCTTCTTAGGATAATTGTTGGAAGTGTGGATATGATTATTTAGCTTTTTATTTTTATTTTTATTTTTTTTTTTTTTAGTTTTATGATTTATTGTATCAACCCTTGAATGCCTTTGACCCTTGATCTTCTATAAGAAAAATGGTTTTATTTTTGTTGTTTCCATATTGATGTAATTGTGGTTTAAGTTGGACATGTTTAAAAAGTGATTTTATATTTATTTGTTCTTGAAATATGGGGTGTTGGAATTTTTGGAGTGTCAGCTAAAGGTTTTATGAGGGAAAATTTTGGGTTTCATTTAAATACTTGAGTTTTAAAGTTTTTGTTAAAGCTTTGTCGTCACGAGTAAGGCTTACTTAAATTTCTTGAATATAAGGGTTGAATACCCTACAGTTATAGTTGATAACAAAAAAAGTTGGGTTACTAATTTGTGGGTATAAACCATGTTGTGGTTGTCAAGTTTTAAGATTATTTATTTATTTGTCAAAGTGTTAAACTAGTCCTTTAATTGGTTCAGTGGAAGTAGAAGAACAATATATTCTACAAAGCGAAGCTCTTCTCAAGCAGGTCTAAATACGTCAAGTGTGGTGAGTGAGCATATAGTCATATTGATATGTATTTGAATATATTAAATATCGAATCAATTAATATTGTATTTACTTTCTTTCGGTACATATTTTGAAATTGAATGCAATTACTTGATGGGAAGCATAATACCTTTATGTTATTATTAAATTGGTTGTGGTTTATTTTGTTTATGAGATACTTTTGATAACTATGAAATATTTTCAATCATTAAACTAATTTGCAAAAGGCTATTATTTATAAGCAATCAGATTATTATATAAAATTTATAAAGTATGATATACTGTATTCTTGATGAGAACATGATATCATGGGATTGTTGGTGATGGTTAGTGAAGATAGATTCTGATTATATAATTTGTTAGAAATGATAATGAATGTTACTCTGGAGATTAATTGGAAAATAAAAAAGTTGAGAGTCTATGCAGATTGGGTCCCATATGGATTTGTGAGAAAACTCAATCAGGTAGAAATATGGGTTTATGAGACACCTCGACCCAAAAAGGAAGTATGGTGCTTTGGCATGCTATAATTGAATGCACAGGTTTACGAGACAACTCGATCAAAAAAAAAAAAAGCACATTGCTTTGGCATGTTATAATTGATATTATATTGGTTACATAAATTATTTTTATTCTTTGATGATTATATTAATCTTTTTAAGCGAATGATCTTTATTTTAAATCACAGCAAATATTTTTCTTGAAATTTAATTTATTACTTTAAAATTCTGAATGTCATCATAAGTACTTTGTTTATTCAATTTTAATTTTTTTGGTTATATTACCTCTCACTGAGTATATTACTCACCCATCCTATACTTTTTCCACAATTTAGGTGCTAATAGCCCTCGCACTGCTGGTTTTATTGGTAGGAGCTAGTGGTATTTCAACGTTTAGGTAGCATGGTTCTCTTTTAGACTATGTTTGGCTTTTCTTATGGGAAATTGCTTTGATTTTTGTAGTTTTTCATGACATCTACGGACATTATATGTCAAATGGTTTGGTTTTTATTTTAAAACTTATTTTTGGTTTGTAAGACTTCTACTTCAGATTTGATATCGTGGTTCTTATTTATGAATTGGATGACGATTTTGGATTTTTCTATTTTGGTTTTTAGTTTTTTTGTATTTTCTTAAATTGTTGTATTGTATATATATATATATATTTATTTATTTGGTTTTAACATTATTATTGCTAGATAGCCATAAATGTGATTATGGCTATTGCATGCAAGACTTTTAGTTTTGGGTCTTGTCATTTATATCCATCCTTCAACCACACTTCCCTAGATTTTTGTCCAAAGATAGACTCCAATCTAGCTCTCAGGACCCATAATTCTTCCATAACTTCTTTATGCCTAGAATTTGTGATTTCTTGTTTTACTCTGAATAGCTCATAGTTCCTTTTTCAGCTAGCTTATCTTAATAAGAGCAGAACCTAAGTGTTTCTATTCTAGTATTTAAGAGATCTAGAAGTATTGAACAAGCTTATTCTTAATTGATGATTGTCCATACCATCTTTCTAGTCTTCTTCCCAAGCATTTTGCATAAGGCATCCCCTCTGTTGTCAGCAAGATAGGACAATGATCAAACTCTCTGAGGTCAAGTGTTCAACTATGGCCTTTAGAATCAATTGATGATCAGCCATGGCTCTATCAAGCCTCTATCTAGTTGTAGCAAACCCTTTTTATCCTCTATCTCACGTGAAACCTTTTTCCTTTGGAGCCAAGAGCCACCCCTCCTACCTCAAGCAAGAATAATTTTATATAGAGCCATTTCTTCCACACTTCTAAAACTTTTTGTTTCTCTGAGACATCCACCACCTCGTTCAAGTCTCTAATAATCAGCCACGTGTCTTCTATGTCAACCCCCAGATTGTCTAGTTCCCCCAGAACTTTAGTTTCTCCAAACACAACTAAATTACAATGGCTTTAATCAAAGCTAATCTTAATAGAGCATAGGATAATACAATTAGAGTTCCATACACACCCAATTTTCACCCAACAAAACATTAGCCTCAACAATTAAGAAATTTGAGAAATTAAAACCTTGCAAATCTTTTCAATCCTTCTGACAATCTATTAGTCTTAAAACCATAGGCTTTCATTTTCGTTAGGAAAACACAATCAGGTTTTGTCCTTCTGACCACCCGTTTTAGAAATCTCAGAGTGTCTAGGTGGCACATGCCCCAACAATTCCATGAAAGACATTTATTGGGAAGGGGAATTGGGAGAAAAGGGGGGGGGGGGATGTGAAGGCCTACTTTCTCAGCCATGTGAAAATCTAGCTTTTTGTGAAATGTTTGCCTTTGATCAGTAGATATATGCTTTCTCTCCACAGTGCTCGAGTACTGAGCCCTACACACAACTATTTTCCAAGACCAGCTCCCATTTTCTTGCATGTTTCTACCTCATGCATTCCTCCTCACATTGCTACTACTTCCTTCTTCATCTGCTCTAGTCGGGAAATTTTGTCATCAAGTCCTAGGAGTGGAGACCTCTAAAGCAGCAAAGCTTTTCTGGATATCTTATGCATATTCTTTCACAATCTCTAGCTCAAGGGCTCTTAGATATCTTCACTTAGGCAAACTTTAGTTCTAGAAGACCCTTCAAGGAAGCCATTGAAAAGTAGGTATTCAGACATTGAGAAGTGGGTATTCAAAATTTCTATTAGAAAGCCATTATGAATTGTTGTGCTTTCATCCTCCTCTACGTGCTCTCCCAGTGAATTCAGCTTTGGCCCAAGGACCATTAAATTTGGTCATGATCCCATTTGCTAAAATGATTGTTCCTAAATTCTTTAAAATACGCCAACTAGTAGTGTAATCCAAACCTCTCTACACTTGTAACAAAAATATGCAACCACTCTTACTTGAATTGGATCTATGAATCTTGTCTTCCTTTCTTGTTCTAGAAAAACCCTATGGGAATGGGTGACTCTACAACAATATCAATTTTTATGTAGATAAAATGATAACCTATCTCATATCTTCATATCTATTTTGCATAGAGAGATTTAATCTATCTTCCTATTTTCTTTGCAATATCTTCATGGATGAACATCATAAGTAGTCCATGGATTTAGACGTGAAAAGTTATTGAGTTCGAAAACAATGTTATTGATAATCCTATCTTCATGCCACTTTTTAAGGATGAGGAGAGCCTCAATAAGAGAGCAGAGCCTGTTGCAGTACACAAACTCCTTATCCTTTTGTTTCCAAAGCTAAATTTAAAAACATTCTCCTATATTTTCACCACTTGAACTTTTTCTAATTTTTTTGGATAATTTTCGTAATAGTATATCTCCTAAAACTACGAGTAGTTCAAACCTAACCACCAAAATCTTATTCGTAATGCCTCACCCTTTTAAACTGTGACTATAAAGAAAGATTACAGAGAGAATCATGAATGAATGGACCATTTTCTTGAAAATTCTTCATAATCATTGGTAGACCAAAAACAACCAACACATCATAAATAAGTGAAAAAAAATACACAATGAGAAAACTAAAACCCTGAAAGAAAAAAGAAAAAAGAAAAAAACAAACCTTCATGGTGACGACTTAGAACAAGAAGAGGAATTCAAAACCTTAGGAGAGCAACTAGCTCTTCTTTTTAACTTCCACACCAAAAAAGTTCAAATCATTGCTCCTACAACAGACATCCAAATACCCACCACCCTTGTGCTCCTCCTCAAATATTTAATACCTCATTACATGGTAATGGTGGAAAGAGGCAGCTTTATGAAAATTTGAATATTAATGTTTTGCTCTAAATTTTGTCTTTCCTATTAGTTATGTTGTATGTTCAATGTTGGTTTGGTTTGTAATATTTTGAATATTTCTAAAATGACTATAATGCATGTTCCTTAGCTATGATGGGTATTTAATATGAGTTTAATTTGTAATATTTTGAATTTACAATTATTAATCATGTGGAATTTTAGTACGTAGATTTTTGTAAAATGTTTAACTTATCATTTGGACATGTATTAATTTAAGTAAAAAAAATAGAATAAACATGTCTAGACCTAGTAGACACGAACACAACATGACCCAAACGTGAATGCAACACAACAGAAATACAATCCAACAACAAAGCTTAGTGGGCCGTGTTCGGGTAAATGAAATTTAACACGAATATAGCACAACACTACATGAACACGATTCAACACAACACATTGTTAAGCCTACTTTGTAAAGAATTTTAAGAAGTCTTAATTGATTAATGCATAAATTTTATAATTTTTTGAAAATGTTCAAAAATCTATATTGATTAGAATTTTTAAAATCTTTAAAAGTTTATATTGAATACTTTATAGCTTCTATTAATTTTTAAAAAATCTATATTGAACATCCATAGTTTTTATAACTAAAAAAATTATATTGCATATCCATACTTTTCAATTCTATCAAACTCTTTTTAAACTTTTGATGAATATCCTTTAACAAAATCTTTAATCCACTATTTCCCTGTAAACTTTCATTTTTCTCGCATTTTACCCCTCGATTTTCATAATTGTATGAACAATCCCATACTTGAGAATTTAAGCATACGCACCACAAATCGTCAATTCTATGAAATACGTCTCGTTAATTGTCACGTGCTTGGCACATGAGGTTATTTTGGTACTAAGTTTAGGGGTCAAATAGTCTTTCCAAGTGTTAATTTGTGTTAATACCAAATGGGTCCTCTAATGCAATTTAATTTTAGGATTTGCTGGTGCAAAGTGAAATCAAATGGAGAACAATGTGATGGAAAATGTGATTTTAGACTGTAGGTGAGCAGTAGCCATAAAGACTTCTTGGACAATACATAATCCTGATAGAATATTTTATGCATGCTAGAACTCAAGGGTATTTAGTCTTGTAAATATTGGGCATTTGGGAAATTTGGGGATTCAGGCGTTTGGTTTAGGAGGCATCTTCTACAATGCTAGAGAAAAAATATTATTTTTGGTGAATTTGATGGTAAATATATGTAACCAATTTGCAAAACCCCTTTCATTTTATGCCTTGAGAATTAAGTTAAACATAACTATGCTGAAATGCTTGAAAATTTTTGGAATGTGCTAAAATGCTAAATTTCAAGGGAATTTTGGGAATGAGTTGAAATGTTGAAATGCTTGGGAATTTTGGAGTTTCAGGTGTTTGGATTTTATGTCTTCAATTTTGTGCCTTCACCTTTAAATTAAAATTTTTGTATAAGCTGAAATTTGCTAATAAAAAAAAATTGAATTGTTGAAGGAATGTAGTATCTATATATGTTCACACTTTATTTAAGATGAAGGAATATTTTCACTTTGATTATTCCCCCACTAACTTTTTCCAATTGCTTTGAATATTTTTGTTTTTGACATCTAGTTTGTGCAAACACTAAAAATGTGGATGTGAAAGTGGAAGAATATAAAGAAAGTTTATGAAAAAAGATGTGATTTCAATGATTGAGTTGATCCACTTATGTGTGGGGTTAAAAGACATAATTCCAGACTTGTTGAATTAGAGTAAAAGAGTGGAGGCTGATAATGGAGTGATAAGATATAGCGAGAAACATGGGAATATTGTGCCAGGACCCTTTGAGGTTCGAACTTATTAGAAATCAGTCCCTCTGGTTTAAGTGATCCCTATAGTTAACTTCCATGCAACCATATTATTCTCTTTCCTATCTAGCATAGTAGAAAGAAGAATATACCTTTAAATTGCCAGATAAAAGCCAAATATACTTTTAGAATTTCTAGTTCTCACTAGAAAAGACTTGGCAGACAACAAACAAAATCCATAAACATTTTTGAGTTTTGATTCATCATCCGCTCCACCTCCATAAAATTCACAAAATTTAAGCTCATAAAATCTCCATTTACATGCTTCTTTGCAATCTTTATTCAGAGAGCGACAACAACTTATAGTCCAAAAAAATTAAAAACTTGGAAATTTTTTTAGCATAAAACTTAAAAACACAAATCCAACACATGATCAGTATCAACTTTTTCAGAAACGAAACAAAATCGTCCAAAAGATTACGGAACAAAGTTAGAAAAACTAAAATTAACACAAAGAAAAACGTTTCAAATTTCCAAACCCATATCAAAATCAAAGACCCACTACCCTCACTTCTCCTACCACCAAGCTTATAGGCTGGAATTTGAGGATCCACTGGGAGCCAAAATGAACACTCCTGCTACTTTTTTCCATCAAGGTGCATTTCATAGCAAGAATAAACAATGCCTTTGCCATCAATCATGGGATACATTACTTAAAATGCATCTTTAAAATATAATAAATCAAACTTTAAAAGAATGAATAATAAAGAAGAACATTGCAATTATGTTTTCAAGAATATGGACATCGAAAAATTAGGGGGAATATGCTTCAACATAAAGACCCAAAAACAAAACATAGATAGTAATATAGATCATCAAAATTATTCATAGATAATACGAACAAAAAAAAATCAGTTTTTTGAAAAGCCTATTTATCATCAATGCATTTCAATGAATTCCTAACTATTAAAAAAAAACCTAAATTACAAATTATTTAAAATATTAATCTGTGGAACAACAACCACCGTTATGAACTTGTTACTTGGACCTTTTTTTTTTACATGAACTCATTATCCACGAAATGTTCTTTTTTTGATGACAAAGTTCATAATCAACATGGGTTCTTTTCTTCAAATTGCACTCTCAGAAATGCCAAAGAGATACATAATTGTTGTTATGCTCTCATTTCCAATACTCTTTCTCCAATTCTTACATATTCAATTTCTTCGCTTTCTGGTTAACAGAGTTTGCACATTGTGGTCAACTAACCCACATGATAACATACATTTGCGTCGTCCAAAATCAATTTTCTTAGAGGCAGATTCCAAGCTAGCTCATGGTAGAGAAAGGGGTTTTAGATCTGGCAATGGTAGAGAAATGGAAGAAGATACAAAAAAAAAAAATAAAGAGAAGAAAGTTCATCAGTTTTTTCTTTCAGATGACTAATGTCTTGTGGCAGGTGTGTTATACTATACAATTACTAAACTACATTTCCATTAGTTTTAACGGAATCATAGTAGCGGCAAGGATTTATTTTGATCATTCAGAAACCACAGAGACTGATTTAGCTTTGAACGAAACCTCATGAGGTATATTTGATATTAACTCGAGAAACAATTGTGGTTTGGTTTGAAAATGACATGGTTGTTGTTGTTAATAAATTGGTTATGTAATGGTAATGTAGAATAAATTGTGTTGTTTTTGATGTTTTTGTTATGTAATAGTTGTTTTAGGTAATTACAATTATGGCAGTTTTAATAGTAACTGTAGTTGTGATGTTTAGTTGACATTAATGTATTAAAAGGAAAAAGGCATACCTGAGACATTTTTCCATTGTGTGGAGAGGTGGTAGAAAGCGTAAGCCTGAACTTGAATTAAAATATATATATATATATAGAAAAATACTAATAAAATTATATAAATATAAAATAACAAGAAAATTATAAAATTCATAACAAAAAATATTAATTGTCTTTAATTTTTAATAGTTTGTTAGTTTAAATCTTATTTCATCCTACAAAGTTCTGAGAACATCAAGATACAACATAGTCGCCGCCATTATCACTCACTATCACCATAAAAACTTTCCATAAAATCATTATTTTCTTTTTCATTAGTATCAACATCCTCCCATTCGGGTTCTTCATCAACCAGTAATAGATGATTTTTCCCTTTACTTATCAAGTGTTTATAATATGATAAAAAAATAATGAGTAGCTAACTTTATGATCTTGAATACTAAATAATAATTACTCCAAGTTTTCAAAATGTAATGAAACTAACATCTTTGCCTTGAACATTCTCAAATAAATCAAGATCAACATCAATATCATATTCATCCAATATTGATGTACTTTCATCCTTTTGATCGTTGTCTTTCTCAACAATGTACACATCATTTGATGGCACACTATTGACAATTAATGGATATTCATCTTCCTTGAGTGACTTCAATTTCAAATGTCTATCTTTCAATCTGTTGTCGTGCATATTATACACCAAGGAATTAAATTTTTTTAGTGGTTAAACGATTCTTTCTTTTTATATGTACCTATTAAAAAAATTGTACAAATTTGTTAATTTATAACTAACATTTAAACAATATTTAATAACTAAATTTTTAATACCCGGTTGAAAGAACTCCAATTTCTCTCACATCTAGATGCCAAACAAGTAAGACTCAATATCTTCACAACAAAGTTTTGAAGTGCAGGGGTTCATCTCCTTAATAAATCCACTCAGTTATATCCAAATAAAAGCATAAATAGCTAGCTCCGTTGTCAAGTATTTAAATTTAAGAAAAATATCTATAAACTTTAAAGCTGAAACATTAGTCATTACTTAAAAAATAAACAAATTAAATTCTAATTTACTGGGAGGAGTTTTTTAAAAGTTACTATTGCTTACTTAAGACCTAAAATCTTTGTTTCAAAAATCATCCATTAAAAGATTAACGTTCCCTATATATTTTTAAGATACATACATTTTTAATCTTAGAATGGTTTGACTTTGACATATTGTCATCGTAATAGTAATGAGGATTTAAGAAATATTTTGGTGCATGAAAATTATGATGCAATTTGTATTTCCACTTTTCATCAATGATATTTTGAATCTCCCTTTAGGATCCTTATTCTCCGCTCAATTTTCTTGTAACTTCTTCTTTTTAGTATCAATGGCACCATTTATAAACCCCATTTCTGGCATTTTTTTCTCTACTCCACATCCTCAAAACTCCAACCAAAGATTTGTATTTTGAAGAGTATAACCTACACTAGGCCAAAAAAATTTGTCATTCAAAATAATTTTTTAAATCGCCTTTCTCTCAATTTTTTTTGCCTATGTAGTGTTTCGCCATTCACATAAGTAAACATAGATTTTGATGGTTTCCTTAACTAAAAAATGCTCTGCAAAGTTAAATATCCAGTCGTAAACCTAGTTGCTGAAGGACAAATCTTTGTTAGTGAAAGGTTTCATCATTTCCAAGACATATCTATGATTATGTATGAAGTTACACACATTTCTTGCTTCCAAAAATGCATTCCTATGTTGAGGTAACTCTTCAATCTTTTCAAGCATCAAGTCAAGGCAATGAGCAGCAGATGGAGTCCAATAGAGTTTTGGTCTCTTCTTCATTAATTTTATCATAGATGCCTTATAAGCTAAAGCATTATCTATTACCACTTAAACAACAAGCTTTTCTCTAATTTCCTCCACAAATTCATCAAGAAGCTCAAATAACATGTCAAGCTCTTTCCTCGCATATCGTTCCAACCATCACATAGTATAGGTACTCTAGATTGTATCCGTATCTTACGTACATCAACAACAAAAGCTGCAGTAGTTTTCACTTCCTATTTCAGAATCTAAGTGCTAAGTTGGTACATGGTAAGGGTTCTAAACTCCGACCATATAAACCAATGGATCTACACATGTTTAGAAAGGAAAGAGAGGTTGCCACATTAAAAGGAGTTCAATTTGAAAAAATAAAATAAAAAAAATTCCAATGTCTAAGCAAAATCGATTGCAAGTCTTTTTTGCGCTTGTAGGATTCATAGTGGTTGGATCCTCTTGGCTACCCTCCGTACCATATTCCAAATTAATAACAAATATATACATTGCTCCTGTAATTCCTATTAATGAACCACCACTTGGAGTCTTAGACTATCCAAAGGATCATGACAAGAATCAACATCTTCCAAAGATGCCTAATTTCCAAAATAAGACCCCGAATCAACCATCTCATCAAATATTTGTATTGCCACATTCTTAGTCATTTCACCTTTCATCAAGTATGCAATCATCTCTTGTTTAACTTGATGCGGAACCCCAAGATTAAAGAATCTGAAACCCCAAACATACAAGAAATATTGAACAGTAATTGGAAACAAGAACCCGCCCTACCAAACCCTTAGATAACTTGTATCTAAAAACGTGGATTAGAAGGCTAGGGAAAGAGAAGAATAATCGCCACAAAGTATTTCTAGTTTGATAAGATAATTCAACTCCTAATGCAACAAGAAGAAGAAATTGATTCCTCACCTTGCAAGAACACTCCTGGGAGCAATAGAAAAATTAATACTCTCAATTGATTAAAAACTCAAAAATCTGTCTTACAAAAGAATTGATCCCCCTTTATATAAGGACTAGGGTTAGATCAAGAATCAATCTAAACCATTAAATATTAAGAAATTAATCCTAAGGTTGAAAACTAACCCTAAAAACGAAAATAGCAAAAATTACGAAATTGCCATTCTAAGTTGTTTATTTTTAAAATGACGTTGTTTCGTCTCCGCAACTCTCGAGCATCATTACGACTTTCATCCCTTGCTTGGACAACATGCTTAAATCATTATTAGGCCTCGGAAAAGTGTTCAAATCATTTGGAAACTTGAATCAATCTTCATCCATAATTCTTTTCACAAATCCAAGCATTCCCTCTTTGATCTTCTAAACTCGAGAACGCATCACTGGTTTACTAGGTAAGATGATGTCATCATCTTTTGTTTCAATGCTAGAATATGACTTTATGATGCCCGCATCATTCCCTTCCTTTTCAAAAAGATTCGTCCTCGAATCTGAATCCTTATCGAAAGCAAAAATATCATAAACATTGAAAATAGCGGACTCATTGTACTCCCCCTGAAGGGCAATTTTGTATGCGTTGTCATTGACTATTTCAAGCACTTGAAACGGTTTATCTCCTCTAGCATCGAACTTTGATTTCCTAAGGTTAGGAAACGTTTTCTTCCTTAAATATACCCAATCCCAATCTCCTGATTTGAATATCCTCTACGTGTCATCACATAAAACTTTTCCAAATGGACTCAAAAATTCCTCATCGTTATCATATTTAATAGTTCTAGGCACGCCATGCAATTTTGATTTCACATCAAAGTCCTGCAATAAAGAGGTAAAAAACACTAGGCAAATTGGGGTTAAGGTTAGTTTCACAAAGCAAAACTTCTCGAAACTTCACTAATAATATTGCTTTCTTGCCTAAAAATGCACTATTGACTTCTCTCTCTTTTGCATTAAAACTCTTTTTCTTTTCACTCATCTCACTTTTTTCTATTGCACTTTCCTCTTTATTTTTCTAATTAGTGCAATCACTCACCATTGGGTCTTTATTTATATTATTTTCACTTTTGGCCTCTTTACACTCAATTTTTTTATTTGTCTCACTTCCCAAATCCCCATATGAACGTTTGGATAATTTCAATTGTTCAAAATACACCACCATTGGAGATAAAGGTGCAAATGTGACTTTCTTTTCATTATGCTCATGTCTCCAAGCTCCTGGTTCCTCCCTCCTTGGAGATGCGGTCAAAAAGACTTCACTTACCTTATCATTTAGCTTATCCATCTTCTTGTTCAACCTCCGAAATTCTCCTTTGAAGGCTTTGTAAAAAAGCTTCATGTCCGATGTCATCTCCTTTTCGAGCTCTTCCTCATAATGAGTTTCTTTTCCTTTTCTTCTTGACATCTTAGTTTCTACAAGACAATATTAGTAAAAATAAAATCCTTACTTCTCTCCCTCACGTGTTTCACTCTTTTTAATGGTAACTACGCTCGTGTTTCACACAATTTTGGCTTTTACCCTCAATGTGCTCACCACTCAAGCCTTTTACCACTCATAATATCCAGAATCAAGTTGCACTTTAGAGTTAAACACAACAAATCAAAGCAAGAAAAACAATTATCACAATTTCAAAACCTAACCAAAGAAAGGAAGTAGATCAAAAGAAAAGCAAAAAAAAAATAAGAATTAGAGTAATGGAAAGCAAATATTACCCTAAAGAAAAAGAAAATAAAACAAAATTTGGAATATTTTTTTTTTTTTTTAGGGATGCCTCGCGGACAGACCTACCCAGGTGTGACCCAAGGTGCAACCCCAGATGCCTGTAGTGCGATTAGGGTTTCTTTTTCTTTCTTTTTTTACTTGTTCTCTTCTTTGAATAAAAAAAATACCCAAAATCAACAAGATAAAAAAAAAGACGCACGGATCAAACATAATTTTTTTTTTCTTTTGGGAATCAAAGTATTATGAACGAAGAACACAAAGAATTGAAAACAAAGATAGATAGGTACTTATCTCAACCAATGCTCTGATACCAATTGATGCGGATGGTATCAGAGCATTGGTTGAGATAAGTACCTATCTATCTTTATGTTTAACCTCCGCAATTCTCCTGTGAAGGCCTTGTATAAGAGCTTTTTTTCCTTCTTAGGAACTTCTAAAACGGCCCTAACATGCTCTAGATGGTCATCTAGATTTTTACTATAAATCAATATGTCATCAAAATAGACAACCACGAATTTCCCTATAAAAGTTCTTAGGATATGGTTCATTAGTTTCATGAAGGTACTAGGCGCATTAGTCAAGCCAAAAGGCATAACTAACCATTCATATAAATCATACTTAGTCCTAAATGCAGTTTTCCATTCATCCCCAGGTTTCATCCTAATTTGGTGGTATCCACTTTTCAAGTCTATTTTAGTGAACACACAAGAACCATGCAATTCATCCAACATGTCATCTAACCTAGGTATAGGGAAACGATACTTTACCGTAATCTTGTTGATGGCTCTGCAATCCACGCACATTCTCCACGTGTCATCCTTCTTAGGAACCAACAACATCGGTACGCACATGGGCTTACGCTTTCCCGCACATATCCTAATGCCAATAGCTCCTCCACTTGCCTTTGAAGTTCCTTCATTTCCTCAGGATTGCTTCTATATGCCGGTCGGTTTGGAATGCTCGCTCCAGGCACCAAGTCTATTTGATGTTCAATGCCTTTTATTGGTGGTAATTCTTTGGGCAATTCCTCCGGAAAAACTTCTTCAAATTCCTTCAACAAAGAAACAAAAACACTAGGCAAACATGGGTTAAGGTTAGCTTCAGAAAAATAAAACTCCCTAAACCTCACGAGAACTAGTGCTCTCTTGCATAAGCATGCTCCTCAAGTAAGTGAAGTTATGGGTCTAGCAATATGAAAATGAACTAAAACCTACAATGGTCCAACTTTTGACAATGCTTTTATAAGTGATATGGAAGTTATTTTTAGAAAAAACTAAACCAAAATTACCAATGGGAAACTCATAGAGTAACAAGATTTGCTAGTTCCATTTAAGAGCTCAAGGGTTGGTGTAGAACTTTTACTTCTTTTTTCATTTTTATTTAATTTTATTATAAGTGTGGATTTATTTGGAAATTCACCGCTTGTCACCTTTATTTGTAATGTAGTGGCTCTAGTTGATCTTGCTAGAAGAGTATCATGCCACATTCATTATTATGTTATTTTATTTCTTCTATTGGTTTAATACAATTAAATATTGTTGTTTACTCTATTTGATGCCCATCTCAATGTCATGTATTTAACTGGCAATCAACTTCAATATCTTTTTTCCACGTCCTAGATCAAGTGTAGAAATTTCCAATCAATAAGAGATTGATTTTATCTATTTATATATCATGCAAGCCTATTGACTTCCTATTTATAACATTTTGTTTGAAAATGGTGCCTTTCTATGTTTATTTAATTAATTACTTATCAATCATCTATTTCCTCCATTATTTTAATTATCTTTTTTTTTATGGTACCCTCAGTTTGAGCCACTGTGTTAGATTGTGATAATTTTAGAGTAGAAGAAATTAGTTGAAGATAAGATTCTCATTCATCATGAGTTGTAATATGGTATATGGTCTAGAATATGATAAGTAGCTCATAGTTATTATTTTGTTTATCTTGTAGTGGCTCTAGTTTTATTTTGGATTCATATGATATATATATTATTATTTTTCGTAAATGTAACAATGTTCTCTATTTTCATGGAGCATCGGACGATGAAGAAATTGAAGATGCAGAGCGAGACTACGAAGTGGACATTTTTGTAGAACTTACCTTAGTCTTTGGTTACAAAAGGCATCAATCAATATTATATTTTTCATATGTTTTGCTTAAGCTAGAATATGTAGGTTTTATTACTTTCGAACTTGTACTTTGGATAGATTTTGTAACTTGTCTTTTGGGATATGAGAATTTATGATTAGTTTATAAAATTATTTTAAATATTTATGTTTATTGTAATTAATTTATATGATGAATAATTATTGCAAACTACAAATGGTACAAAAGGTTATAATGCTATCTATAAATCAAATGAATGATGCGAAACACATACATAGCCTATATATTGCTATGGTATTAATATTAAAACACTAAAAAAATACTGATAAAGGTATAGAATAGTGCCTTGAAAACATTATTGTAGCATTTTTAAATGCAACATCAACATTGGCATCGATTGCATTATGCATACATAACGATTCTTTTATGCTATGATATGTGTATTATAACATATCAAAAGCGCTATTAATTACACCTAACATAGCGTTTTGAATAGTGTTTAAGAAAACGCTATCATAAAGGTCAGACTAATGTCATATATAACATCATTTCATGTATCACTATTTATGATATTAAATAGTGCTTTTCAGAAATAATATAAGATTTTTGTTGTAGTATTGTCATGGAAGTTTATAATATTGGTTGACAATGACAACTTTAAGAATTTGTGTAACCAATTGTTTTATTACATAAGGCTTCATCACATGCAAGAATTACAAATATATGGTTTTGAAAGCAATGTACCAAAAATTGTGTAAGCTATGTACAAGAAATTAAGACAATGTATAAATCTTCACAATTCAAAATGATAAGCGTCATTGCACAAGGTACCATAACTTAAAAAATTTAACATTTCAACTATACATATTTTGGAAAATTCTACACTTTCAAAAGTAAAAAGAATTTCAAAGTAAAGTTTCAAAAGAAAATATCTATGGTGTTCTATATATACACATGCACATATACATCCCTAGATTCACATCCTAAATATCAAAAGTTATGCAAATTGCAATTACAACCAACAAAAATCATAATTCATCATTCAACAGTTTCAAAATATTCAAAGTGCCAAAATTAGCTCTACTTCATAGAGAATCAGAACCCTTATTCTCCCACATCATTGGTCACTTGCTAATTTGCTGGTTCTTCCATTGGTTGCAGTGGCAAAATGTTCATATATGCAGCCATGTTCTGCACAAAACACGTGTGGAATAATATTACTCAATTATTATATGTTGGTTCTTAATAAATAAAGTTTAAAAAAAAAAAACCTTAAATACTTCATTTTTTGTCTTTTTCTTGCATGTTCACTTCTTATGACCCTTCTCACCATAAATATCATAATTCATTATAAGGTTAAACCTTATTAGCTTGGTTTAGGTACCCATCATGGACTGCACTTCATCTGCCTCTCTCAACCTAGGTTTTTTTAGCCTCTCTGGCTATATGCGGTGCCTTGGTGGCTCAATCAAGGGGTCTTCCAGTCGTAGGCCACAAATCCTGACCATTCATTGGATACACAACTAGTGTGTATGCCTTCATACTTTTTTTTCATACAGCACTCAAGGACAAAAGCTTCACCATCTAGTCCTACCATAGTATAAATGACAGATATCGCATGGTGATAAGGGATACATTTTTTGCAAGCACTAGTCTTGGCATTAAGGTTAACCACATACCGCATACCATAAGCAACCCTCACTTCAAATATCCTTTCTCCACTACATGTGGTGATGTAGTGTTTAGACTCTCACTTCATTGGCTCTAAAATCTTGACACTTCTAGGGTAAATATCTCATTTCCATCAACTTGTTGCTGTCCTCTTGTGGTACATCCTTTCTGTTATGTACTCCCTCAGATATTCTACTAAGCTAATGATTGGCTTCTCCCTAATATCTTTGATTGCATGATCAGAAGCTTCACATATTTTGTTCGACAACTTGTCACACTTTGGAAAGATTTTAAAGTGTGACACGCTCAAATGCTGAGGATTCTTGTCAGCAATCCAATGGGCAGCTTCAAAAGACATTTGTTTCAACCTTTTCAACTCGACTTTGAACTTTAGACAGAAAGTGAATCAAGTTAAATATACATATTTTTAAAAAGAAATATAAGATGAAGTAAACAAAAAATAAAAACACTTAAAAATTATATTTTGAAAGACAATAGTTGAGTTTGTTGCATCTCATATAACCTGCTTAAGTGCAAGACCATTAAATATTGTCTTGAAATTGTTGTAGAGATGTTGAACATAGTGTCGATGCTCTAAGTAAGGAAACACCTCTTTGATTGCTTGATGTTGAACACAATTTTAAGAATTTATGTCATGTGTATTAACAACTCCACATTCTCTATAAGCCTCTCTAAAAACCAAGACCATGTCCCATATAACTCAACCTTTACCACTGCTCATGCAATTGAATGCATTTGGTTATTCTTATCAATACCAACAGCAGCCAACTATTGCCCTAGATATATGCCTTTGATGTGATAGTCATCAAGTCCAATGAAGGGTCTGCCATCTACCTTAGATCATTTCTTATAGAGTAAATTACATGTGGGATACCCGAATTATAGTGTGTTTTACACTTAGGTACCTAAACTTTTTTTCATTGCAAACAGGTACCCGAACTAACAATTTTGAAACATATGAGTACTTTTCGTCATTTCTATCCATTTTTTCCCTTTAAAATCACGTGTAAACCACGTGGGGAGAAAACCCAAGGGAAAAAGGCTTCATTTTCTCTCTTTGTTCTTCCTTCTTCTCACAACCATTCGCAAAAAAAAAAAAAAAAATTAGGAAAAAAATTGAAAAAGGCCCTGCGGTTCTTCCCTCCCCAGCACCGCAAACCCTGGTGGTTCTTCCCTCCCTTGCTCTTCCCCCTCCACCGCCACCTCCTCCGTCTTCCACGTGGGATTTCTGGACCCTTCGCAAGTTCGCTCAAAATTTCCTTGGAAAACTCGCTCACCATCAAAGGCAGAGCAGCGGTGCTCGACGCAATGCGGTGGTGGTGGCCTCCCATTCCTCCTTTGTCGCCGACCTGGAAAAAGAAGAAAAAGAAGGAAGAACAGAGAGAGAAAATGACACCTTTTTCCCCTGGGCTTTCTCCCTACGTGGTTTGCATGTGATTTTAACGGGGAAAAATGAACGGAAATGACAAAAAGTACTAACGTATTTCAAAATTGTTAGTTCAGGTACCTGTTTGCAACGAAAAAAAGTTCAGGTACCTAAGCGTAAAATACGCTATAGTTCGGGTACCCCACGTGTAATTTGTTGTTTCTCATATGGAACATAACAAATATAAATCCTCTGAAAATAGATTGTTTCGAAGGCTTAAATCACACTTAATAAAAAGAATACTCTCTTTGTTTGATCTTTTAATCTCTTAATAGTAGTTCCACATACTATGATATTGCTCTAGTGGACTACTTTATAGGAAATTAATTGCTTTCTTTTTGGCTTTATAAAAATGTCAGCTTGATATTTTTTTCACATGTCCACGAAGGACAATTGCCTTGAAGGACCTATAATTCCAATCGGTTCTTCCTTGAATCTATACGCATATTTTTTTCCCAGCCAATATTCATATTATCCAAGTGAAATCCATAAGTATGTGTGTTGTGAAAATTCTTCACTTGCAAGGTAATTTCCTTGGGATTTTTTTGAAAGATAGTACCCTGCAAGTGAAAAAACCAACTCTTGGATTGCTTGATGCCGTACACAGTTTTAAAAATTTGTATCATGTGTATTGACAACTCCACATCCTCTATAATCTTCTTTAAAAACTAAGACCATGTGTCATATAACTCAACATTTACCACTGCCCATGCAATTGAATACATTTGATTATTCTCATCAATACCAACAGTAGCCAACTATTGCGCTAGATGTATGCCTTTGATGTGACAGTCATCAAGTCCAATGATGGATTTGCATCCTTTCTTAGATAATTTCTTACATGGAGCATTACAAATATAAATCTTCTAAAAAATAGGATTGTTTGCGAAGCTTGAATCACACTTAGCAACAAACTCTACTATGATATTGCTCCACTGTACTACTTTGTAGGAAATCAATTGCCTTTTTTTGGCTCTATAAAATTGTCAGCTTGTTAAGTTTTTCACATGTCCACGAAAGACAGTTGCTTTGAAAGGCTTATAATTCCAACCGGATCTTCCTTGAATCGAAAGGCATATTTTTTCTGCTAAGATGAAGTTATATTCATATTATCAAAGTGAAGTCCACAAATATGTGTGTTGTAAAAAATTCTTTAATTGCAAGATAATGTCCTTGGGATTACTTCAAGGACAGTACCTTGCAAGTGAAGAAACCAACTCTTGGATTGCTTGATGTTTAACATAGTTTTAAGAATTTTTGTTATGTGTATTGGCAACTCCACATCCTCTATAAGCCTCTCTAAAAACCAAGACCATGTGTCATATAACTTAACCTTTACCACTGCTGTTGCAATTGAATACATTTGGTTATTCTTATCAACACCCACAGTAGCCAACTATTGCCCTAGATGTATGCTTTTGATGTTACAGTCATCAAGTCCAATGATGGGTATGCAACCTTCCTTAGATCATTTCTTACATGTAACATAACAAATATAAATCCTCTGAAAAATAAGATTGTTTTCGAGGCTTGAATCACACTTAACAACAAACTCTAATCTCTTTGTTTGATCTCTTAATCTTTTCATAGTAATCTCATATACCGTGATATTGCTCCATTGTAATACTTTGTAGGAAATCAATTGCCTTCTTTTGGCTCTATAAAATTGTCAGCTTGATATGTTTTTCACATGTCCACGGAGGACAGTGACTTTGAAAGACTTATAAGTCCATCCTTGAATCTATAGGCATATTTTTCCTGCCAAAATGAGGTTATATTCATATTATCAAAGTGAAGTCCACATGTTTGTGTGTTGTCAAAAGTCTTAACTTGTAAGGTACTAACATTGGGCCTAAAGGTAGAAGCATGCACCACCCATTCACATCCTTCATTGTTCCATGCAACCCTAATTCTATCATTGTCATTGCTCTTAAACTTCAATTTTTTGTGGTTTTTAGTTATATTCCTTATTTGCAGTTATAAATTTAGTGGCATTGCCAAACAATATCTTAACACAGAACATTGGGTTTTCCATGTATGTGTTAGGGTTTTCCATGTATGGGTTTTCATGGTCAAGTTGGATTTTATGGGTTTCTTGTGTTTCAAAATAGTAATTAGTAGACCAAAAGGTATCTAAACCACACCAACACCTACCTCATTACAATTATCTATTTCCTTTGTCACATTTGATGACCCCTTTCACCAACATCTCCACCAATATCACCAACATCCTCACCTAAATCAGATGGATTCCACTGTAACTTGTGAACTCCATTAACATACTTAACATATATGTGAACCACTCTATCATTATGTATATTAATATACATTTGATAGCAAAAATCATCTAATGCAAGGTTTGAAAAGTTATTGCTCAGTTTTACCCATTTAAAGTTATGGTAGAATATTGCACCACTCACTATAACCCAACTCTTCTATCATATGCCTCAAATAAAGAAAAGACATGTAATTTGGGCTGCAGCAATCAAAATGATAAATTCTTTCACCTAAATGTAGTCATTTATGCTTCATTTAATAAAATTGTCCCCATGGTGCAATCTAAAAATAAATAGTTTAGATTTAGGTGTTGCATTAAATGAATAAACCAAACTCATGTCAAATATACAATAACTTCTAAGGTATTGATGCCTATTAAATATTCTAACCTACCACGATCAACTTTTATAAATGAAAGTGTTAAATAGATTAACACTTTCACATGTTCTAATCTTAAAAGATAAAATACAAGTTCTAAATTTCCTAAGTTTAGAAATATTCAAAATAGAAACAATTCAATATAGCAAAACGGAGAATGCCAAAACTATCAATTAGACACCGACCATTCAGACAAAAATAATAATAATAACATTCAGAAATAATAACATTGACCATCAACACAAAGAGAATGTCCAAGATCACAATTCAGACAATAAAAAAGAAAAAGAAAAAAAAAGCAATGTCCATAATCAATATGACCAGCAAATTCAATATAAATTAAACAAAAGAAAAACTGACAATTCAAACCCACTAAGCCGATAATCAAAAATATTTTCGGACCACAACTTTACAAATTCCAAACAAAAATGGCACTCAAAACTAAACAAACCAACAAAGAAAATAAAATGATATAAATACACTTTTAACGACATCCCTACCCCACAACTAGGTCATGCTTCACAGTCAAACCCCTTAACCCCATAGCCCATCCCAACCCCTATGAATTTTAGACCTACAATTTTTATTAAAGATAAAAAACAAAAACAAAAACAAAAATATTTCACTTACAGTATACTGGAACCTCCTCATTTGTCCCTTTAAGCACCACTATCACTCTTCAAGACAAAAAAACAAATATTTTCCTTCTTAAATTTGTTGCCACAGTAAAAAATTTGGGAACAAACATAGACAATGGAGACAAGGAATTTGAGAACTAAGGAAACACTAATTTTTAAATTGATTGGTTTCAAATAGTTATAGCAAAAGTAAGGCCAAAATAAAATAAATATGGCTATTCACACAAATTAACACTTGGAAAGACCATTATGCCCTAAAAATTAGAGGGAAATCAAACTCATGTGCCAAGCACGTGACAATTAACAAGACGTATTTCACAGAATTGACGATATGTGGTGCGAGCTTAAATTTACACGCACAAGAGGTATTCATGCAATTTTGAAAGTCAATATGGTAACATGCGAGAAAAATGAAAGTTCAGGAGAAACAATGCATAAAAGCCAAAATTAAATTCTATAAGCCTAACAAAAGAATAACAAAATAAAAAGTGCAACAATTATTTGACTCATAGAATTCTTTACATTTTTTTATAATACTTAATATTATTATGAACTCAATGTAACTCCATATCACAATTACCTAATATTGTAAAATACATATGTTGTAAATGTGATATATGATTATGCATACAATAATTTTTAATTTTTCATATCACAAACTATAAAAGTTATTGTATAAGTATAAATCATCACCTAACGCTAGCTCATCTTGGTGACCTGACATTCCAACCAAAAGTACGGGCATCCAATTCAAAGTCCTAAACTCAAGCACCTCTAGGGCTCGAGCAACTCTCAGACTCAAGCAGCTTTCAGACACGAGTAACTGTCTCCATTGACTCGGAAAAGAAGTTAGCTTGGGATAGAAAAATTCATATTAAAAATGGCAAATAAAAGATATCAGCAACAAATCAAATTCAAAATGATACTAACAACACAATCTATCAATAACAAACAAAATAAAGTACAAACAACAAAATCAAGGCAAGATAATTAGAATAACATATAATCTTCCATACATAGATTTTCTGCAAATTTAAGAAATCAAGGCTACTATAAATACCTCAAAAAGGTAGAACAAAAAATAATTACATTCAATTTACCTTGAGTATACTAAAACTTTCCAACCATGTCACAGTCACTTACTTGAGCATCGAAGTACCTTTGGTACGTACCACACTAGTGTCCCAAGGTTCTTTCATATTCTTCCATTGTTTTGTTGATTTCATCCAATTTCAAAACTCCACGTGGCGGTTAATTTCTAGCATCAACAATTTGATGTGCCATGTAGAGGCATTATTTGAGCACTGAAGTCAGAAATCATTTTTGCCACCATATCGACTCAAAATCTTGAAACCATTTTTCCCACTATCCCATAAAACTAGCACTTCAAGAAAAACATATTATTGCTCTTCAAACTGAGGTAGAGGGACTGCAAGCTAAAATGGCAAAAACAAGAAGGCTGAATCTTGAGCTAGTACAACGAATTCAAGCTCAAAAGCAAGTCAAGACTCTTGAAGATCCAAAAAAATCAACAATCTGTAACAAATGGAACAAGAGATAGATCCGAGGAAAAAAGTAGTAATTTCATTCATGTTCAAGTCAACACCAAAATTTGAGTCCCACTAAAAAAAAAGTGAAAAAAGAACACATGTTTGATCAAGACAATAAAATTCAAATGCCCAACATGAAGCAAAACAGTAAGAAAACTCTTGTCTCAATTGAGAGCCTGAAAACAACCCACTTCACATGATATATGACCTATAACATGTATTTAGAGAAGAGTTTAAAAAGAGGACAGGCATTGCTTAGTAATTTGATTGTAGGTGGACACCTAATCTGATCCAAACACCTTTCAATGTAAGGATTGTTGAGACCAATCTCCCTTCGAGGTTCACAGCTCTAAAATTTGATATTTATGATGGATCAACCGACCTGATGGAGCATCTGATCGTTTACCAACACGCAATGTATTCGATCAATCTACACATGAAAAAATAAAAGCAGTGATGTGCAAAATGTTAACCACAAGCTTGAAAATAGCATCTTTTATATTGTTCGATAGCTTGGAACACTAGTCGATTAACTTATTTGAGGAATTGGTCAACTAATTTGATGCATAGGTCGTATCTATCATCAAAATCAGAAAAGTGGCCAACCATCTCTACTTTATAGTTCAAGGTTAATCAAAAACTCTTAAAGCTTATACTTAACAAAAATAATGGAGAAGTCCCAAAATTGCAACGACTCAATCGCAGTTGAAACCTTCCAAAAAAGTCTTAACCGAGACATTCCTTTATATGACTCTCTTACAAAGACTGAGCCAAAGACCATGATTGAAGCAATGTCATGAACTGCAAAATACATCAAGCACAAAAAAGATCAAAGGCTAAAAAAAAGTGAAAAGTCAAAACATGTCAAAAAGGGCTCGCTGTAATGGAAGTAGCATAACCACGTGCAATCCCAAGACCAGGTCAATTGGTAGCTAATTCATCAAGATTTCAGCACCGAAACATTGATTCGGATAACAACTCTTTCAAGTTTTACTCTTTGAGTATAATGCCTGATAGAATAGTCAAGCATTTGAAAAACAAAGATTATGTCAAATGGCCAAAGAAAATGGTCTCAGATATTAGATACCAAGAAAACATAAAACTTTGTGTCTTCCACAATGACTATGGCCACCTTACAAGTGCCGCCAGCTAATATGGGAAATTGAATCCCTAATTAAAAAGGGATATCTAAAAGAGTTCATACCTTCTGAGGAACCTTAGAAGGAAGGAGATCAAAAAACATCACCAAAGGAAAAAAAAAAAAAAAGGTACGATGGTGAAGTACCAGTTATTCATAGAGGATTTGCTAATGGTAGAACACCATGGCAACCCCAAAAAACATCACATCAAAAAGGCTAACGTGATTTCAATCGAGGTAAACTATGGAAAAATCCCTAAATTATTATTTTGAATACCAGATATTGTTTTCACAGAGGCAAATGCCAAAGAGCTCCACTTCCTGACAATGGATGCTCGGCTGATCTAATATTTAAGTCAACTCTTAGGAGCATGGCTAGGACCTCAACAACATCCAGAAGGTGGAAGTCATGAATCTGGTAGGATTCAATGGTGAAACTAGCGGGGTCATTATAAGGTGACCCTTCTTGTCGAAACTCACACGGTGACCATCTATTCAAAAATGATGGTCATAGATGTCGACTCAGACTACAATGTGATTCTATGAGACCATGGTTGCATGACATGAATGTCGTTCACTCTTCATATCATCAGATGATTAAATTTCATGTATGTGGGAAGATTGAAAAAATCAAAGCAACCAAGTATATGCCCATTCATGCTTTGTCTCAGCTATGAAAGGGAAAACCTATGAAGACAAATAGCAATTAACGAGTCTAGATGTCCTCACGATAGATGCAAAAGATGCTCAAGAATCATCGAGGAGGTGGTTTTGGACGATGCCAAACCTGAGCAAAAAGTCATCATCGGCACTTAGTTAAATGTCAACACAAGATAAAAGCTCCAAGCATTCCTAAAAAATAGGAGGCATTGCTTTGTTTAGGATATATTTGACATGCCAGGAATAGATCCCGATGTGACAACACATAAGCTCAATGTCGATCATGAATTCAAGCTTGTCAAACAAAAACAAAAAAATTTGCCCTCGAAAGAAATCAAATTATAAATGAAGAAGTGGAGAGATTACAAAGCAATGGCCTGATCAAAAAAGTTCACTACCCAAATTGGTTGGCTAACGTTGTGGTAGTAAGGAAAAAGAATGTAAAGCTAAGAGTGTGCATAGATTTTATAGATCTTAATAAGGCCTGCCTAAAGGATAACTTTCCACTTCCAATGATCGATACCCTGGTGGTCACTACATCAGGTCACAAGTTAATGAACTTTTTAGATGCCTATTTCAGGTATAATCAAATCCTTATGCACACTAAAGAGCAGGAAAAAATTCTATTATGATCAAGAGAGGAATCAACTTCTATAAGGTGTTGTCGTTCAGACTAAAGAACCTTGGTGCCACTTACCAATAGTTAGTCAATAAAATGTTGAGGGATAAAATAAGCAAAACTATGGAAATGTATATTAATGACATGTTGGTCAAGTGAGTCAGAGCATAAAACCATCTAGAGAATCTAAGGCAAACATTCGATGTAATAGAAGTATAAAATGAGATTAAACCAAAATAAATGTACATTTGGAGTTGTTGCAGAGTTGTTCCTAGGACATGTCGTAACACAAAGAGGAACAGAGGTTAATCCAAGACAAATCAAAGCCTTGGTGGACATGCAATCACCTCAAACAAAGAAGAATGTCATGAAACTCAATTGAAGGGTCACAATTTTGATCCTTTTCATTTCCCAATCATCAGACAGATGCCACAGATTCTTCAACATACTAAAGGGATGCAAAGATTTACAATGGATTGAAGACTGCGAGTTAGCTTTCAAAGAGTTGAAAGAACATCTTGGGTCCTTATCGCTCCTTGTAAAATAAAATTTGGGTGATAGCTTGAAACTTTATCTAATCATCTAGGAAAAAACAGTTAGTTTAGTTTTCATGAAAAGTGAAGGTAAAAAAGCAACACCATATTTACTATGTTAGCAAAACTTTGCTAGATGTTGAGTACAAGTAGACAAGTCTTGTAATTGTACATAATCTGAGTTTGTAGTTTTGAATTCATACAATGGAAGTAGTCACTGCACATCTGATTTGATTTGTATTCCACAAAACATATTTGAATGAAAGAACAGTTGCTTGGGCCACAGAGCTAAGAGGATACGACATCCAATACGACTCGAGAACGGCGATGAAATCGTAAATCTTAGCTGAATTTATAGCATAATTTGCAGTCTTAGAACATCAAGAGCAAGAAGAACAAACTTTAACTAAAGTTTGGAGTTTATACATCAATGGCTCGTCAAACAAGAAGGCATCATAAGCAGGCATTCTATTGAAGAATCCAAATAAAGAATGGATTGATCACTCACTTCATTTTAGACTCAAAGCTTCAAACAACAAAGCATAATATAAAGCATTGATTGCAAGGCTCGAGCAGACGATAAAATTCAAAATAGAATTCATCACGATCTATAGCGACTTCGCATTGATCATAAACCAAGTAAATGGAAGCTGCGCAGCTACCAAACCTGTCATGGTACCATATTTAGAAAAAGAAAAGAAGTTAATAAAGGAGTTCAAAAAGATCGAAGTGAAGCAATGTAACATCCCGTTTTGAGAAAAATAGTAAAATTTTCAAGTTTGACCAGTTTGACCTTAAGTGGGCCCAGAGTTGACTTTTTGTGTGGTTGTGATTTGGCTTTGACTTTGGTACAGCTGCATAGAGCTAGTCGATATGTGTCCGTAGACTAGTAGTACGCTTGATTTGGAGTTAAGACCGGGAAGTTATGGTCGTTTAAGTGTGAAGGGCTTTTTGGTAATTTGGCAAGGACTGATATTTATGGGTGAGAAATGACCGTTTTGCCCCTGTCTGCATCTTTAAAAAATCTAGAAATTTCCTAGCCACACCCGATCTTCCCTCCCTTCCCACCTTCACCGAGCAACCTTCCCACGCCGGCAGCCACCACACCGTGGCAGGTTCTGGCCGACAACCACCCTTAGATCGAAGCCGGCAACCTCCTCTTCCTCCCTGTACCGGTAGTTCACCGTGAAACGACCCAGATTGCCAGAAATCACAGCGAAACCGAGATCCCGCGTAACCGTGCACAGTCGCGACACCATCTTTGGCCGGCCAAATCTCACTGTTCCGGTGGAGTTAGGGAGCGTGCTTGGTACCATTGGAAAGCTGGTGCGACGATCTACATTTTGGTACCGAGATTGACCCAGGAAACTGCCGAAGCACAATGGAAAACGGCCGCGAAGTCTTGGAAAAACCACCGCGACAGCCACCACCTCCACCCCGATCTACTCCGATCTCCGGCGAGTGGCACGACACAGCCACCACCACGAGCTTCAGACCGCGCCGGTGACCAGATCTGCACTTTCTCGAGCTCCGACGACCGCCGCACGCACTGAACGTGCCACCCACAGCCGCCGCCGTCTTCCTCCATGCGCCGCCGCAGATCTCCTCCTTTTCCAGCGAGTGAGTGCTCACCACCCGTCCCATCGCGTTCCTAGGGTCGTGGGCAAGCTTGCTGTACCTTCAATTTGATCTAATTTTGATCGGATTCAAAAATGCCCAATCCCGACCGAGGTCCAATCTTCGGGGACCGATTCCGATCAATTGCTGCAAGGAATCTTGAAATTGAAGGTAGATTCTCGTTCCTTGCATCTTCAATTTTGTTTCGGTATAAAGTTTGCTGAAATCGAATTTAAAACGGGAAAATCCATGTATTTTGGGGATTTTTACCAATTTGGGACATTTTTGTAATTTCTGAAAATATTGGGGTATTTTTGTAATTACTGAAATTGCTGGGAAATCTTGTAATTAGAGTTTTAATCTTGTAATTGGAGACTTAGAGGACTCCTGTGAGCATTTAGTTAATTTTCGGTAATTAAAAGAATTTTCGATGAATTATTTTTAGGTGTTCGTACACGATCGAGGGCTGGACCGAAGATCCAGCAGGAGCAAGCGTTAGACCAGTGAGTGCATTTATTTTCTAAACATTTTGAGATTATATATTATTATGATTTACTCGCATACGATTTGTTTTGATTGGATTTTTCTTGTGCATATTAAAGTATGCTTATTAAATATATTATCTGCTGATTTAAATTGTTGGTGATTTGAAACTATATATGCTTTTTGTCATATTTATTGTTTTATTGTTATTAAACTACCTTTCGGAGGAGGATTCTGTTAGCTACCTCGAAGGGTTCTGGTGGAATCTTTCTCAGGCGGGGCCTCTCCGGATAATCTGGAGGGATTTCCAGGGTGGGTCCTGTCAGCTTGGTATCAGAGCATAGATTTACTTTCCTTAGGGAGTTGCGCATTTGGTGCACCCTATTCCTTGATCAAAGTGTTTCACTAGCGATGCCAAGACGTAGTAGACTCGAGAGCAACACGATCGTTTGTGTCCTGAGTTGTAGCTCGTTTGGGAGTTACACCCGTTCCCTTGGAGAGCCGCTTGGATGTCTCTACTCCTGCGGGAGAATCTCTATGTCCTAGACAGGTGCTGAAGGGAAGTTGTTTATGTGTCGGAGATTAAGTTTTGACAGCCGATTTGATTCTTTTGGATCTATACGATGTTGATGTGATTCTTGGTATGGATTGGCTTACAGAGCATTATGCTTCAGTGAACTGTCGTCTTAAGGCAGTGACTTTTGAGAGGCCTAGGTTTCCAATAGTGACTTTCTATGGAGACAAGTGAGGCGGTCCCACATGTTGATCTCTGCTCTTACTGCTCGTCGTTTGTTACATAAAGGTTGTGTTGGGTATTTAGCTCATGTGATCGACACCAAAGTCAGCGAGATCAAAATAGAGGATATACCGGTGGTGAAAGATTTTCTGAATGTGTTTCCCGAAGATCTTCCAGGATTACCTCCAGAAAGGGAGATTGATTTTGGGATCAACCTAGTCCCAAGTACCACTCCTATATCTTTACCACCGTACAGGATGGCTCCAGCAGAACTGAAAGAGCTGAAGGGGCAATTACAAGATCTGGTGGACAAAGGTTTTGTTCGTCCGAGTGTTTCACCGTGGGGAGCGCCAGTTTTGTTCGTAAAGAAAAAAGATGGTTCGATGAGGTTGTGTATTGACTATCGACAGTTGAATAAAGTGACCATCCGCAATAAGTATCCACTTCCACGGATTAATGATTTGTTTGATCAGTACAAGGAGCTAAGGTATTTTCGAAGATTGATATGAGGTCAGGTTATCATCAGTTGAGGATTAGAATCAGATATTCCAAAGACAGCCTTTAGATCCCGCTATGGACACTACGAGTTCTTAGTGATGTCTTTTGGATTGACAAATGCTCCAGCAGTATTCATGGATGATGAATAGAGTTTTTCGACCCTATTTGGACAAATTTGTCATCGTGTTCATAGACGACATTTTGATCTATTCGAGGGACAAAGTTGAGCATAAAAGGCATTTGAGACGAGTTCTACAGACCTTGAGGGAACATAAGTTATATGCCAAGTTCAGCAAATGCGAATTTTGGCTAGATCGAGTAGGATTTCTTGGTCATGTTGTCTCAGCAGATGGGATTTTTGTAGATCCTCAAAAGGTGCAGGCAGTGTTGAACTGGGAGAGACCGACTACCATTACAGAAGTAAGGAGTTTCCTTGGCTTAGCTAGTTACTACAGGCGTTTCATAGAAGCCTGCTCAAAGATAGCCGGACCACTTCACCAGTTAACAAGAAAAGATGTTGAGTTCGTATGGGACGATAGATGTGAAGAGAGCTTTCAAGAGTTGAAAAGAAGATTGACTACGGCACCAGTGCTTACGTTACCTGAGGGTGACGAAGGATTGTAGTTTACACCGATACTTCACGTCAGGGTTTAGGATGTGTGCTTATGCAATATGGGAAAGTAGTGGCTTATGCTTCACGACAGCTGAAGAAACATGAGTTGAACTACCCCACTCATGATCTAGAGCTAGTAGTAGTTGTACACGCGCTCAAGACTTGGAGGCATTATTTGTATGGAACCACCTGCCAAATATTCACGGATCACAAAAGCTTGAAGTATCTATTCACTCAGAAGGATTTGAATCTAAGGCAGCGAAGGTGGATGGAGTTGATAAAAGATTATGATTGCACGATCGACTACCACCCTGGAAAGGCTAATGTTGTAGCTGATGCTTTGAGTAGGAAAGCTATAGGCTATCTGGCGTATGTGCAATCAGTGCAGCTTCCTTTAATGTTGGAATTAAGGAAGCTAGGTGTTGAGATGACCACTCATCCTTCGGGATGTCTCTTAGCAAATGTTTCTACCTGCCATTTTATACAAACATGTTTTCAAATAAATTTAAATATTTCTTGTTGAGATTATATTTATGGTTTTAGTGATTGATTCGTGATTTCGATGATCGTTTTAAATTACGTTTTCACCCCTTAAACCGGTTATAATGATTTAATGATTTTGGGGATAAACTAAGGGTTTTGCGAAATAATTTTCAAAACGGGGAACTTTTCAACTGAGTGACGTGAGGTTTGAGTGAAAATAATTTTAACTACTAAGCTTATATTTTGTAGATACCTAGGAGCACTCACAGAGATTTTATATCTCACGTTTTGTGTTTTTAACTTCGTTCCCTAGGTTCTAGTTGCAGGTCCTCATGAGCTACCGCCGGCATCGCATATGTACCTGACTTCTGCTACTGCCTTTACTTGTATTAAACTCTGTTCCTTGTATTTTGTTTATTCTTGGATTTGTATCATTTATATTTCTGTTTACCTCACTTAGTGGCGCTGACTTTCCCACTTGCTCAAACCCACATTATTGGTTGAGTATGAAATTCTTATTGTTGCATGGAATACTTTATTTTATAATTTATATCTTATCTATTTTTCATCCTATTTATTGATTTATTGTTTATTAAACCCCTTTTTGGAGGAGAATTCTGTCAGTTACCCTGAAGGGTTCTGGTGGGATCTTCCTCAGGCGGGGCCTCTCCGGAGAATCTGGAGGGATTTTCGGGGAGGGTCCTGTCAAGCAACTTCTGAGAAAAAAAATTCCCATACTGATACTCTAACCAACATTGCCTCATCCATCAAGTCCAGTCCGAAGCAAACTGTCTTGATAAAGTTCTTATCAAAAAGAAGTATTATCTAAAAAAGAAAAAAGTCCTAAAGATAAATCAGGAAAGCAATAGCTGGATCGAGCTAATCAAGAAAGCAATGCTGGATCAAGTTGATTCTCCAATACATCTAGAAAAGAACTTTTCCAGTTGACAAATTCGAATCAAGGAAGATCAGGATGAAAACAATGAGGTATTGCTTGTTGGACAGAGAACTGTATAGAATAGCTTACTTAGGACCTTTGATGAGGTGTCTCAGACCCAAATCCGCTCTCAAGGTAATGGGAAAAATGCATGAAAGACTCTATGGAAGTCATTTAAGCGGAAGATCAGTGTCAAGACGAATCATATTACATGGCTACTACTGGCTAACAATACTTAAAGATTTAGAAAAATATGTGAGGGAACGTGATAAATGCCAAAAATTTTCACCAATAAATCACATTCCAGCAAACGATTTGTCCATCGTGTTCAATCTATGGCCATTCATCAAGTGGGGACTTGGCATTGTAGGCCAGTTGCCTCAGGTACTAGCTCAAAATAAGTTCATTCTAATGGCCACTAATTACTTCTCAAAATAAATAGGAGTGGAATCTTATGTTTCAATCAAAGACACAAACTTAGTTCAATTTGTTTGGAAGTTCATATTATGATAGTTCCACCTACCGAGGGTACTTATCTCGGACAATGGGCCCCAATTAATCAGTAATAAATTCATATTTTTTTGCAAAGAATGGATGATTAGTTTGAAGTTCTCTCCACCAAGACATCCACAAGGAAATAAGCAGGCCCAGGCATCAAATAAGACGATATTATCAACTTCGAATAAACAACTAGAAAAAGCCAATGGAAGATGGGCGGAAGAACTGCCTGAACACTTATGGGCATACAGAACAACAGCTCGAGCCCCGAAGGGCTCAACACCGTCACCTATCGTCTATATTGCTGAGGTAGTTTTGCCAATAGAAATTTCAGTAAAATAGCAAGAACAAGTGGAAACTTCGAACATCAGAATGATCAGCTATTGATGCAGGCATTAGACGAAACAAAGGAAGCTTGGGAAGTTGCAAAAATTAGACTCAGAAAATACCAAAAAATAGCAGCCCAACACTTAAACAAAGGAGTGAAGCCAAAAAAAATCCAAGTCGAAGACTATTTGTTAAGGAAAGTATTTCAAAACATACAAGAAATCTCCAGCAAAAATGGGAAGGACCGTATCAAATAAAAAAATAGTAGGACCCAAAGCATATAAATTGAAAGACATGAAAAGGACAAGCATACAAGAAGTTGGAATGCAGAAAATCTAAGAGTTTATCATGCAAATTTCTTCTTTTAAGCATTAATTTATTCAAAACATGAATAAAGCTAATTTCAATTACTAATTTATCTCGTTTATTAGAAAATAAATAATTCAAAACCCAAATCATGGGATTATAAAAAATAAAAATAAAAAGTCTTCTCAGGATTGGCCCTGCCACGTCTTCGGCCCATCAAATGAAAAGTATTAGCAACCCAAACTGCAAACAAGCCTAAAAACTAGCAAAAGTCCAAGGTAAAGATGTAGCCTCCATGACAAAAACACATCTATAGACAGCTCAAAGACATCCCCGAATGAAGGACCTAGTTTCTATTTCTAGGGTACCCACTTGAGAATGTAGCAATCAGCAGATGAAAACGATGACCAAGAAGGAAAAAGTGAGGTAAGCAAGGCTTAGTTGTACATGCCTCCCCGAGATTACCCACCGAGAAAATGTTATCTTGCACCATAGTAGAAGATAAAAAATCGAAATCAACATCACTAGAACCGAAAAAAAAGAAGCCACAGTCAATAGCTTGAAAACAAAAAAACCATCAGCACCAACATCACCATCACAACCTTTGTTAAAAATTAACAAAGAAAATGGAGATACCAATGATCATGATTTTGTGACCTTCAGATATTGAAACACATCACAAGAATAAGAGGGAAATAAATCGAATAGTTTGGGAAAACAAATGTAACAACAAATTATTTATATATTGCAGCAACAACCAAGATCAAAAGCTTGAATTGAAATCAACGACTAAAGGCAACAAACGTTTCCAAATCACGAAAAGAATAATTAATAAGTTGAGTATATCCAATCAGGTGAAAGGTAATAATTATCCAAATCTCTTGAATATTATTCAATTAATACTTACCTGAAAAAGGTTATGGTTCCTTGATTTACTCCAAGAAAATCACGAGCATGTCAAATTCAAAAGGAAACATTTCAGTTTCTTGAAACTGATAGCCTTAAACAAAAAATTCAACATTAGAAAGCTACAAGCCAACCTTGAGTTGGAAGAACGAAAAGCTAAATAGAATTGTTGTATTTCAACTATCTAGTAAAAGCGATAAAGTAGTCTCAGACTGCTAAGCTACAAATTGTCTATACTCATGCGGTATTCAATGGTGGAAAAAGAAACTTTGTTATGATCAAACAAAAAATAAGAGCTCGTACAGAAAACAGAGGCAAAACTTACCCAAATATCTTTTTCAATTTTTTAAAAAGCTGAAAAAAGAAGGGCCAACCACAACACTTAACCAAAAATAGAAATTTGAAGGAAAAAAAATTTCATTGCAGAGAAGATTTCATTCTCTTAAAAAGGAAAACTATCCCATTACAAGTCATTAAAAACCAAGTCTAAGGAAAATTATAAATTAATACCGTCAAAGTTCTTCTCCTCAGCCACAAGAGTTGAGATAACTACATTGATTCCCTCAAGTTCAACTGAGGGATTGGCAGAATCCACAGTAAGGTTGGCCTCAACACGTGGAGCAGAATCATCCTCGCAAGGAAATACCTTGTCATCCGAGTCAATGTCAGAAAGCAAAAGCTTCTCCTTTTCAGCTAATTCTGGCATAAGAGACCTCAACAGCGGGTTTTCCACGGCATATTTAGCCTTGCATTCCTCACAACCCATTTTAACTCCCTTAGCCTCTCCCATCTGGTAGGAGAATCTAGAAAGCTTCATTGCCTTAGTATAGTTTTTCGCTTACAATGCGGCTCCATTCCCAACCCTATTTGCTTCACTAATCTTCTCATAAAATAGTTTTTCGTGCTTTCATGTTCCCCGAGCAACCGATTATAGTTGGCCTTAAGAGCTTTGTGGTTAGCCTTAATTGAGAGTAGTCTCCATCTTCCCTACTTTTTCAAGGGAGCCTTTCAGGTCATGGACAGTCGTGCTGAGAGTTCCATTCTTTTGGACCACATCAGAATAAGATTTTTTACGTGAGATAACTTTTTCCTCATATTCAAGTTCTCCTACTCAAACAACTTTATCTTACCAAAAGTGACCGAAATGTTCTAGTCCAGTTGTCATGAAATTTAATGACAAGTATTATAACATTCTCTATAAACATGATTAAAAATCAATGAGCGAGCAGGGTGCATGAAAAATTACAATTATGCTTAGTAAGCCAACTAAAGACACAAAACATATGCAAAAGTACCCAGAATTTCATTCTCGTTTGACGAAGGAATCGAAGCCCCAGCAAGATTCAGAGCAACATTGGCATATGTTCCGGATGCTGAGTCCTTTAGGAGAAGTGACAGTAATTTTTCCATTTGAACCCTCAGTTCCCTTAGCACTAGTAGAGAGATGATCGTTCACATCAGTCTCCATTTTCTTCTTCTTTAGAAAAAGCGTATCTTCAGCAAGACTCAACATATTTTGGCCGCTAATGACCATGTCAATATTAGGAAGGCGAGGATCCCAGCACTCCACTTCAACGACCTCTGCCGCGGGAGCCTGGCTCAAATGAGTGTCCTCAGAAGAAGGATCTTGACTCGAAAGAGCTTCCTTCAAAGAAGAAGCATGATCCCCTTTAGTTTCTTCTTTAAAAGCATCCTTTAAAGCTCGTCAGAAGATGGAACAGCAAAATTCTTCTCAGAAGACATCTCTATAATGAAGGCAAAAGCAAGAATCAGTATCAGAGCAAGATAACCCAAAAAAAAAACACTCATCAACTAGATAAAGACCTGCAACAACAAAGTTCACCTTCGTGAGAATTTTTGAAAAGTTGCAATAGGCAACCTTCAGCAACTTTTCACTAGCAGAATCATGTTTAGCTGTGAAAGAAACTAGCTCAGTATTTAAACTACGATATGTGAAAAAGAAAATTAGAGAATTAGAACAAGCAAAAAGAAAACCAACTCAGTGAGAAATTAAATCACCTTACCAAAATAAAAACTCCAATCAGTCCTAACTGGCCTCATATTCTCACCGACAACCTCAACCTAGTAACCTGAGACAAAGAACTACTATTTTCAATTCTTATCCATAAAAGAAAATTCCAAAAATTATATTCTTACATCACGGACATTCAACATGTACCTATCTCTCTCATGGGTGTTTTCCTTTACATGGTACCACTTAAGAAGATGCAAGTGTCTAACTGAAAACTGTGGATGTTCTCAATAAATCTAGATAGCTAGAATTGTCCTCCAACAATTTTTCATGAGTTGACCAAGGGCAATGTCGAAGTATGAAAGGAAAGATTGAATGAAAAAGGGAAGAGGAAGACAAAGTTTGAATTTAAAAGGGAGGATATCAAAATATACAGCACCATCTCGAGATGAGGTGGCACGTTTAGAGCTACTCGTTGTACTTAATTCTACAGATTCAGAAAACCCAAACTCATTTCGAATTCGGGTCAAATCCCTAAAATTTTGGGTTTGTAGATCGATGGGTCCTCTTTTCTATGGATTTCACTCAAAGTTTGTGTAGATCTTTCCACATCCTCAAAATCGTTGAACACAGACTCAACAAAAGCTTCGGAATTTGACACATGATCATAAAAGTCCCTTCGGGGAATCCTGGCTTAACTCATCGAAGGAATTTTTCTAATTTTCTCTATTAGAGAATCATCACTTAGGCTAAAATTAGAAGGGTAACAATTTTTTTTTAACCCTATATGTGGTAAATCAATTGGATTGAGACGAAGAGGTACTAGAAGACATGGCAGTAGAAAAAATTTCAAAAAAGACTAAGCAGGAAAGAATGATTTGAAAAAGAAATAAAATGTTGAACAAAGTGAAAGAAAGGGAACAAATCAGTTTCTCAGGGCATTCATTGAGTTGGGACATGAAGAAGAAAAGAGAATCAAGAAAAGGTTTTGGAATGAAGGATGATCTCGTTTTCTATGAATGGTGAATTTAAGTTTGAAGAGAAAAAACCCTTGATATAGGGTGAAGGAATTGAAACAACTTTAATCGTGTTGAACAATCACAGCGAAACATGTGGAACACATTTAAGAGTGATGAAAAACGATGAGTCAGGAAGAAAATTGAGGCATGCCGATCTCAACACTCTACTCTTACAGGGATTATAACTCTTACAGAGTTGGAGGCTAACTGTATAGGTATAAATGATCACCTAATGTCAGCTCATCTTGGTACTGAAAATATGGACTTCCAATACAAAGTAGGACTAAGGCAACTTAAAGGCTCAGGCGACTCTCAAACTCAGGCATCTTTTGAACCCGAGTAACTAACTCTGTTGACTTGGGCAAAAAGTTAGCTCCTTATAGAGAAAGTCATATTATTCAAAATGGCAAATAAGACATATCAGCAACAGAACAAATTCAAAAAGATACAAACAGCACAATTTGTTAGTAACAAATAGAATAAAGTACAAATAGCAAAATCAGGGCAAGATCATAAGAATAATAGAGAATATGCCATGAACAGATTTTTTGCAAATTTAAAAAATCAAAGCTACTAAAAATATCTCATAAAGGTAGAATAAAAGTACAAAAAAAAAATATTATACTCAATTTAACTTGAGTATACTAAACCTTTCGTGTCATTTCACAGTCACTAATTTGAGCATTGGAATACCTTTAGCAGGTACCATATGGTGCCCCAAAGTTCTTTCATGTTTTTCTTTTTTTCATTGATTCCACCCATTCTCAAAACTTCACTGGCTGTGTAATTTATGGGATCAACAGTTATATTAAAGATTTTCCATTTTTACTTTTTAAAAAGATAAAAAAAAATACAATAATTCAATGTTTCAAACATTTTTCAAATTGTTTTTATATTATTTTAAAAAATCAAGGTTTTATTTTGATAAATTTTATATCTTGAGTATTTACTCTCAATCCATATATTTGTCAAAAACATAACAAACAAATAAACTCTCAATCCATATAATTAATATTATTTCGGTAGGTCACTTTACGAAGAAGAAATAATTTACAAATTACATTTTCTATCAAAAAAAAATATGGAAATCAACATATGCAATTATTTCAGGTGAATCTAATATTCAAATTTCCTTAATAAAACCTAAAGAAGTTTATCTCTGAGATAGTAATTGTGGTTATTTGCGTAAGGTAGGCTATTTTTTTTTTTTTAACAGAGAAAAAAATAAAGGTGCAAATACAAATGGCAAATATATTTGTGGGCTTGGATACCCACCTTGCCTGGGACGGATTTAGGACAAAATAAATAAGTTCGGGTTTAAGTATGAAATACCATTATGATTAAACTTGGGTTCGAGTTTGGTAATACCATATCCGTACCCTTTAATTTAAAAATATTTACACTCAATTTTTCTCTCTCAAATCTCTGGAGACATGCGGATTCTTTTGGTATTAACTTCTCCCGTTTCCTCTCTCTCGCTTGGCACCCCATTGGTATGAATCTTTTCGAAAATGACAATTACTTTTTCATTTATTTGTGTTTCGGACTTTCAGTTTCATTCTAAACATTTCATGAATTGTTTTGATTAATTGATTTCAGAAATTACTTTATTTGCAATTTGAAATCTTTATATTTTTTGTTTTTCACTCGGTCTACATTTTTTTGTCATGGGTTATATATTATTTTAAACAAATTAAGCAGGCTTAAGGATAGTCATAAGTTCAAACATTGAAATGTTGAACAATTTTTGTCAGGAGGAAAAAACGAAAAAAAATTCACTAAACCAAACTCTCAACCTATTTGTTGCTTGTATATATTTTTCATCAAAGGGCCTCAACATAAAAATGAAAAAAGAAAAAGAAAAAAAGAGATATTGCATTAGTGCCATTAGATTACATTTTTATATGTGCAATTTGTTGAATTAAGATAATCAGAAGTGATAATCATGTCAATCCGTTTATTAATCGTGTCAAAATAGTTTAATCCAAACTCGATTCATTTATTAATCATCTAGAAAAATTTTAATCCGAACATTGACCCATTTAATAAACATATAACATGACATGATCTTTGTAACTCGTTAATTAAACATATCAATTTATACAAAATAAACCTAGTTACACAAAATTGACCCAATTATACAAAATTAATCCAATTAAATAAATTGATTTAGTTTAAATTAATTAGTTCAAATAAAATAAAAACAATTTAATCATTAATTAATTATAAATTAAAATATATATATATATATATTTAAAACCATATAATAAATTACCAATTTATAGAAACATAATATATAATCTAATAGTTAAATATATATATATATAATAAAATTAATATTACTTTTTAAAGTAACATTGAAAAACTATAATAATCATACTTTCAATTTTTTACATCTTCAATACTGTTAATTTAGTATATTTATTTATTTTTTGATGTCCATAAGTCCATATATATTAAACATATTATAATTAAGAAAATAATTATTATTTTAATTATTATTTTTTTAATTTGATGAAAAAATTAATAATATAATTTTAAATAATTATTTAATCTAGTAATAAAAATTGATAAATTAAAATTTTATTAATGATATATTTAATATTTTAAAATTATAATTTAATTGGATCAGAAATCTTGTAGGGTTGGCTTGACATGTTTAGTTAAACGAGACAATTAGGATTTAAGTGGTTCAATTTCAAAAAACGACATGAATAATAATCATATTAAATAGGTTGACCCAAATTCTTTTATAGTAAATTTAAACCCACTAATTCTACGTATCTTTTAAGCGTCTTACCATATAATGATCTAAATTATTATTTTTAGTGGTAACTCTAATAAATGCTCAAAAGCTAGAGATCTCTGTCAAAATGGTGTTTAAATAAGTTTTTTTACAGTATAAAACAACTGGGTTTGGGTCGGATTTGGGGTATCCAATTTGAATATGGCCATTTAAGAGGCAAACGGATTTGAATTCGGGTACGGATTTGGCGGGTTGGGGAAATATCCACTCCATTGTCGTTCCTATTGGCAAAAATGTTAATTTTAGAGGTAAAAGAAGAACCGTTTGCTCACAACAGCAAAACAGAGTCTTCCATTTCCGGCTGAGTGAATAGAAAATTAAAAATTGCAGTTTTTCTTCGATCTTCCTCACGTTTCTTCCCCTCATCCCTGAAAGAGGGATTTGGAATTGGAGCCATTTAGGGTTTTCGATTGCTTGCATTACTGCTTAATTGTTAAGAATGGCCAAAGTCAGAGACCGGACCGAAGATTTCAAAGACGCAGTGCGGCACACGGCTGTTTCTTCGGGATACGACGAGGTTTGATTTTGCTAAACTCTTTGATTTTTTCAAGTAATCCATGAAATGGGTTTTTGTTGCAATGGAAAATTTTATCGTTAGGTTTTGGCAGTCCAAATTAGCAGCCATTTTGGCAAATTTCATCATCCACAAACCTCGCCAAAGGTCGCCTTTCACCAGAGCTGCGTTGAAAACGGTACGCCAATCTTAGCCCTTGCACTGTTTTTTTTCAATTTTACTCTAACAGAAATGCTTTGTTATGAAATTAATGGCGAAATTTTGATATAATTTCTTACTTTGATTAGCTAGAAAATATTGGAGCTTTAGAACAGTTTTTGTTGAAACATCGTAAGGACTATGTAGATCTGCATCGCACCACTGAGCAAGAGAGAGATAGCATTGAGCACGAAGTAAGTCATAATGATGTTGGAATTTTGCAATTCAAACCCCTTTAACCTTTTACTATTAATTTTCTTTTTTAAACGTTTTTATGATTTGATTCTGTTTGAGGTTTTGACATCTTTAATTACCAATACAGATAGATAAACCCTAGGGAAAATCTAATACGTTGATTAAGTACCAGTAAGTGCTTATGAGAGTATACCTTAGATAACTCGTCGAAATAATTAATAACTGAATCTGTTACTACATTTGTATTTACGCTGTTCAATTTGGCTTCTTAAGTATTTTAGTATGTTTCTTAAGAATCAATGTCAGTTTCTATGAGGTTATCTTATCTCGTTCTTCAGTGGAAATGACTAGATGATTTATTTTCTTTCGCTTGGATGTATAAGTACAGTATGTAGATCACTAAGATGCATTTTTTCTGGATGAGTGTAATTGCTTATGCTAATTTAATTACATGCAGGTTAGTGTTTTCATTAAAACATGCCAAGAGCAAATTGATATTCTCAAAAACAGCATAAATGATGAAGAAGCAAATTCAAAGGGCTGGCTTGGTATTAGGGATAAATCTAATGCTGACACTATAGCACATAAACATGGGGTGGTATGATTATTTTCTAAATTTTTATTAATCTTGGTCTTCATATTTTTGTACATTGCAATTTGCCTATGCACTCGACAGCAGAAGCCCTGCTTTTTACCACCTTAATTGAGTTCTGGTGGTGGTTATGGCAATCTTGCCAGTTTCTGTTCTTTTTTGGGTTATGTTCTCATCCATATTATTGGGTAGCTGTATTCAATTTTTAAATTTCATATTCCTACATGACAACTTTTTTTCTTTTTTTTTTTTCTCTCTCTTAATCTAATTTCTTAAACTACAGGTTTTGAGTTTAACTGAGAGACTTCATTCAGTTACAACACAGTTTGATAAGCTAAGAGCTATTCGCTTCCAAGATGCCATTAGTAAAGCAATGCCGAGAAGAAAATTTAACCGGATTACCAATTCAAGTTCTGCAGATACATCTAAATTAAACAATTTAGAGCTCAGGGAACCTGAACAATTTCAACCTGAACCTTTGAAAGTCCAGCAGCAACTCTTGGATGATGAAACACGTGCTCTTCAGGTTCTAGCTTATGATTCCTCACTTGTTTATTACTTTGAGGTTTTCTTAAAATTAAGGCTGTCTTCTTCTCTTCTTGATCGGCAGGTAGAGCTAACAAGTATGCTAGATGCAGTCCAGGAAACTGAAACTAAGATGGTGGAAATGTCTGCATTGAATCATCTCATGTCCACACATGTTCTGCAACAAGCTCAACAAATAGAACAACTGTATGAGCAGGTCTGGTACATGTTTAACAATATATCTTTTAATCCATCTTTCTATATGCTGGTTGTACTCTCTCCTTTATCTCAAATTATTCAAAATTGAACTTCAGATTTATTGCAATCATTCCCCGATGATTGGTAGTCTAGCTCTTTTCTTTTTCTTTGTTTTTTCTCCTTTCACTCATTTCTTCTTCTTCTCTTTGGATTGGAAAATAGAGTTATATACTACCTTCCCGTGACAGAATATCATTGTAAATGTATGAAAAAAATTGTCAAACAGAATATAATTCATTACATTTGAAGCATTACATGTCAAAAGAAAAAGATTTATTAGATAATCTTTAGATTTAAGCATTTGTTTTTTCCGTTCCCTTTACTTTGTTTAGCTTGTTTCATGGCACAACCTCAATCTTTTTTTTTTTTTTTCATCAGGCATCGATATGATATATGTAGAGTAGCACTCTTAACTGTATGTAATCATGCATGTGAAGGCATGAGTTTGTGCTTGTGCATTTTTTCATGTTAGAAATAGCTTGTTATGCAGCTAGTGTCTGTCAGAAACTCCATTGTCAAGTAATTGATATGAAGATGCATCTGTTGCTGCTTTTGATATTAATCTTATATGCTCTTTTTATTGTTTCTTTTTGAGTAACAGGCAGTTGAAGCCACAACGAATGTAGAGCTTGGTAACAAAGAGCTGTCCCAAGCTATTCAGAGGAATAGCAGCAGCAGGACCTTTCTTTTGCTTTTCCTTTTCGTACTTACTTTTTCAATTCTCTTTCTTGATTGGTATAGTTGAATGGATTGAGTGTTGTCAAACAATTTTATTTTTTATACAATTCTCTCTGTAATTTCCTTGGAGAAAAAAGAAAAGTAAGAAAAGAAAAGAAACAGGATGATTGAATATTTAAGTAGAGTGATTTCTTTCTTCGATGGTCTTAGTGATATAGACAGTACATTCTTGGTTTTCATTTTGTACATTCGAGGGTTTGCTATCTTTTCACAAGATCAGTTAAAATGAATTAAAGCCGTCTCTTAATATCTGGTTTATCTTTCTTGTACAGTAGCTATATGAAAACTTGCCTCTTTGTTCTTGATTTTGGATAATGTCATTGAAATTCTTGTTTATATTTCCTTTCATTTGACAAATAACCATTATTTGTTATATTTCTAGAGAACCAGTTTCATAATGGATATATCGGACTTGTAAAAATACAGGTTTCGAGTTTCGTTGTTACTTTGGATTATTATTTCAGAAAATTATTCCTTGAAACTACAAAAGAAAAAATCTTGTGGTAGGGGAACCTAGCAGAGAAATGTTGCAGTAGCAAAATGAAGGGGAACCATTGGAACAAAAGTGGTTGGATATTATTACTCCTTGATGAAAAGGTAAATACTATAATCAGTAACTTTAATTATCAATTTTTAAATCTTAAATTATGTTTTTTCTTTTAGGAATAGTTCAGGTTTAATATTCATTTTGTATATAATACCAGTTCTAATATTGATTAAAACATGTGCTTAATATCTTCCAACTCTCAATTAAATATCTATCCAAGTAGAAGTGAATGGATATCTAGTTAAAGAGAGAAAAATGACAGATTACTTGGATACAACTGAAATACTGAATAAAAATATGATACAAATTGTATGTATGTACTCATCCTTCAAGCTTGAAACATAGCAAACTGTTAATGAACTCAGGAAGTGACTGTCGAATTAACTCATATATGCTTTCTTCTTCATCATCTTTTTTTCTTAGGTACAACTCTAATCTTTTCCGTTTTCTTTGACCTGGATATGTTTCAATTCTATGACAGAGTAGTTGCCCTTTCCCTTACCATATCTCTACCTTCTCTTTGTATTTTAGTCCTGTTTTCTGACTTGAAGCGACTGAATTGATGAGTTCTTTGATCCATTACGGTAATTGGTCGAAATATGCCTTGAAAATAGGAGCAGAATATCCTCAGACTGTGTAGTTCAATATGGTACAAGATTTTATTACTTTTCCAAAATTTGTATATATAACATTAATATTTTGCTTCTACCTAACAAAAACTGTACACAAAATTAAAACTCATTGGCTGCCTCAATCTGCTAAAAATGCTTTTATATACATTTCGCATAGCTACCCTGAAGCAATGAGCTTTTCGCATACTATACATTTCGAACCATATTGGAGTCGTATATCCTACTCTTTCCATAATACTCGACATTTTTCAGCTTCCTACTTCACATATTTTCACCTGTATTAGTTTTTTGTTTGGACCTCTCACAGATACAACCTGGAAGAGGATTTGCATAGAAGTTCTCCTCCAATTTCGGGGACATTAGTTCACGTCTAGGATATGGTCCTCCAGTCCTATTTTCATGTAGGCTCTTAACATTTGATGAAAATGTTTCCCAATTCATCAAACCCTTGTCCAATTTATCAATCAGTGTCACGAATTCTTGTCTACACAAAGACCAACATTTTCAATAGTAAAAATAATAATCATAATAATAACATAGAAGTTAAGTACCATATAAACCATAACAGTACTCATTATTCAATAGTAGAAATACGGGTACCTAGTTGTTTACCAAGCGATGTGGCAAAATGACATTTTATTGTTTTATTGGTTGATTAATTAATATTAACAAAATGTGGATTAGTTAACCTTTAAAATGGATAAGTGAAACTTAATAGAAGCCAATAAAACAATGATACTAGAGTTTGTCATGCCATTTGGTAATCAACTTGGTGCCTATAGCATTACTGAAAAACCAAACTTACCTGTCAGGGTTGATGGTTTTTCGGAAACCTTCAAACCTCCTATGACCTTGAACTGCTTTGGCCATATTTCCGTCGTAAGAGTAAATGAAAACATCACTCTCTACTGCTACAATATAGTCTAATGCAGCAAGTTGGTTTTGGCGCTGCTTGAAAGGCTGCAATTCTTCATCTGTTGCTAAACTAGAGTGAGAAAATAAATTAGGATACTTAGCTTCCAGTGGTCTAATCCCATCTTGACCATAAATGTCACCTGCAACTATGTAAATTTTTGTATGAGAAGGAAACCCAAATGCTTCAAGAAACACAGCAACTTCTCTTGGGGTCATAGGACAACTTCCTTGGAGTCGCTTCTGTCTGCCATTGATGCGCTTCACCTTCCAATGAGCGGTTTCCTTCCTCATTTTCTTCAGCTCCTCATTCTCAGTTTTGGTTAGATTGTGACTGCAGCCTGTGAATGCTAGCATGTCCATTTCATATCTGCAGTTTATGATAGGGATGCAGGTTAGGAAAATTCATGGATAATTACCCCCAAATGTCATTTTTAGGGTAAATATCTTATGATGCCTAATAGGGCCTCTATAAGGGTTTTTTGGTTTATGTTGAACGGTATTGCTGTTGCATATCTTTTACACTAGTAGGAAACCATATTTACTTAATTTGGAGACAACCTGGTGGCAAAACAATTATTTTCTTAGGCAATATTCCGATTTTGAATTGAATCCCATCTAATATTTTCTTTATCGGTTACATGTATGACAAATGATCAACTCATTTCAATTTTAACATAGAATGTAAAAGAAAATAATAAAAATAATAATAATAACAACATAGAATTAAAAAAAAAAAAAAAGTTATCATAATTCATTTGTTTTATTAGTTAAAGGAAAAGGTTTATTAACCATATATTTATGTTTTATGAAAGAAAGTTTAAAACATATATACATCGAGATACGACTTAAAAATCAATTTTTTTATAATCATCTTTAAGATTCAATCAATATTTTAGTGTTCATGAAAAAAAAATGTTGACACCTTAAATGAAGGGCAATGTATGTTGTGCTATTGTTCCTTAGTCTGTGTACCAACTTCTTTCCCAGCTCTTCAATTTCGTTGGTGAACCTTAATGCTTCATACATTGCGCGGCAGCGAAGCCTCTGAAACGCCGTAGCTACACCATTATTGGCAAGTCGAGAATCTGTGTGGGTGAATTTGATAACTTTGTGTCGTTTTAATAATGGAAGTATTTCGCCTCTGTAGTAACTGGCCTGCAGACATAAATAACCACCCATTTTTTCTAGTTTCAATACCAAATACTATTTAAACCGGACAGATTGAAAAAGAGGGCAATTAGGAAACTATATTAATGTTCATGCCTTTGACCAAGAAACTGGAGCCTTGCGAAGAGGCTTTACTGATTCAAACTCTTGCGGAAGTGACTCAACCATTCTTACATCATCTTTTAAAACCTCCATAAAATTTCTCCAGTTGAAAATGTCTTTGAATTCACTAAACCAAACAATTTATTATCGATATTCATTAACAACACAAATGAACAAATAATGTTAGTTTTTGAATCATCTAAGAGAGCTTAAACAACGTAAATCTGCATCTTTGGGTGTTGGATATTAGGTTGAAAGTTCAAAAAAAAAAAAGTATTATTATTAAATAAAGGTTATGATGGTCATTGGATAAGCCTATATATGTGGTGAATTTTCGGCTTTGAGCCCATTCTATGTTAGGCTTTCAGAGCCATTTTGCCCTAAATTGTCTTTGGTATACTTGTCTTCGGAAATAGAGCTCTTTTATCACAGAATTAGATCTGCCATTAACGTCGGCTTTTCTGTTATTCGCGTCGGATAATTCAAGTCTAAAATGACTATGGCATCCAACTTACCATGGGCTTTGAAGCCCAGCACAAAAAAAAGTAAATAAAATTATATGTATATATCATGTCATTAAAACCTATCAAACTATCACCATTTTTTTTTACAATTGTACAGGTAAATTAAGATCCTCTCACCTTGAATCTATCCAAAAGGATTTATGATCCAAAGAAGGAAAAACCAAAGTCGCATCCATAATCTTTGCTATTGCAACCATGTCACTTATCTGCATAGAGTTTCAATTTATTCAGGAAAAAAAAAATAGTGATATATATATATATATATATATATATATCATTAATATTTTTCTATGATTGGCGACGTCTTTAACCTTCTATCTCCTCTAATAGATGCACCTATTACCAACACCGTCCATCATAGCAAAGAAATTATATAATTAACAAAGTGATTATGGTTACCCCAAATCTCATTTGATTCAAACCTCCATTGGCGTGTGATAGAATATATCCATTTGTCTCATATCCTCTACCTGCAATAAATGTAAAGTTTCAATTAAGAAATATGCATGCTAAGTAGGTTAAATATGAAAATATACATTATAAGAACAAAGGCTAATATTTTGGGGACATACTTATTTCCTTGTTGGATTGTTTAATGCACTTTTGGTAATTTTTGCTGTTGGGTGGCATCCAAATTTCAGGAGTCTGACTACCACAAATCAAAGAACAACTAGTATCACAATCCATATTAATGTGTAATTTTTTTACTTTAGAAATTCATCGTAATAAGAATGTATATAAATATATATATATATATATACAATTACAATATCATTGAGCCGCTGCTGCGGTGTCGTTTTGTCGATCGCATTTTGTTGCTCTATTGAAACTTCTTGAAAGGTAGGTCGAACCAAGCCAATAATTTCCGTGCTAGTTATCTGACCTTGAAGCATATTCATCAATGCAAACTTAGCCAGCAAAGACAAGAAAGCTAACACCATCAACACCCCAAAAAGCCTCCGTCCCGGCCTCAAAACTTTCCGACGGAGCAACGTGGTGGTCTTCATGTCGGACTTCAAGACTTCCGAAAAAACCCGTCTCCTTGAGAATTGGAAAAGCCCCGGCGACATGGGGCCTCCTTGGCGTGATTTTCTACCAGGACTTGGCATGGAGGAAAACGAGAGAGAAAGCACGGGAAAATAAGGATCAAAGGGACAGAAGAGAGAGGACGAAAAGTGTGCATGGGCGGGTATTGAATGGAGCTTGAGGTTAATTAATGGCCAAGCTATGTTGTTGTTTTTTGTTAATGTTCTAAGTACTTTGTTAATTAAACCTTTTTCTTTGTTCTATTGGTTTTGAAATGGAAATGGGAACGGAATATCAGCCGAGGCATACTCTGTGTTTGTGATAGTTTTTGTGTGTCTCATGTTTTTGCTTAGCTTCGATTTCTCTAATGCATGCAAAATTTCATGTGGGAGAGATATACCAAATTAACCTTCTAAATAAAATATTCTATTTTTTTCCACCAACAAAATTATAATAATACGATGTTAATAGTTACAAAAAAAGATTTTCTGATTTCAGAAAAACTTTTAACTCTCGCATCAACTAAAAAGGATTCACTTTTAAAGTAACTTTTTTAGTGTGTATATATATATATATATATATATATATATATTACTAAAATATTTACTAATTTTATTTGCTACATAATGTGTTAATTTTTAATTTATTTATTTTTTTAATTCACTTATATATCTAATTAAAAATTAACTTATTTATATTTAGATGATATAAATATGCAAATTAATAAAATTTAAATATGTATCATTTAATTTAGTCAATATTTTAATTTTTGTAACATTATATATATATATATGACCTATTAATATCTAAACAAATTATAGAAATTTGTTAGGATAATCTTTCCCTTGTAAAATATGATCCATTAAGGCAGTAAGGGAAATTTTTTTTTTTTTTTTTTGGTTTAAAAGATTCAAACATGGAAAATCGATTGAGTGGTTGATATGATAAAAACCAAATTGAACAACAACAGCAACAACATTAATAATACAGTTTAAGATATTTTATGAAAATCAATTAGTAATTTTTAAAAGTTGAAATAATTAAATAATAATAATAATAGTCAAAAGAAATTTAAAGGTCAAATGGAAAAGTAATTAAAGATAATTAATTTACATGGTAAACATAGTAATAATTAAACCTAATAAAAAATTTAAGAAAGAACAATTTAGAGCATCTCTTAATTGCACTTTTTCATAAGTGTAAAATGAATTCCGTAGCATGGACGCAACATTTTTAAAATTTGGCACGTATGACACAAGCACAGTAGGTACAATTGTGTCATGCCAAATACTAAACACGTAATAGTTATGCTTAGCATGTTCATAGACTAGCCACCGCATGAATAATTAATAATAAATATATAAATTTACTTTATATATATTTACATTATTTTGTAATTTTTTAAAAATTAATCACTATAATATTTTATTTAATTAATATTTATTTAAATTTAAATTTTTGAACTGTTCATTATTATGTTTTTATATTTTTTTTAAGTCATGTCATTAATTAATTATAATTTTTTTCTTTTCTATAAATATTATTTGTCTACTAAATTATAAAATAAACTAATTTATTTTAGTGTATTTAAATTTGTTGTTTAGGGTTACTTTTACAATATATTAATTAATAAATAAAAAGTTAATATGTTTGTTGAATATATAAACGGACCAGCTTAAATATAAATGTGCAAGAGTGCGATATGATACGATAAATAAATTGATCGACACTAATATAACATTATAAATAAATAAACTCGTATGAATATTATGATTTAGTTAACAACGGAACACGACCTATTTGACATTTCTACTCAAAATATATAGTTTGTTTTTTCCGTCAAGATAGTATCTTCTATCAAAGATTCCCGAATCAAAATTTATAGATGAATCAAATATAGAAAACTTTATTTTATTTTATTTCATTTTCCATATATTATTTTATTTTTGTTATTTTTTCCACATGACTTATCTCTTCGTTATTATTTTGATTAAGTTAGGACAGTACATATGACAATGAGCACAACTGAAAATCCGAGGTTATAGTTCCATCAGGCTTGGTCTAAAATCATCACTCTAATTTGTTAAAAAAAAAAAAACCTTGTGTAATTAATTTATTAACAAAGAACTAAAATTATATTAAAAGTTGTATATTTACCATTAAATGGAAAACAACAAAAAAAGTATTTAAATAAATGTGAAATAAAAAACTCCTCACACTATTTTGATCCTAAAACCCACTCATTATTTTGATTTTTTTTTTTCTAGAGAAACAAGTTAAAATCTTAAAAATATTATACCAGCAAAAAAAAAAGAAAGATTATATTTTAGAAAGAAAAAAAAAAGTTTTATACAATAAATAAATTTATTTGATTAAAAAAATGATATTTACTATGAAAATTTGGGCCGGGCCGTAGGCCGAGGGGCGGGCCTTACCCATCCGGCGGTACTGAAATTATATAAATAGCCGCATTTAGCAAAATTAGGGTTTTTAGGGTTCTTCTCTGCAGCGTTGTCGTCCCTGTTGTCTGGTGAGCAAGAGCAAAAGAGAGAGATCGTCGGCGAAGATGGTAAAGGGACGCCAAGGAGAGCGAGTCAGGTCTGCGATCAGAGCCCCATTTCTCTACGACCTAGAAGCTTTCTTTCTATATTTCGTTGAATTCTATATATCAGATTTATACTTGTTAATTTTCTCAGTTTAATTCTTTTATCAGACTCTACACTAGAGGAACAATTCTCGGGTACAAGAGGTAATATTAGGAGTTCTTTTATTTTATTTTTATTTGTGCAATTATCATTTTCTCTGAATTACTTTCATATACATTGGCTGCTAAGAAATACGAATTTGATGTGTTTGTTTGGATGTTTGTTAAGGTCCAAATCCAACCAGTATCCAAACACTTCCCTTGTTCAGATCGAGGGTGTGAACACCAAGGAGGAGGTTGGGTGGTATGCCGGGAAGCGAATGGCATACATTTACAAGGGCAAGGTGAAGAAGAATGGAACCCATTATCGTTGCATTTGGGGCAAGGTCATCAGGCCTCATGGAAACAGTGGTGTAGTTCGTGCTAAATTCAAGTCCAATCTGCCTCCTAAATCTATGGTATTTTGAAATTTCTGATTTGTTATTTCTTAATTTTTTTTTTCTTTTTAGCAAATGGGTTTTTGACTGTCCTCTTTCTTATCTTTGAAGGGTGCTAGAGTAAGAGTCTTCATGTACCCCAGCAACATTTAAGGTAATCTTTTTTTTTTTTTAATGATGCCTTCGTACTTTTGTTATGTTCTAGTTTTTGTTCAATTTGTCTGCCTGGGTATATTTAAAATTTCATACTGGTATTATACTTTTGCTGTGAATTTGCTCAGTATATGGGTAAAGTGTGCCACTTAGCATGCAAAGCTCTACATTGTTGTTATGGAATTGGGTGCATTGTTTTTTGCATGGGGCAGCGTGTGATCACTGTGTGTTTCTGTAATATTTGGCTGTTAATAATGTACACCGTGGCTTCAAGCAAGTTTCCACCCGATGAGGTTGATTTGTTGAATTATTTGGTATGTTTTTTTAAGGATTTTCTGTCTTCTTTTTTTTCAACTTATTGTTGTTGTTGATCTCTTGTATGATTCTGGTCTTAATGTTGAGACTTGATTGTAAAAAATGTTTCCATCTGAGCTTTCTATCAGAGTTTGATGTTAAGTGTAGCACAGGTACTGGTCTTTAGCCACAGGATTTCATAATGTTTTTCATTTTACATGGGTTCACTTGATGTCCTAAGTGATTTTTCTGTACAGTTGCATTTTCGTTAGGTTTTATTGGTGATTGGTTGTTGACATGGTATGGAACTTGTTATAAATTCAAATATTGCCATTATGCTTTTGTTATTGCTTTTATAAATTGGGGTTGGTTGCTTCATTTTTTTCATTTGGTGGTCCTTGAAATTTCTGGTTAGCATAATTTGTTTTCTGATAGTATTTTGTCCAATATTTTCATGTAGTTGATTCATCTTAGATTGCTTAAAAACCTTGTATGAATCTTTTTGCATGTGGGCGACTTTTTGGTTTTATTGTCTAGTATTTATAAACTTTTTTTTAGTGTAAACTCTCTAGAATTTAGATACTGTTGTGCAGTTTAGCTGTATTTCTCCCTCTGTTTAACATTATTTTCATTTTGTTTTCTTGCAGTTCCGCAGGATTTTTAGATGAAAGAAATTTATTCACATGAGGAATCTACATTTACTAGTTCTTATGGACGTAGTTAAATGTCTTTTGTTGGTTTTAAAGCTGAGCCAGTTTTGTTTGTTTAGAATGCTGGATAAAGATTTTTCAAAACTCTTTTAACTAATTTTGATTCGTAATTTTCCATTTTTTTCCTATTGATTTGCATACTTAGATTTTTTTGTTGGACCAAGCGTGAAGTTTAATTGAATGCTTTAGATCATCTTGTGTGGAAATTTTTTACCCTTTTTCCTTTCAAAAGTTATGGTTATGTTTTACATTTTGGGATTTCATACTTTGGTAAGCAATATCATGTATTATGGTGAAAAGCAATATCATGTATGGATGGCTAAAACTTGTTCATTTTCTTTTAAGCTTCTTTTTGGTTCTCCAATTGCTATTTTAAGCCGCAAGTAACTAAACCAATTTCTAGTTTAAGCCGTAAAAGTAAAGTCACTAGACCAATTGCTAGTTTAAGGCCACAGCCAACTTACTACCCCAATTTGATGAAAATGAAATTACATTTCCTACTGCCAATGAAGCTTCACTATTATGTTAGTGCTTTGTAGATTGATTATAATTGCGTTTGGAAATCCTGATTCATAATATCAACACGAAACTGTTTAAAACTTGCATTTTCTTTTCTTGCTTGTTTCGAATTTATAAGATTTAACGTCTGATTGTAATTTGGTTTTTCTGAATATGAAACATGTTTCTAATTAGTTGTCACTGCTAGACTGGAAGTTTTATAAAGTATAAACTGCATTATACGTTTTTGATAGAAACTAAATTGCTTGGTAGACTGGTGAAGCTACGGAGATTAATCTAGCTGAGCATTTTAATTCCTTGTTAGGAAGTTTTTATAGTTACTGTAAGAAATTTGGAAGCATACCCTTGCAATCCCCACATTAAGAAACTGTATAGAGTCGTGTAAACTCTCCAACGTCAAAACAAAATTGTAATGAAAAATTTACCAAGCGAACTTGCTGGGATCCTACAACAATACCATATGGAAAAAGGCCTAATTCCAAGTTTAGCAAGGAGGGCAGCCTCAGAAGAGCCAACCATGTCGCCCTTTTAATAATCTCAAATGGTGTTAATTTTGGTGGATATATCAAGCACGGAAATATGTGAATTAAGTCCTAATCTCGATAAAACATGGAGAACTTCTGGTTACTTCCAGGGTGTATCACCAAACCTGGAAGAAAGAGGTCTGAGAAGGATCAGTCGCAGCTATATTTGTCAAAGAATTCGTATATGATTCCGTAACCTTGAATAAGAATTTTATATTTGTCTGATTTCGTATATGATTGCACTAAGAAAAGAAAAAAATTAGAATTTTATATTATATCATGCTCTTAGCTAGTAAAATGTAAATCCTAAACTGCAACACTAAGAAAAAAAATAAACAGCTCTGATGCATCCAATGCCATAAAGGGCATTAACTCTCTTTGTGAGCCAGACCAGTGGGAGATCAGAGTGAGGCTTCTTCAAATAAAGGAAAGATGGAGCAATCACCTCTGGAAGTTCGTATGGAATCAAAGGAATTCTAACTCTGCGGCAGACTGGTTGGCTAAATTCTCTCTTGAAAACAATTTTAGTCTTTCTTTTGTTGCTGGTTTTGAGGAAGTCTTCCCCCCAAACTTGATTAAGATCCTGTTAATGGATTCTCGGGGAAGCCTTTTGGTGTAACTTTTGGAGTTTTTTTTTGCGCTCTAATATAGCATCTCTATTAACCAAAAAAATAAAATAAGAAAAGCTTTGAAACCAAATAATAATTACCTTGTCCTTGGCAACCTCCTCACGGACCTACGAAAATCAGCATATACTAGGATAGGGATCTATACTAATCCAATGCCACAACATGCCTAGCAAAATACTAAACCATAATACAATACAATGTAACGTAATAATTTATGCATTTGGATCTGTAATATCAGATCGAATTGATATCAATAAAATATAATAAAAAATATAGTAGAATGTAAATTTGAAAAATCAATCATTTTTGTTGTCAATTTAAAAGTACGTACATAGCATGTGATTCTCAAAATTAATTTTTTTTATTTTTTATTGTACCAATAAAAAAATAAAAATAAAAATTTATTTATGTTTTTTCTTTTTATTTTTTTAGTTTTTTTACAATTAAAAATGTAGAAACTAATTTTAAAAGTAACTTGCTATGATTGTGACTTTTAAGTTGATGAAATTTATCAATTTTAACTAAATTTGACAAAAGTGCAACTTTTTAAAATTACAGAGTACCAATTGTACAATTAGTTGTAGAGATTTCTATGTGAACAAATTCAATTTTATAAAATACTAAAAAGCATTTAGACTTTAATTTAATTATTTATTCATAGTTAACTTTTACAATATTTAATTTTTTTTATAGAACTATGAAAATGATATATTATTGGATTGGAATGGAACAACTTTATATCTATTTAATATTGCCGTTTTGTTTTAGAGTGTATTTTTTTTCTTTTATTTATGTTGAATATACAATTTGAGTTTTGTTTTGTAATATTTTAAATATTTTTAAATGAAAATTGTAATGTTTGTTCATTTTCTTAGCTACGATGAATTGTTATGGAGAATTGTAGTATGTTAATGTAATTTTTAAATATTTAGCTTATCATTAGATATGTATTAATTTAAATAAAAAATAAAACAAATATCTTTAGACCTAGTAAATATGAATAAAATCCAACACAAATATAACATAACACAAACACAAGCTTTGGGTTGGATAGGTATGAAAAAATAAAAATAAAAAAATAAAAATAAAAATAAAAAAATTAACACAAACACAGTACAATACACCACCAACATAATTGAGCATAAGATGTTGCAAGTCTATACAGTATCAAGGGACAAGTCACTGCACCGGAATTTAATACCGGTGCAAACTAATCCAAGACCTTCTGCTAGCGCGAATACCATTTGAGCTTGCACTGCCGCTCGAAGAGAGATGTCTATGAAATCCCCTCAAGTTCTGTAATTCGAAGGAGATTCTGAGAATTCAAAACTCCCAAACCATTTCTTTGTCTCTGGGAATCAAAGTTCCAAAAGCGGACGAAATAACTATGAAACCGGACCTCCTCGTTGCCTCTCAATTCATTACATTACCAAAATTCTAGTACCCATTTTCCACGAAAAATCATCCATGCTACTTTTTGTTTCCATAAAAAATAAAAAAAGAAGACTTCCCCTCCTTATTTTCTCTGTCTCAATTTTTTTTCCCACCAGAAACAAAATCAGAAGAAGAATCCAAGCTTGATACCCACCTAGAAATTAAATCCCAAATGCTACACGTCTTCCCGACTCTCTCACTCCCGCTCTTTAATTTTGCTTTTTCTTTATTATTTATATTTTTGTTATAAACTAACTAAAACATGCCCAAAAAAAAAGATAAACATAGATCAACACAAGAGAGAAGAAAGAAATATGCCAACCAAAAATTATAAGAAATGGAACACAAAAGAGATTAGAGAAAGGATGGATATAATTTCATGTTACTATGCGTATCTTCCTTTCATTACGTAGCCACTATATATATAGAGGCTCACATAGAACATAGGTTTCAACTATATAAAGACTAATAATGATAAGAATTAAAATAATATAGAATGCTACATTCCTTACAAGAGTTATACATTTATATATAAATGATAATCAATATTGGAACTTTCATTGTTTTGATGGACATTTATAATATTAGATTCATAATATTTTCCCTTAAATGTCGATCACGTATGAAAAATATTTTATTAAAACTTTGCTAGGAAAATTCAATAGGATAAAATCATAGAGAAGGAAAAAAAAATACAATATTCATGTATATAACAATAGATACACTAATCTGCCTTGTTAAAATCATGTAAAGAAAATTTAGTAAGACAAAACTTTAACAAAAGAAAAAGAGTATAAATAATGTATTTTTCTTCTTGATTGTGGCACTTTTGGTGCGTGGAAATGTTGAATTGCCTCGTTAAAACTTTGTCAATAAAACTTGTGAGATTTACTTTGGAGAAGAAAAAATAGTACAATCTTTTTTATATTTGGTATCTTTCGATAATAAATTATTTTGTTAAAACTTTGCAAAAAAAAAAAAAATCCAATAGAAAAAAACTTTGTCGGAGGAAAAAGATTACATACTTGCATAAATTATACTATTATAGCACTTATCTTTATTATCCATGATAAAATGTTTACCATATTGCCTCATCAAAATTTTACCATGAAAATCCAATGGGATAAAATTTTGGTAAAGGAAAAAAAATACAATATATATTATTTGTTTGCATATGCTCCCCTTGATATTAATAAAAATGAAACTAGAATATACAATCATTAAGCCGATACATTCCAAGGCTTAGTAAATAAATATTTAATATAATCTTTTTGAATATGAGTAATGCATTATCATTAAACTTATGTAGCATTTCAAAAGCTTGTATATCATAAATATCTTCCATGTGACTTTTCTTTTAGAAAACTGACTTTTACACCAAAAATTCTAGCAAACTTGAAGTGTACTTTTAATAGCAAATTATCATCCAATGACTTTTTTCCATGTTGGAATATTTACAACTAATAAAAATTTTCACCAAAAAATGTGACAATATAATATATTTTAAAATTTCACACCGTTATTTCAATTTCGATTTTCTCCCTCTAACAGCAGAAAAACCGTTTCATTAAACTCTCAAAGATATTTAATAAACTGCAATCATAACAATGACAATAAAATACACATCAGAAATTGGTTTGTTGATATACCATATCATTCTTAGATTACTCATTGCAACGATTCATTAGTTTAATTTATATAGTTGTGTTAGTATAAAACACAACAAATCAGTTGTCTCAAGTGTGGGAGCATGCCACTTCGAACCTATGACAGTCCAAAGAAAAATAAAGTGTGCGCCAATTAATATCAGACTAAAATCAAACGATTATATTAATTACTGAGAACAAAATAATTAAAGGGTTACAAATGCATTTCAGATCAAAAGACTTTTAATTAAAAATTTCAACTAAAACACTTAACTACTCGAAGTAAATTCTAACGAGAATAAAGTAGTCTATATTTTTTGGTGTGTATAGAAGCGCAACCCTCCTCAAAGTTGTTGAAGCCTCTATTTATATAGGAGAATATGACTCACCAACTCTTTGTGCTTCCGATGTGAGACTCATTCAATTTTCAATTTCAAAGCCATTTATTTATACTTGTGCAAATCCATATGCTTTTTCATTTCCAAACAATGTGGGACAATTGCTATTTTTCAAGATCAAACCTTAATAAATATTAATCTTTTTAAAAAATTAATATATGGTACAAACAAGTTGTTTATTCAAATGAGTATATACCTTGAAATCTTGTTTCATGCAAAATCACAATCTTCCTAAAATTATCAAAATTTTAAAATTAAATATTTCATACAGAATACAGTTCAAATATTTTTGATAGTATCAAACTCGTAAAATATTAAAATATTATTACATTTAGAATATGTCAGTATATGATGTTAATCTCTTTAGAAGGCTTTGTACCATAAAGTAGGCTTTATATATAAGTATAAACATATTCGACAATTAATATTTACATTTTGGTGCCATACTTGATATTTTCAATAGATAAATACAACTCACCTTGAATTGTTTATTTCTCAATTTATCATAAATAATATGTAGATAAAATTTTCAGTATCATATAGTTTTAAGATCATAATCATTTTTTATGATTTTATGTAGCTACTTTAAAGAAACTATTAACAATTATCTTCATGATATCAAAATTTTAAATTATTTTATTCAAGAGAATCTCTTCCACAATATATATCTTATAGAGCTTCCATCACATCTTAGGTTTTCTTTTATAGAATTTTGTTTCTCAAACATATGTCACTTATGAGACATTTTTAAAATATTCCATAGCTTATTTTTTTGTTTGCAAACTTAATGCTCTTTTTTAAGAATTTAAACTTTTAAATTTGTTGCTATTCACGCGCTAAGCGGATTATATAAATAGTCAACTATTCTTTACCAAATCATAAAATTATCAATTGTTATATATGTGTATATGTGTGTGTATATATATATATATATATATATATATATATATATATATATGCTTATGGCATAATTTGGCTCTAGGCAATATATTCAAATACATACTTCTAGCATGAATGAAAGATCACACATCGATAAATTCTAATTCGTGGTATATGCATTATAATGCATATGGATTTCTTAGATCCCAATTTTTTACCACATATATTTGCTCCTCCGAAAACTTTAATAATAAGATAAAATATTATAATCGATCGATCATATTATACAAAATAAAAAAAATATTTATAAAGTAAGCAATAAATATTAAATATATAAAGAAACTGCTACTTCATTTAGACTTCCTTGATCATTTTTGGATGTTTCTATTTTTCATATTTTGATCTTCAAGATCAATTATTTAGAATAATAATTATGATATATATATATACACACACATATGTTCATTTGATCATGTAGATAAATTTATCATTTTTATATATTTTCTTCTTGCTTTAAAGCTTTACACATTGAAATACAATATTTAGATGTACAACAAATACAAAACAATTAACCTTCAACTGGAATTTCAATCATTTATCCATCAAATGGAATAAATGTAAAAATTGTCCTTTCATATCAATATTTTATTTCTATTTCTAAATGGTGAAATCTTGCTTTCTCATAGCAATAATAAAAAAAAAATTATTTTTAATTATATGGTTATGATATAAAATTACTATGTCTAATAACATCCACTTCAAAATATGATAAATAATATACAATATTCACTTTAGAGAATAACAATATATATTGAGCTATTCTTCAAAGATGCTTCATTCCATTATAATTAGGTAATCATGTTTTATAATATATACCAATGGTCATAGATAAATTTACTCAATTGTCCATGATGACAATTAAAATTTGAAAAACTTCAATTCCAATATAATCAAAGCTCAAAGAATTAAAAATTTAATTCTTCTATTTAAATTTGTCCAGTTTTTATGGATTTTCTTGGATTAATATTATAGCCAATTAAGCTTGATAAATTCCAATACAATATAAAATAAAATAGCATATACTACGGAGGATGATAATAATATAACATTTACTTCAAAAAATGATAAAAAAAATATTCTTTAAGCAATTCTCCAATGATAACTTTATGTTCTCAATTGGGTGATCATGCTCCATAATATTAATAGTCCATAAATATTTTTCATCCATTTAGACATAATATAAATATTTCATTCTAATAAAATATAATCAAAGTCTATTCATTTGTCCAATCTCTCAATGATGACTTTATTCTTTGTTATTTTTTTTTTTGGTAAAAAAAAATGACTTACCTGTAGCGAGGTCATAGGTCCAGAAGTTATCTAGTGAGTGGGTCAAACACAGGCGTCTTTTCAACCCAGTAAAAGTCGACACTGGGGACCCATGTCACTAGAAACTCCCTCTTCCTAGTGTGGTAGCAGCGGAGAGGAGCACTTGAATCCAAATGGGACTACCAAGACTCGAACCTCAACTCTCGTACTCGCAGGTGTGAAAACTCGGTTCGCTCCTACCACTGAGCTACACCCTCTTTGTTATTGATTTAACCAATATAATTTCAACTTAATAAATGATTATTGCTCAAATTAAATAGCAATAAACATGAATAAATAAATTTCAATATATATTATAACCTTCAAAGTAAATTAATAAAAAAATTAATAGAGTAATTAACTTGTCGACAATATTAATAAAAACTAAAATAAGAAGTAAAGAAAAAATGTATCTTTCACTCCATGAACATACAAATGTGAATATGTGTACAGAGATACCCATAGGAGCCACAAATTGACAAAGTTTTCCTTAAAAGCAGTGACTTTTGTATATGGCTTAAGGAGTAACCACATATCATAAATATATGCAAGATATGATAAACCCATCACTATGAAAACTGAATAAATAAAAGTGTAATCTATCAATTAAAACTCATAATTAATTCCTAATGATATAACATCAAAGAATGTAAGTTATGTTATTCCAAAATAACTTGCCAATAATGAGAAAAATAAAAACCCATTTTTAAGTTTTCTAAACACAACCATATATAATAATAATAATAATAATAATAATAATTCTCTGGTTTGAGACAAAAAAAAAATCCGGGATTGTCCGTGAAGTTGAAAATTATGCAAGCCATTAGTGGCATTTTTAAAAATTTTCTCATTCAGAATTTCTGGACTTGATAATTCATTTATATATATCAAAGAAAAAGAAACCATTAGGAGCATATCGGTGGTGACTCCTGTAGTAAAGTTCCATACTCTGGCCGTTGATGCTCCACTAATAATAGAACTAAATCAGGGGTAATCCTGAAATGACTTTGAACAAATTCAAAATGTAACACTGATCCGCTGAGCAAATCAATTATGATGCACTATGCAATCAAGTTGTATGATAATTTGTGTGACAATATAAGGGCTTCTTAAAGTTTGGAAAGCAAGTGTGTAAAATCTAAAATAAATAGGCAAGAAAATTAAACTTAATATACAACATAAAGAGATCATAAAGAAGTTAAATACCCGATTAATCATAAAGAAGTTTCGAATACCTCTTGCATTGATCCGCTTCTCATGATGGTGGGGTTGAAGCCCATCAATTGCATTTTGTACAATTAGTGTAAAAAAGGCCATGATATGGATGAGGAGGCAATTCTATTTCAAGCACCGGCTTCGGACATGCATCTAGTATCCATCATAGAAGCCATGCCACGTGACACATTTTAAATGTCATTAAGAGAACTTTTTTATTTTTCTTTAAAAAAGTGCTAGTGTGTGTGTATATATATATATCACCATTCATATATTACATATAATGATGCCATGGTCATATGAATCATATGTCACGGTCTCAGAGTGCAAATGTATTCCTCACTTACGTACAAATCAATAGCACTATGGCAGAAAACGAACACCATCATGATCATTTTTGGATGTTTTCATTTCTCATATTTAGATATAATAATCATGATATATATGTTCATTTGATCATGTAGATAAAAGTTTTTTTTTTTTGTCTCTAAGGCTTTACACATGGAAATAAAATATTTGGATGTATAGCAAGTACAAAATCAATAACATTTTTTTCATTGCTTTTAAATTATGCATCTTAAATATATGATATATATATATATATGAATTTAAATGATTGAGGAATTTGGATTATACCTTTTTTTGTGGTTTAAATAGAACTTCATATTTATTTGGAATAAATATGAAATTTGTGTTTTAAATGGTTATTTGATGTTTTATGAAATTTTTGAATATTTTTGTAATTTTTGATAGTTTTGGGTAAAATGGTAATTTAAAAAAAATTGTGGCTTCTGTGAAATTTAAAAAGTTTTGGGGGTAACTTTAGGATTGTTGAAATATTTGAATATTTTCGTGAATTTTTTCAAAATAAGAGATTTTAAGAAATTGTTGAATTTATTATGATTTTAAAAATAAAAAGATTTGAGAAATTGATGAAATATAGTTGACTTTGGAGATGATTTTGAGTATTGATATATTGATTAAGATATATTATAATATTAAGACATCATTTATTGTGAACACGTGTTGAGAGAGATGATGATGATCTTGTTATAACGTATGTAAACCGTCATTCATCATTATGAGTTTTACCATTTTCTCTTTGCTTATGATGCCATCAAAACGTTGAGAGTCACAAAGCCCTATATTAGAGTGTGATACCAGTTTTAATATATGATTTTTGATTTTTGATTTTTTAAATTGGTTTTGAATTTACAGATTGTGGCATGTCTGTTTAATTCTACAAGTTATGGCCCATCGAATTGACATTTTATGATAATCTGTTCATCAAAATGAATTTAAATATTTTGTGAAATTTCAATTACGGATCTAGTTATCTGCAATTTTTAGCAATTGTGTTAAATTATATTTTTCGCTCATAAATCGTGTTTTAATGATTTAATGTTTTTTGGAAAAAAAAAATCTAAAAATTTTGTAAAAACATTTTCCAAATAGAAAACTTTTCAAAAGAATGATGTGAGATTTTGAACGTAAAATTTTTTTTCTATTAGACATATATTTTGTAGTTATTTTAGGAGCATTCATTGAAATATATGTATATCATGTTTTGTATTTTTAATCTTGTTCTTTCATGTCTTAACTGCAGGTTCGCATGAGCTATTGTAGGTATCGCATTCGTACTTGACTTCTATTATTGTGTCATTGATTATATAATAGACTTTGCTACTTTTATTTTGCTTACTTTCGAATTGTATTATTTTATATTTTTTGATTATCTCACTTACTAGCTCTCACATTCGACTTACTTTCCAAACTAATTTAGTAGTATTGTATGACCTATCAAGCTATTGTTATAATGCATATTTTATTTCATAAATGATATTTTACTTATTGATTACTTATATATTAAACCTCTTTCAAAAGATGATTATGTTGGTTGTTCTGAAGTATTATGACAGAATTTTTCTCAGGCAAAGCTTCTACAAAGAATCTAGAGAGATTTCCAAAATGCAACCTATCAATATCATATTAAAAAAATATTTTTTAATATTTTATTAAAACCTATAATATTTTTAAAATTCTATAAAAAAAATGAATAAATATTTTCTAAATTTTCATAAATTTTTTTTGCAAGTATTTCGAAATTTTAATCAAATTATAAATGAATTACTATTGTTGTAAGCATTTTTGCCAACATATTGGGCCTAATGCCTTATTATTAAATGTAGTAAAATATATACTCATTTTTAGTGTGATGGGCTAAGTAGTGGCAACACTCTAAGCCCAAGCCTAAGATGCATGGAGCTATGTGTCACTCATCTAGGAAGGGACTTTTTGATGTTGAATCTTGGTCATCCAAAAGGAAAGTAAGATGGAAAAAAAGAAAAAAATGAGATCATCTGATTTTTTGGGCACAAAACCTTAGGCAGCCACCAACTTTCACATACCCCCATCACCCTTACAAGCTTTTTCTCTTTTTTCCCCTAAAAATTCGGGAGCCTTTTTTTTTCTTTTTTTGGGTTTTTAGAGACCATTTTGGGAGCTCAACCATGATTAAACCCATTTTTTTGTCCATTATTGAAAGAAAAAGGCAAAACACTGTTTATATTATTCCCAAAGTCATCAAAACCGCACCAGCCCATTACCTTCACCATTTTTCTCCATTTTTTCCACCATTTTCTCACTATCTCCCATATTTATTTTCAGTCATTATTTTTGTCAATACATGGCTGACTTAGGCATCGGAGAGAGAACGTCGGCCACTACATTGGCGCCCTTTTAACTATTTTTCTCTCCCAGTTTTACAGAATCTGAAAGGTTCAGTCCAAAATGAAAAATCACCACAACAACTATAAAAAAAAAATATTGATAAAAAATCGAAGAAATATCAAAAAGTTTCTCCAGAAGTATAAAAGTTACAACCGTTAATTGAAACCAAATCTAATATCTATATCTAAAAAAAAATTGAATTTTTTACACAAAATGGAAATTTTTAATTTTTTCATCATTGGTTGCAATTAAGAGTTTTGTAAACTATACTACCACGTAAAGTACCATTTCCAAATAATAATAATAATAATAATAATAATGATAATAATAATTTAGGATGAAAAAGTTGACCAAAAAAATTATAATTGTGATGAAAAATACAGTGTGAAAGCTTGACTAGTGGATTTGAAGCTGCATAAAAAAAAAATATATATATATATAATATAATCAAGCAATGTAATATGCACCACGTGAAGGACTATTTTGAGTCGATGGCTTCGCCTAATTGTTTCCACACTTTCCCTGTACCAGAATCAAGCAATTATACAAGTGTTTAATTTGTTAATTAATTAGCGCTGGTACTTATCGTCTATGGAACCGCATAATTATTTGATTTTGTTTAAAATTAAAAATTCATATAAGCAAAATAAACCCATTGCTATTGTCAATTAAATTATCACGTCAGCTATAAAACCTAATGGGAAAAATAGCACTTTTTATTATATAGCTAGCTAGCTTTGCATGCATTCAAATGGAACAAGTTAATAATTCACCAAGCAAAAAAATTAAAATAAATATTAGAAATAAAATATAAAAAAAATAAAGGTTTATTTTTTATTAGCTTTAATTTTTAAAATTAATGGTGATTCAACATGGTATCAGAGCCGAAAAATCTAACGATTATAGGTTCAAAACTTAATAGCTCCATCTAAAATAAAAATATATATGTAAAAACTCAAATAAGCTCAAAAGAGATTGGACCAAAATTATACATGTAATTACTCAAACGAACTTAAATATAAAATATAAAAATATAAAAATATATCTCCTATTGGCTTAAGATTTTAGAATAATTCAACAAAGATTAGATCTATATTAAAAAATGGGTCCATAGTTCTCGTCTCTTAAGGGGCTTATTATTTTAAATTAGATATAGAGTAATACTTTTAATTAGTTCCAAGTGCCAGCCTTACCTCTACTGGTGAAGCAGTCAATTAGCACGTAAAAGTTAACTATTTTTTATTTGTTTTCCTTTGTTGGGTCAGAAGGGAGGCTAACAGCCAAAAGAAACTACAAAACAATGTTTCGAGAGCACAGCGTACTTATTGGTAACGTGATATATTTTATTTTATTCAATTATATAAAAAAAAATGATATGTTAATTTGTTTACTTTAAATTATATTTTTTTATTATCGTTGTAAATTATTAAAACAATAATAATGGTTGAAATCTACAATTATCTTAATTTTAAAAAGAAAATTTAAAATTCATGATAAATGATAATAATTATTAATCGTTTAGAATTTATAAAATGTAACGCGGTTGACAAACAATAATACATATGATATATATATATATATAAATTTAAAATTTAAAAGTATATAACTAAACAATTTTATATCTATATACAAAACGATGTCAAAGATAAGTAATGTGGTTTTTTGCAATATACACACACAAAAATGTAAAAATTAACTTATAGATGAAGAAAGTTTTTTATTTTTTTAATTCTTTTTTATGAATTATAATGAAGAAAGTCACTTTAGAAAAAAAGCTCTTAAAAGAATGGACCGACCAGATAACTTGAAATGTGAAAAGCTTTTCAAAATTAAAAAAAAAATTAGTTAAATAGATTTAGGATGATTCAATTTGTTTAAATTGGAGTTTCAAGAGTTAATTTAAATAATTAAATACTTTTAATTTTTTTTTAAATTACAATTTAGTTCAATTGGGTTAAATATAACATATGTTATAATTTAATCCTTAATCTCTTTTTCTTTTTATGTTTTACTGTTTTGTTTTTTGAGCTTTCTCTAACTTGACTTTGCAGATTTTCGGTGACCCACGGTTGCAGACCACTTATCATTTACCCGGTGCTTGAGTGACGTCGTTTTGCTCTTACGCGCTCATGTGTGTAGGGTTTCAGTATATATTGTTATGTTGCTGAGAGAGCCGCAATGAGAGCGTCGTGTTATTTCACTGTACATTCGCGTCGTTTCGTTTCTTCTTCGTCTCTGTCTTTTCTCTGCTAAGGTTTACTGTGTGTATAGTTTTGTGAGAGTCAGTGTGATTCTTTGTTGTTTTAGTAGAGAGATTTGAGAAGAAAACTGTGTGTGTGTATTTTGTCTGTGTGTAAACATTATTTTATAATATAGCTTCGCTCCCACTGGAGCCGAAGACTTAGCCAGGTTTTCTGGTAAACCTCGTAAAATCATGTGTTGTGTTATTTACTTTTTCTGCTATTTCTGTTCATATTATTGTAAATAATCTCAACATTTGGTATCAGAGCGTTCACGATCTGTGATCTGTTCTTCTGCTTGGTGCTGTGTCGTGGCTTGCCGTGGGCTGAATCGATTTCGGCTAACGTAATCGGAGGATCTCGATTGATGCGCATGAACCAGGATAACACTTTGATACCCTTGGTAACAGTTAAGGTTTGGTATTCGTTAATTTTTCTGTGATCTTTCTTCAAGGTTCTTTCAGGTAAGCCTTTTCCTTTTAATCTTTTCTTTTAACTGGATTTGAGAAGGCTCGGCTCAGATTTTAGGATCTGAGTTGGTCCGTAAAGATCCAACTTGTTCTAAATACTGTGTGTTATTCTCTGGTTCTTTAATTTCTTTGTGTTTAAAGAGTCCGTTTCTGTTTTTTAGTTAAACTTTGTGTTTAATCAGTGTGACGTTTGGTAAGATTTGACAGGCTCGGCACATATCTTTGATGTGTGTTGGACCGTAAGAATCTAACCTAGTTTCTGTGTACTCTCTCTGTGCTTAGAGTTCTAGTTTCCAAAAAGGTCTAGGCTCTTCATTTTTCTATTTCAATTTAAACCGTAGGTATTTTCTTAGAATCTGGAGAGTTAGGGTTGTTTAATTCTTTTCTTTTCTCTTGTATGTGTTCTTGAAAAATGTTTTTAACTCTGACATTCCATTCTCTAAAAATTTCCTGCTTTGGTTTTATTGATTCTTGGAATTTCTTGAGAAATCTACCTTTTGGAAACTATTTTTTGGAAAATCAACAGTGACCGTTGATTTCTCCTTAGGGCTTCCTATTCCCTGTCTCTTTGCTTGGAAGTGTGTTCCCTGTACCTTTACTGCTTTGTGTGTTTTCTATCTGTTTCACTACGTGTGCTCTGTGTGATTGCTTTAAACATGATTTCTAAAGTAGATGTTGAAATCTTCAATGGTAAATGAGATTTTCTCCTATGGAGTAAAAAGATGAAAGCTGTCTTGGTTCAATTAAGAGTTGCTAAAGCTATTGATTCTACTTTTGTTTCTGTTACCTTTGATGATAAAAAGATTGAAACTGATGAAATTGCTTTAAGTTCAATTATACTGCATCTGTCTGATAATGTGCTACGTAAAGTAGATGATGTGAAAACTGCTTTAGAAATGTGGACTAAGTTGAAGAAACTATTTCTAGAAAAAACTTTACCTGATAGAATTTTCTTGCAAGAACAACTGTTTAGTTTTAAAATGGATAACAGTAAAGACCTTGACTATAATTTTGACATTTTTAATAAAATGATACTCAGTCTGGCTAACTCTGAAATTTTTTCTCTGATGAACATAATGCTATTATTCTGTTGAATTCTTTGCCTGATGTTTATAAAGATGTTAATAATGTAATAAAATATAGTAAAGAAACTCTCACTGTAGAAGGTATAATAAGTTCCCTTAAAGCTAAAGACTTAGAAATTAGGTCAGAGGCTAAGGGTGAGGGTCTCTTTGTGAAAGGCAAAGTGTTTAATAAGAAGTTTGTCCCTAGGTTTAATAAACAATTTCCTAAAACCAGTAGCTATAATAACAGTAATAACTTTGTTTCCAACAAGAATAAAATGAATAACAGGAAATGCTATTACTATAAGAAGCAAGGTCATTACATTCAAAACTGTTGTAAGAAAAAGAAAGATGAGAAAGAAAATGGAATAAATCAAAGTAATAATGTCAAGTCTGCCATGTCTAATACTGTTGATAATGCTGAAGTTCTAATGGTTTCCACTAGTTTATTGGAAAATGAATGGGTTCTAGATTCAGGTTGTTCTTATCACATGTGTCCTGATTTGAATTCTTTTATAACCTATAGTAAATCTGCTTCTGGTCGTGTCTTACTTGGTAATAATGTGTCTTGTAATGTAATTGGAATTGGTAACATAAAATTACAAATGCATGATGGTTTTTTGAAAATATTAACTAATGTAAGACATGTTCCTGGCTTAAAGAGAAACTTAATTTCTGTAGGCATGCTTGATGAGTCTGGAATGATATGTAAAATTGAGAAATGAATAATGTATGTTATAAAGAATTCCACTGTTGTGATGAAAGGTGTTAAGCAGAATGGCTTGTATGTGTTACTTGGTAAAACTGCTGTTAATTGTGATAAAGCTTCTGTCATTGTTGATGATAATAAAACTTCTCTGTGGCACAATAGATTAGGACATATAAGTGAAAAGGGTCTATAGTGCCTGTATAAACAGCAGGCTTTTGGTAAAGATAAAATTAATAAACTAGAATTTTGTGAAAATTGCATACTAGGCAAGCATCATAGATTAAGTTTCACCTCTAGTTCTAATCATGCTAAATCTATACTTGACTATGTGCATGCTGATCTGTGGGGGCCTGCAAGAGTGCAAACTCAAACAGGTTTCAAATTTTTTATGTCCATAATTGATGACTGTTCACGGAAGGTTTGGGTTTATTTGTTAAAATCAAAAGATGAAGCTTTTAATAAGTTTAAAGAATGGAAAACCTTAGTGGAAAACCAAACTAATAAATCTGTAAAAGCCCTTAGAACAGACAAGGGGTTAGAATTCTGTAATAATGAGTTTGATCTATTCTGTAAATCCTTTAGTATACTTAGACACAGAATCGTAAAACACACACCACAACAGAATGGTATTGCTGATCGTATGAATAGAACTTTACTTGATAAAGTAAGATGCATGTTAATCTCTTCTGGTTTGTCAAAATTGTTTTGGGGTGAAGCTTTGTTGACTGCTGCTTATATTGTTAATTTGTGTCCTACTAGTATTCTGCATGATAGGGTTCCAAATGAAATTTGGTCAGGAAAAGTTCCTGATTATAGCAGACTTAGGACTTTTGGTTGTGCAGCCTATGCTCACTAATATGAAGGGAAACTGGAACCAAGAGGTGTGAAGTGTGTCTTCCTAGGTTATCCTATAGGGGTTAAAGGATATAGGTTATGGATGAGGGAAGGTCAAGGGTTTAAGGTTGTTATAAGCAGAGATGTGGTGTTCAATGAAAATTTTATGCCCTGTAGAGTAGACAAACAACTTTCCATTCAGGATGAAGAAAAACATAACTCTAGGGAAATAGAATTATTCTCTAAGGTGGAGAATAATGAAACTTCTGAAACAGAAACCACCAATTTAAACCCAAAACCCTTAGATCCTGAAATTACCCCTGTGGTTGAGGAAAACCAAACTGACAGTGAGTCCAATAGACCTGAAAATACAGATCAGCCTCTATCCCCTCCCACCTCTAATCAAACTGTCTCTCCTAGTTATTTGTTAACCAGAGATAGAACCAAAAGAAAAATAAAACCTAATACTAAATATGCTTCCTTTGCTGATTGCCTATCCTATGCTTTTGTCACCTTTCAGGATTTTGTTGATAATGAACCTAAAACTTTTAAGGAAGCCATAGAGTCTAAGCAGTCTAGAGAGTGGAATTTAGCCATGAAGGAAGAAATTCACTCTTTACACTTAAATAGGACCTGGATTTTAGTTAAACCACCTTTAAATAAACATATTGTAAACTGTAAGTGGATTTTTAAGGTGAAAGAAGGTTTAACTAGTCCAGATTAATGAGGTTCAAAGCTAGGTTAGTGGCAAAGGGTTTTACTCAGATAGAATGAGTAGATTACAATGAAATTTTTTCTCCTGTTGTAAAATATACTACCATTAAAGTTATTTTGTCTTTGGTTGCTAATTTTAATTGGGAATTGGAACAACTTGATGTTAAAACTGCTTTCCTTCATGGGGATTTAGATGAAACTATATATATGTATCAACCAGAGGGTTTCACTGTCAAAGGTAAAGGTAAAGAACTAGTTTGCTTACTGAAAAAATCTTTATATGGTTTAAAACAGTCTCCTAGACAGTGGTATAAAAGGTTTGATTCTTTTATGGTCAGTAAGGGGTTCATTAGGAGTCAGTATGATAGCTGTCTCTACTTTAAGGATCTGTTAAGTAGTCAAATTGTTTATCTGTTGTTATATGTTGATGACATGCTTTTGGCTGGCCTTAGTCTTAATATTATTGAACAAGTAAAGCAATTGCTTAAAACTGAGTTTGATATTGAAGACTTAGGTTGTGCTAAGAAAATTTTAGGTATCTCAATTGATAGATAGAGATCTAAATGTGAAATGAAACTAAGTCAAACAACTTATTTTAAAAAGATTGTCACTAAGTTTTCTGTAGGGGATGTTAAACAAGTTAATGTCCCTTTAGGAGGTCACTTTAAGCTTTCTAGTGATCAGTGTCCTACTTCTGATATTGGTAAGGAAGATATGATGTCTGTTCCTTATTGTAATGCTATGGGGTCTGTCATGTATAGTATGATTTGTACTAGATCGGATTTGAGTCACTTAATAAGTGTGCTTAGTAGGTTTATGTCAAATCCTGGTAGGCTTCACTGGGAAGCTATGAGATGGCTTCTTAGATATATAAGATGCACTGAATTTGAAGGTTTAGTGTATAAGGGTGGTTACAAAGATGTAGAATTAATTGGATATATGGACTCTGATTATGCTGGTGATAGAGACAATAGAAGGTCAATATCTTCTTATGTGTTCACTGTGTTTGGAAATTGTGTGAGCTGAAAATCTCAGCTTCAATCAGTAGTTGCTTTATCAACTACTGAAGCAGAATACATTGCTGCTACTGAAGCTGCTAAAGAAGCTGTTTGGCTCAAGGGTTTACTCCTTGAGCTACAGGTTCTTAAGCATGAAACTATTTTGTTCTCTGACAGTCAAAGTGCAATACACTTGTGTAAAAATCCTGTGTTTCATGAAAGGTCAAAAATATTTAAGTTAAATTTCATTTTATTAGAGATTTAATTTCAAATGGTGTGTTTAAACTGGAGAAAATTCCAACTGAATTTAATCCAGCAGATATGGGGACAAAAATACTTCCTGCAAGCAAGTTTAAAACTTGCAAATCCTTACTCCGTATTGGAGTAAGTTAATCTGCTATGAAAGTGGGATAAAAGCTATATTATTTGTAGATTAAGGATTAGGTGGAGATATGTTATAATTTAATCCTTAATCTCTTTTTCTTTTTATGTTTTACTGTTTTGTTTTTTGGGCTTTCTCTAACTTGACTTTGCAGATTTTCGGTGACCCACGGTTGCAGCCCACTTATCATTTACCCGGTGCTTGAGTGACGTCGTTTTGCTCTTACGCGCTCATGTGTGTAGGGTTTCAGTATATATTGTTATGTTGTTGAGAGAGCCGCAATGAGAGCGTCGTGTTATTTCACTGTACATTCGCGTCGTTTCGTTTCTTCTTCGTCTCTGTCTTTTCTCTGCTAGGGTTTACTGTGTGTATAGTTTTGTGAGAATCAGTGTGATTCTTTGTTGTTTTAGTAGAGAGATTTGAGAAGAAAACTGTGTGTGTGTGTGTATTTTGTCTGTGTGTAAACATTATTTTATAATATAGCTTCGCTCCCACTGGAGCCGAGGACGTAGCCAGGTTTTCTGGTGAATCTCGTAAAATCGTGTGTTATGTTATTTACTTTTTCTGCTATTTCTGTTCATATTATTGTAAATAATCTCAACAACATATTTAGTCAAATTTAGATCATTTGACCCGTAACTTTTTAAAAGCCAAATTATCAGTTCTCCACAGTAATGATTGGTTAGCAAATCATTTCTGGTTGTTTTTGTTGCTGGTGTGGTTATAGGATTAGCAACAAGTTCTCATATTAATCAGCATTTCAATCCACAAGCGGAAGTTTATTCTTTCATCAATCACTATTCCACCAATGTGCCGGTTGTGGAGGAAAAAAATTGTACCATTTTGAAAGAATGTGAAAAAGCTGAGGATTGCTTGAGCATGAAGGTGTTTCTCAAGCCAAACAACTTGCCTCATAGGATGTCTGATGATGAGCTTTTTTGGAGAGCTTCAATGGTGCCAATCAAGGAAGAATATCCATACAAAAGAGTGCCTAAAGTGGCTTTCATGTTTTTGACAAGAGGTCCATTGCCAATGTTGCCATTGTGGGAGAGGTTCTTTAATGGCCATGAGAAACTTTTCTCAGTATATGTGCATGTTCTTCCATGGTATATACTCAATGTAACTAATACTTCTGCTTTCTACCAAAGGCAAATCCCAAGTCAGGTATGTCCCACATCGAAATCATATCATTGTTTTCTGGGTTTTCGCCAATGCTTGACTGTTATTTTCTAAAAACAGCATAAATTTGAACTGAAGTTGATTTTCTCAAGTTTTTATTTTTTGGTTTTTTGGCAACACTTTGATGTTTCACACCATTCATACCTTTTGCTTTTCCACTTTAGAATTTCAGGGTAGTTATTTATTTAATTTCTAAATAGATCTCAAATAGGTAAGATATGGAGAAAATTCCACTACTTGAAATTTAAAATGCTGTGTTTAAAGAACCAAATATCTTGTAGTTGGTGGGCTAGATATTTATTTAACATGTTAACTTACTTAGTAGGGAAGTAGCTAACGTGCTGATTAGGTAGGAACTGGGATGAAATAGCTTCACTTACATGAAAACTGAATAACCATATCTATCATGTCTGTGGTTTAGTTTTCTGGCAGCTGTACATAGTACACTCTGACTCTGTCACTGCTTGTTGCCGCTTCTCATCCAAGCTACAAAGTTGGTCCAAATTCTAGTGACAGGCCTTATTCTTGAGGCTAAACTTGTGTAAATGTAATATATAGAAACTTAGTTATGAAAGAAAAGACTAGACCAGGTATATTTATATTTGTTTGTTTTTAGCAAAAAATGTGGAAAACTGCCTTTATTACTACGAGGAGGCTATACTGATACAGAGTCGCTTGTGAAGATCGATAGATTAGTAGAAAATTTTAAGGTTTTCCTATCAATTCTTAGTTGGATAAATATATCTTGTTAAATAGTACGAGGGATATTGGGCAACCTTCTCAGTACTCTGTACTTGGAAGACATATAGCAGTTATTGGCCATCATTTTTTCTATGTGCATATGTTATACATTGTCAACAAAGCTGAACACTACCTATAACTCTAATTTTCCCAACTATATCTATAAATCCAATAAGAAATTGATGAATCTCCTTGACACGGCCTACAATTCTTTAAATTCAGTGTCCTTTAGTTTGAACACAAATTGGGCATTTTCATGAATCCTTGAATGGCTTGATTTCGAACTAAAAGATTAGTCTGCAGCCTCTGTATCAATCAATGACAAAAGGAATATATAAGCATACTAAATAGAAAGCTTATGAAAATGGAAGATATTGTACAAAAATCATCAGCAACTTAAACTTGTAAACTTTGTAATGTAGGGAATTTGAAGTGCCTCTTTCGATTTACAATGTTTTATTAGTGGTTTTCTCTATCCTCTACAAATATGTATTTGGTTTCTTTAGGCCACAATAATACTTATTCATGGAATTTTCACAGCTCCAACCCTTGATAACTACTTTTGGACCCCACATCTGATCTTAGTCATCATTCAAAGGATCCAAATCTATCAAGATATAGCTATCTTTGACCAGTATGATCAACCAGTTCATCTTCTTTCAAAGACTTCACTAGTTTGGAATTTGCTTGCTCTAAATCACATGAAACATCATACTTCAGAAGTTTTTTTTTTTTTTGGTAAAAATCATACTTCAGAAGTTGATTGTGTGCATTTGTATCTGTGTGTCTGAATCTACATGTAGAAAGCAAATGGTCTACACTAATAACAACTATCTCCACTGCCTACTTTGTTAATTGTAGCTATAAATTTTTCTAAGCTGCGATATCACAATTTAAGTGAAACATTCAAGAGATTTAGCTTTTGATTAATCCTTGGTCTTTTAGATGTGGAAAGAATTTGCATTAGGTTTTGGCAGGCCGACATTATTGGTAAGTATCATATATAATCTAACAAATTGGAAAGGATACCAAAAAAAATTATTTTAGCTTTGTTGCTATTTATTTATTTTTTTTTTCCCTTATAAGCAGCTAAGAAGTTTAAGCTAGGTGAAAATAACGCTCATAACAACCGGGTCACATACACAGACATGAATATGCATAAGATGTCTAATCAAAAAAAGAAAGAAAAAGAATATGCATAAGATGTATTTACTAGAATTACAAGCTAAGAAACAGCTTCATATTTGTTTATGTTGTTTGAATTTGTTTATACAACTGAATATGCTTAAAGAAAAGATACTAACTTATTGACCATAAGTCACAGTAAAAGAATCTAAAAAAATTCAAGGTCACCATTTTCGCTCAGGGGAAAAAGAATAAAAAATAGTTATGACCCTGCAAAACCATATACCATGAAAAGAAAATCTGAAATTTAACATTAGTTATTTAATACTTCAGACCTCACTGTCAACAAAAGTTAAAAGGCTACAAATCTAGTTTAACATTTTTTCTACAACAATTGCAGTATACACTTACATAGCCAAAGGAGCGGTAAAGTCCACAGCACAGAATTACAGGCTAATAATAGTTCGGAAGAGGTCATTCATGAACAGAAATACCATACTGAATTTGCAACCAAAGGTATGAACATCAACTTAGGTAAAGAATTTCAAAAATCCTTGTACAACAAATGCACTGCAAGCAGCATTAGGGGCAAAAGTTTTACTCTGTTGCTTGCTTCAAGCAGTTAATACTCACAAATGTCACCTTGAGATATGCTACATACGTAGGCTTGTAAAATAAATTAAACTGGAATTATTTATATACCGAAGTGTTTGTTATGAATATGTAGATCCCATAACTATAAGCATAATTAATTCATTGTATCATAGATGCATAATATATGAAAGATAATTAATAGTCTCATGCAGACCCTCGTACATCCAATCAAAAAATACCTCATTCTCAAGCTTAAGAGAAAGTGACACTACGCTCCTGCAGCATGAGTGAGACAATTAAGATTACAGCAATGATGTAATATTCGCCAACACAGAATCAATGACTTTGTCTGAGAATCAAGCAGCTGCTACCTGTTCTGCCACTTGAGGCTGAGGGGGTTCTGATGACACTTCTTGTTGTCTTGTCATTTGATGGGGTTCTGATGACACTTCATGTTGTCCTGTCATTTGAGGGGGTCCTGATGGGGGATGGTGCAATCCCCACATTTGATTGTGCCCCGCTATATGTTGCTGAGGTCCTGCCATTAGATGGTGTCCATATGGAGGGTTTTGGGGTGGTACTACATGAGAAGGTCCTGATGACCATTGATTTGGTCCAGCCATCTGAGGGGGCCCAGATGGAGGTTGTTGCAATCCTCCCATTGAAGGGGATCTAAATGAAGGATTATGGGGTGCAGACATTTGAGGAGGTCCTGATGGAAGGCGATACTGTCCTGTCATTTGTGAGGGACCCAATGTCTGCTGTCTTGGCCGTGCTATTTGAGGGTGTGGTACATATCCCCACCTACTTGCACTTAACACTCTCTCAATCTCTTCACTCAAGCCAGCTTTGCCAAAAGCTTCTCTTATAAATTGCTGCAGAACTGGAGGAACACCAATGCCATACCTCAACACATCTTCTAATAAATCCCGGCATGGATCAAATGCTCCTTCATTGCAAAGTCCCTTAATCACAACCTCATAGCAACTGGCATCCGGTTTAGGATCTTTTTCTCCCATCTTTTTCAAAATCTGTGCGCAGTCCACTGCTTTGCCTTTGCTGATCAATTCATCAAACACCCTATTCCCAAAACTAGCAACCACTCGTAAACCAGCATCAACCATTCTCTTGAAAGTGTTCAGAGCATTATCTATGTTCTCGACTTTCAAATATGCATCGATCAAAGTTCTATAAGTATTGACATCAGGGGACAATGACTTCGAGTTCAATTCTGTAAATAATGCCTCGGCGTCTGATAACATCCCATTCTCACAATACCTTGCAATGATATTATTATACCCAGCAACATCCATAGCAAAAGGTTTGGAATTCATTTTAGTTCCAACCTTCTTGAAGGTTGCAATGGCCTCTTCAAATTTCCCAAGCTTGAAACACTCATTGACCATTATATTAAAAGTTTCGGAATTGACAGCTTGAAAATTAGGCGGAGTGTGATTATCCAACATCTGATCAAACAAAACCCAAGCCTCTGTCTTCCTTCCATGCTTAAGCAACACCTCCAGCAGAACGTTGCAAGTGGCCGGGATCATCTTAAACTGCCTGTCGAGCAAAGACTTATAGGAATCCATAGCCTCTTTCTCTTTACCCTTATTGAAAAACCAATCCATATATGTAGCACTGACTACCCCATCATACACCAAACACCGCTCTTTAAGCTCATCAAAAAGCTCATTAGCCTTGTCTAAATTCTCCAGATTCAAGAACCCAGAAATCAAATTGTTATAAACCAAGGAATCAGCACCCTGGCCTTTGCTCAGCATCTCTCTCAAGAGATCAACAGCCTCGCCGATCCTGCCGGCATCAATCAGACCTTTGGTCAAGTGCCGGTAGGTGACTGGCGAGGGACTGAAGGGCGCATTGGCAATGATATGCCGATAAACCTCGAGACCCACATCGACGCGTCCCTCGTCGCAATGGGTGTTGATCAAATTATTGTAGGAAACAATATTGGGGACAATGTTAGACTGGTTGAAAAAGAAGTGGAAGAGGGCAACAGCGTCATTGTACCTCTTGGCGCGGTACATGGCGGCGATGATGGCGTTGCAGGTGAATACGGTGGGGCGGGTGTTGGAGAAAACGGAGTGGCGAGCCACGGCGGAGGCGGCGTCGAGGTCGGCGGCGCGGATGAGGGACTGGACGCGGTTGTGGAGGTTGAGGCGGGGACCCACGAGGGCTGAGGTGGAGTCGGGGAGGCGAGGCGCGTTGGGGTCTCGAGGCGGCGGAGGATGCTGGGGGTCACGCCGGAGAGCGTGGAGAGGAGGCTCGATGCGGAGGCGGCGCTTGCGGCGTCGGCGCTCCGCCGCGGCTTCCTCGGCGGAGGAGAAGGCGAAGGAGCGGCGGGCGAGGGAGGCGTTGGGGTTAGGGTTTGTGTTTTGAGGGTTTTGGGGGTTGTGGAGTAGGAGGGTTGTGAGAGATGGAGTTAGGGTTTGTTGGGTACGAAGAGAGCGGAGCATGAGGCGATAGAGAGACATAACTGAGAGATTGATTTCACAGATCAGACTAACAAGAAAGAAATGAAGAAAACGAAAATGGGAGTGACAGGGTTACGCTTAAACCCTACGATGAGATTTGGGAAGTAGAAGGGGGGTTTGGTGGAACACTGATCTAACGGTGACAATTAGTGCTCTAAGGGGTTGACTGAGACTGCAANTCTAAACTGTTAAACCAAACCGGACCAAACCGTTTATGAATGGTTTGGTTTAGTTTGGTTTGAATGGTCTTAATGGTTTGGTTTGGTTTGCTGTTAAGCTAAACCGCCATCTATGGTTTGGTCTGAATTTTTATAAAAAATCAGACCAAACCAGACCGCGCCCACCCCTACTGCCAGCATCATAATTAATATGTACTTCCTTCTTCAATTTATTTATTTTATTTTAACTTTTTGGGATGGCATTTCCTTCTTTGATTTTAGGTGGGTGGGTGTTTTACTTGTCGCAAATGAGAAATGAGTAGACCGTTGACTTTCTAATATCGAGTAAAACTTTGTAATATATGATATTATTATAAATATTACATGTTTTTTCTTTTTATTTCAATTTATTTAAGTATAAGTGATATAATGTAGAGTTAAGCAAGTTCATGCCAGATTAATCATGCAGATAGATAGTATAAAATACAAAGGGTTAAACTTGCAAAAGCTTGTTATAAAGAGTAAAATGGCACTTTTGAGGTGCCTGGTAGAGGAACAATCATTTTTTTTTTTGTCATACAAAATAAAAACTTCCTGAGAACTCGAGTTCCATCGAAGAATTCAAACCATATAGGAACCGAAGATGCACAAATTCTCTAATTTTTATTTTTATTTTTTGGTGAATACAAAAAAGATGTCTAAAAGAATCTAACTACTTTACGTGGTGTTCAACTTCTTTTGTAGTTGCTGACATCATTAAATTCAACCAAACAAGCATTACCAAAACTAAAACATCTCTCTTTAT